>OX637535.1:39785142-40115142 GCA_951800035.1 Linnaemya tessellans
CATGCGACTTAAGCTTTTTCGGAAGCTTCTTCGCATTTGAAACTCCTTTCAATACTCAGTTATTAGAAATAAACGCCTTTTGGGCAAAATTGGGTAAAATTGTGTTTCAACCAAAAATTTGATTTTTAGCAAAGGGGTTAGCCTTTCCTAAAAAATTGGTCAAAAATTTTTTTTGCTTAAATGCATGCGACTTAAGCTTTTTCGGAAGCTTCTTTGTATTTGAAACTCCTTTCAATACTCAGTTATTAGAAATAAACGCCTTTTGGGCAAAATTGGGTAAAATTGTGTTTCAACCAAAAATTTGATTTTTAGCAAAGGGGTTAGCCTTTCCTAAAAAATTGGTCAAAAATTTTTTTTGCTTAAATGCATGCGACTTAAGCTTTTTCGGAAGCTTCTTCGCATTTGAAACTCCTTTCAATACTCAGTTATTAGAAATAAACGCCTTTTGGGCAAAATTGGGTAAAATTGTGTTTCAACCAAAAATTTGATTTTTAGCAAAGGGGTTAGCCTTTCCTAAAAAATTGGTCAAAAATTTTTATTGCTTAAATGCATGCGACTTAAGCTTTTTAGGAAGCTTCTTCGCATTTGAAACTCCTTTCAATACTCAGTTATTAGAAATAAACGCCTTTTGGGCAAAATTGGGTAAAATTGTGTTTCAACCAAAAATTTGATTTTTAGCAAAGGGGTTAGCCTTTCCTAAAAAATTGGTCAAAAATTTTTATTGCTTAAATGCATGCGACTTAAGCTTTTTAGGAAGCTTCTTCGCATTTGAAACTCCTTTCAATACTCAGTTATTAGAAATAAACGCCTTTTGGGCAAAATTGGGTAAAATTGTGTTTCAACCAAAAATTTGATTTTTAGCAAAGGGGTTAGTTAGCCTTTCCTAAAAAATTGGTCAAAAATTTTCATTGCTTAAATGCATGCGACTTAAGCTTTTTCGGAAGCTTCTTCGCATTTGAAACTCCTTTCAATACTCAGTTATTAGAAATAAACGCCTTTTGGGCAAAATTGGGTAAAATTGTGTTTCAACCAAAAATTTGATTTTTAGCAAAGGGGTTAGCCTTTCCTAAAAAATTGGTCAAAAATTTTTATTGCTTAAATGCATGCGACTTAAGCTTTTTCGGAAGCTTCTTCGCATTTGAAACTCCTTTCAATACTCAGTTATTAGAAATAAACGCCTTTTGGGCAAAATTGGGTAAAATTGTGTTTCAACCAAAAATTTGATTTTTAGCAAAGGGGTTAGCCTTTCCTAAAAAATTGGTCAAAAATTTTTTTTGCATAAATGCATGCGACTTAAGCTTTTTCGGAAGCTTCTTCGCATTTGAAACTCCTTTCAATACTCAGTTATTGGAAATAAACGCCTTTTGGGCAAAATTGGGTAAAATTGTGTTTCAACCAAAAATTTGATTTTTAGCAAAGGAGTTAGCCTTTCCTAAAAAATTGGTCAAAAATTTGTTTTGCTTAAATGCATGCGACTTAAGCTTTTTCGGAAGCTTCTTCGCATTTGAAACTCCTTTCAATACTCAGTTATTAGAAATAAACGCCTTTTGGGCAAAATTGGGTAAAATTGTGTTTCAACCAAAAATTTGATTTTTAGCAAAGGGGTTAGCCTTTCCTAAAAAATTGGTCAAAAATTTTTTTTGCTTAAATGCATGCGACTTAAGCTTTTTCGGAAGCTTCTTCGCATTTGAAACTCCTTTCAATACTCAGTTATTAGAAATAAACGCCTTTTGGGCAAAATTGGGTAAAATTGTGTTTCAACCAAAAATTTGATTTTTAGCAAAGGGGTTAGCCTTTCCTAAAAAATTGGTCAAAAATTTTTTTTGCTTAAATGCATGCGACTTAAGCTTTTTCGGAAGCTTCTTCGCATTTGAAACTCCTTTCAATACTCAGTTATTAGAAATAAACGCCTTTTGGGCAAAATTGGGTAAAATTGTGTTTCAACCAAAAATTTGATTTTTAGCAAAGGGGTTAGCCTTTCCTAAAAAATTGGTCAAAAATTTTTTTTGCTTAAATGCATGCGACTTAAGCTTTTTCGGAAGCTTCTTCGCATTTGAAACTCCTTTCAATACTCAGTTATTAGAAATAAACGCCTTTTGGGCAAAATTGGGTAAAATTGTGTTTCAACCAAAAATTTGATTTTTAGCAAAGGGGTTTGCCTTTCCTAAAAAATTGGTCAAAAATTTTTTTTGCTTAAATGCATGCGACTTAAGCTTTTTCGGAAGCTTCTTCGCATTTGAAACTCCTTTCAATACTCAGTTATTAGAAATAAACGCCTTTTGGGCAAAATTGGGTAAAATTGTGTTTCAACCAAAAATTTGATTTTTAGCAAAGGGGTTAGCCTTTCCTAAAAAATTGGTCAAAAATTTTTTTTGCATAAATGCATGCGACTTAAGCTTTTTCGGAAGCTTCTTCGCATTTGAAACTCCTTTCAATACTCAGTTATTGGAAATAAACGCCTTTTGGGCAAAATTGGGTAAAATTGTGTTTCAACCAAAAATTTGATTTTTAGCAAAGGAGTTAGCCTTTCCTAAAAAATTGGTCAAAAATTTTTTTTGCTTAAATGCATGCGACTTAAGCTTTTTCGGAAGCTTCTTCGCATTTGAAACTCCTTTCAATACTCAGTTATTAGAAATAAACGCCTTTTGGGCAAAATTGGGTAAAATTGTGTTTCAACCAAAAATTTGATTTTTAGCAAAGGGGTTAGCCTTTCCTAAAAAATTGGTCAAAAATTTGTTTTGCTTAAATGCATGCGACTTAAGCTTTTTCGGAAGCTTCTTCGCATTTGAAACTCCTTTCAATACTCAGTTATTAGAAATAAACGCCTTTTGGGCAAAATTGGGTAAAATTGTGTTTCAACCAAAAATTTGATTTTTAGCAAAGGGGTTAGCCTTTCCTAAAAAATTGGTCAAAAATTTTTTTTGCTTAAATGCATGCGACTTAAGCTTTTTCGGAAGCTTCTTCGCATTTGAAACTCCTTTCAATACTCAGTTATTAGAAATAAACGCCTTTTGGGCAAAATTGGGTAAAATTGTGTTTCAACCAAAAATTTGATTTTTAGCAAAGGGGTTAGCCTTTCCTAAAAAATTGGTCAAAATTTTTTTTGCTTAAATGCATGCGACTTAAGCTTTTTCGGAAGCTTCTTCGCATTTGAAACTCCTTTCAATACTCAGTTATTAGAAATAAACGCCTTTTGGGCAAAATTGGGTAAAATTGTGTTTCAACCAAAAATTTGATTTTTAGCAAAGGGGTTAGCCTTTCCTAAAAAATTGGTCAAAAATTTTTTTTGCTTAAATGCATGCGACTTAAGCTTTTTCGGAAGCTTCTTCGCATTTGAAACTCCTTTCAATACTCAG
Organism: Linnaemya tessellans; assembly: GCA_951800035.1. Classification (NCBI taxonomy): domain Eukaryota; kingdom Metazoa; phylum Arthropoda; class Insecta; order Diptera; family Tachinidae; genus Linnaemya; species Linnaemya tessellans. The sequence goes on from OX637535.1 coordinate 39,788,499, forward strand.
TTATTAGAAATAAACGCCTTTTGGGCAAAATTGGGTAAAATTGTGTTTCAACCAAAAATTTGATTTTTAGCAAAGGGGTTAGCCTTTCCTAAAAAATTGGTCAAAATTTTTTTTGCTTAAATGCATGCGACTTAAGCTTTTTCGGAAGCTTCTTCGCATTTGAAACTCCTTTCAATACTCAGTTATTAGAAATAAACGCCTTTTGGGCAAAATTGGGTAAAATTGTGTTTCAACCAAAAATTTGATTTTTAGCAAAGGGGTTAGCCTTTCCTAAAAAATTGGTCAAAATTTTTTTTTGCTTAAATGCATGCGACTTAAGCTTTTTCGGAAGCTTCTTCGCATTTGAAACTCCTTTCAATACTCAGTTATTAGAAAAGCTTTTTCGGAAGCTTCTTCGCATTTGAAACTCCTTTCAATACTCAGTTATTAGAAATAAACGCCTTTTGGGCAAAATTGGGTAAAATTGTGTTTCAACCAAAAATTTGATTTTTAGCAAAGGGGTTATTAGCCTTTCCTAAAAAATTGGTCAAAAATTTTTTTTGCTTAAATGCATGCGACTTAAGCTTTTTCGGAAGCTTCTTCGCATTTGAAATTCCTTTCAATACTCAGTTATTAGAAATAAACGCTTTTGGGCAAAATTGGGTAAAATTGTGTTTCAACCAAAAATTTGATTTTTAGCAAAGGGGTTAGCCTTTCCTAAAAAATTGGTCAAAAATTTTTTTTGCTTAAATGCATGCGACTTAAGTTTTTTCGGAAGCTTCTTCGCATTTGAAACTCCTTTCAATACTCAGTTATTAGAAATAAACGCCTTTTGGGCAAAATTGGGTAAAATTGTGTTTCAACCAAAAATTTGATTTTTAGCAAAGGGGTTAGCCTTTCCTAAAAAATTGGTCAAAAATTTTTTTTGCTTAAATGCATGCGACTTAAGCTTTTTCGGAAGCTTCTTCGCATTTGAAACTCCTTTCAATACTCAGTTATTAGAAATAAACGCCTTTTGGGCAAAATTGGGTAAAATTGTGTTTCAACCAAAAATTTGATTTTTAGCAAAGGGGTTAGTTAGCCTTTCCTAAAAAATTGGTCAAAAATTTTTTTTGCTTAAATGCATGCGACTTAAGCTTTTTCGGAAGCTTCTTCGCATTTGAAACTCCTTTCAATACTCAGTTATTAGAAATAAACGCCTTTTGGGCAAAATTGGGTAAAATTGTGTTTCAACCAAAAATTTGATTTTTAGCAAAGGGGTTAGCCTTTCCTAAAAAATTGGTCAAAAATTTTTATTGCTTAAATGCATGCGACTTAAGCTTTTTAGGAAGCTTCTTCGCATTTGAAACTCCTTTCAATACTCAGTTATTAGAAATAAACGGCTTTTGGGCAAAATTGGGTAAAATTGTGTTTCAACCAAAAATTTGATTTTTAGCAAAGGGGTTAGCCTTTCCTAAAAAATTGGTCAAAAATTTTTTTTGCTTAAATGCATGCGACTTAAGCTTTTTCGGAAGCTTCTTCGTATTTGAAACTCCTTTCAATACTCAGTTATTAGAAATAAACGCCTTTTGGGCAAAATTGGGTAAAATTGTGTTTCAACCAAAAATTTGATTTTTAGCAAAGGGGTTAGCCTTTCCTAAAAAATTGGTCAAAAATTTTTTTTGCTTAAATGCATGCGACTTAAGCTTTTTCGGAAGCTTCTTCGCATTTGAAACTCCTTTCAATACTCAGTTATTAGAAATAAACGCCTTTTGGGCAAAATTGGGTAAAATTGTGTTTCAACCAAAAATTTGATTTTTAGCAAAGGGGTTAGCCTTTCCTAAAAAATTGGTCAAAAATTTTTTTTGCTTAAATGCATGCGACTTAAGCTTTTTCGGAAGCTTCTTCGTATTTGAAACTCCTTTCAATACTCAGTTATTAGAAATAAACGCCTTTTGGGCAAAATTGGGTAAAATTGTGTTTCAACCAAAAATTTGATTTTTAGCAAAGGGGTTAGCCTTTCCTAAAAAATTGGTCAAAAATTTTTTTTGCTTAAATGCATGCGACTTAAGCTTTTTCGGAAGCTTCTTCGTATTTGAAACTCCTTTCAATACTCAGTTATTAGAAATAAACGCCTTTTGGGCAAAATTGGGTAAAATTGTGTTTCAACCAAAAATTTGATTTTTAGCAAAGGGGTTAGCCTTTCCTAAAAAATTGGTCAAAAATTTTTTTTGCTTAAATGCATGCGACTTAAGCTTTTTCGGAAGCTTCTTCGCATTTGAAACTCCTTTCAATACTCAGTTATTAGAAATAAACGCCTTTTGGGCAAAATTGGGTAAAATTGTGTTTCAACCAAAAATTTGATTTTTAGCAAAGGGGTTAGCCTTTCCTAAAAAATTGGTCAAAAATTTTTTTTGCTTAAATGCATGCGACTTAAGCTTTTTCGGAAGCTTCTTTGTATTTGAAACTCCTTTCAATACTCAGTTATTAGAAATAAACGCCTTTTGGGCAAAATTGGGTAAAATTGTGTTTCAACCAAAAATTTGATTTTTAGCAAAGGGGTTAGCCTTTCCTAAAAAATTGGTCAACAATTTTTTTTGCTTAAATGCATGCGACTTAAGCTTTTTCGGAAGCTTCTTCGCATTTGAAACTCCTTTCAATACTCAGTTATTAGAAATAAACGCCTTTTGGGCAAAATTGGGTAAAATTGTGTTTCAACCAAAAATTTGATTTTTAGCAAAGGGGTTAGCCTTTCCTAAAAAATTGGTCAAAAATTTTTTTTGCTTAAATGCATGCGACTTAAGCTTTTTCGGAAGCTTCTTCGCATTTGAAACTCCTTTCAATACTCAGTTATTAGAAATAAACGCCTTTTGGGCAAAATTGGGTAAAATTGTGTTTCAACCAAAAATTTGATTTTTAGCAAAGGGGTTAGCCTTTCCTAAAAAATTGGTCAAAAATTTTTTTTGCTTAAATGCATGCGACTTAAGCTTTTTCGGAAGCTTCTTCGCATTTGAAACTCCTTTCAATACTCAGTTATTAGAAATAAACGCCTTTTGGGCAAAATTGGGTAAAATTGTGTTTCAACCAAAAATTTGATTTTTAGCAAAGGGGTTAGCCTTTCCTAAAAAATTGGTCAAAAATTTTTTTTGCTTAAATGCATGCGACTTAAGCTTTTTCGGAAGCTTCTTCGCATTTGAAACTCCTTTCAATACTCAGTTATTAGAAATAAACGCCTTTTGGGCAAAATTGGGTAAAATTGTGTTTCAACCAAAAATTTGATTTTTAGCAAAGGGGTTAGCCTTTCCTAAAAAATTGGTCAAAAATTTTTATTGCTTAAATGCATGCGACTTAAGCTTTTTAGGAAGCTTCTTCGCATTTGAAACTCCTTTCAATACTCAGTTATTAGAAATAAACGCCTTTTGGGCAAAATTGGGTAAAATTGTGTTTCAACCAAAAATTTGATTTTTAGCAAAGGGGTTAGCCTTTCCTAAAAAATTGGTCAAAAATTTTTATTGCTTAAATGCATGCGACTTAAGCTTTTTAGGAAGCTTCTTCGCATTTGAAACTCCTTTCAATACTCAGTTATTAGAAATAAACGCCTTTTGGGCAAAATTGGGTAAAATTGTGTTTCAACCAAAAATTTGATTTTTAGCAAAGGGGTTAGTTAGCCTTTCCTAAAAAATTGGTCAAAAATTTTTATTGCTTAAATGCATGCGACTTAAGCTTTTTCGGAAGCTTCTTCGCATTTGAAACTCCTTTCAATACTCAGTTATTAGAAATAAACGCCTTTTGGGCAAAATTGGGTAAAATTGTGTTTCAACCAAAAATTTGATTTTTAGCAAAGGGGTTAGCCTTTCCTAAAAAATTGGTCAAAAATTTTTATTGCTTAAATGCATGCGACTTAAGCTTTTTAGGAAGCTTCTTCGCATTTGAAACTCCTTTCAATACTCAGTTATTAGAAATAAACGCCTTTTGGGCAAAATTGGGTAAAATTGTGTTTCAACCAAAAATTTGATTTTTAGCAAAGGGGTTAGCCTTTCCTAAAAAATTGGTCAAAAATTTTTATTGCTTAAATGCATGCGACTTAAGCTTTTTAGGAAGCTTCTTCGCATTTGAAACTCCTTTCAATACTCAGTTATTAGAAATAAACGCCTTTTGGGCAAAATTGGGTAAAATTGTGTTTCAACCAAAAATTTGATTTTTAGCAAAGGGGTTAGCCTTTCCTAAAAAATTGGTCAAAAATTTTTATTGCTTAAATGCATGCGACTTAAGCTTTTTAGGAAGCTTCTTCGCATTTGAAACTCCTTTCAATACTCAGTTATTAGAAATAAACGGCTTTTGGGCAAAATTGGGTAAAATTGTGTTTCAACCAAAAATTTGATTTTTAGCAAAGGGGTTAGCCTTTCCTAAAAAATTGGTCAAAAATTTTTTTTGCTTAAATGCATGCGACTTAAGCTTTTTCGGAAGCTTCTTCGCATTTGAAACTCCTTTCAATACTCAGTTATTAGAAATAAACGCCTTTTGGGCAAAATTGGGTAAAATTGTGTTTCAACCAAAAATTTGATTTTTAGCAAAGGGGTTAGCCTTTCCTAAAAAATTGGTCAAAAATTTTTATTGCTTAAATGCATGCGACTTAAGCTTTTTAGGAAGCTTCTTCGCATTTGAAACTCCTTTCAATACTCAGTTATTAGAAATAAACGCCTTTTGGGCAAAATTGGGTAAAATTGTGTTTCAACCAAAAATTTGATTTTTAGCAAAGGGGTTAGCCTTTCCTAAAAAATTGGTCAAAAATTTTTTTTGCTTAAATGCATGCGACTTAAGCTTTTTCGGAAGCTTCTTCGCATTTGAAACTCCTTTCAATACTCAGTTATTAGAAATAAACGCCTTTTGGGCAAAATTGGGTAAAATTGTGTTTCAACCAAAAATTTGATTTTTAGCAAAGGGGTTAGCCTTTCCTAAAAAATTGGTCAAAAATTTTTATTGCTTAAATGCATGCGACTTAAGCTTTTTAGGAAGCTTCTTCGCATTTGAAACTCCTTTCAATACTCAGTTATTAGAAATAAACGCCTTTTGGGCAAAATTGGGTAAAATTGTGTTTCAACCAAAAATTTGATTTTTAGCAAAGGGGTTAGCCTTTCCTAAAAAATTGGTCAAAAATTTTTTTTGCTTAAATGCATGCGACTTAAGCTTTTTCGGAAGCTTCTTCGCATTTGAAACTCCTTTCAATACTCAGTTATTAGAAATAAACGCCTTTTGGGCAAAATTGGGTAAAATTGTGTTTCAACCAAAAATTTGATTTTTAGCAAAGGGGTTAGCCTTTCCTAAAAAATTGGTCAAAAATTTTTTTTGCTTAAATGCATGCGACTTAAGCTTTTTCGGAAGCTTCTTCGCATTTGAAACTCCTTTCAATACTCAGTTATTAGAAATAAACGCCTTTTGGGCAAAATTGGGTAAAATTGTGTTTCAACCAAAAATTTGATTTTTAGCAAAGGGGTTAGCCTTTCCTAAAAAATTGGTCAAAAATTTTTTTTGCTTAAATGCATGCGACTTAAGCTTTTTCGGAAGCTTCTTCGTATTTGAAACTCCTTTCAATACTCAGTTATTAGAAATAAACGCCTTTTGGGCAAAATTGGGTAAAATTGTGTTTCAACCAAAAATTTGATTTTTAGCAAAGGGGTTAGCCTTTCCTAAAAAATTGGTCAAAAATTTTTTTTGCTTAAATGCATGCGACTTAAGCTTTTTCGGAAGCTTCTTCGCATTTGAAACTCCTTTCAATACTCAGTTATTAGAAATAAACGCCTTTTGGGCAAAATTGGGTAAAATTGTGTTTCAACCAAAAATTTGATTTTTAGCAAAGGGGTTAGCCTTTCCTAAAAAATTGGTCAAAAATTTTTTTTGCTTAAATGCATGCGACTTAAGCTTTTTCGGAAGCTTCTTCGCATTTGAAACTCCTTTCAATACTCAGTTATTAGAAATAAACGCCTTTTGGGCAAAATTGGGTAAAATTGTGTTTCAACCAAAAATTTGATTTTTAGCAAAGGGGTTAGCCTTTCCTAAAAAATTGGTCAAAAATTTTTTTTGCTTAAATGCATGCGACTTAAGCTTTTTCGGCAGCTTCTTCGTATTTGAAACTCCTTTCAATACTCAGTTATTAGAAATAAACGCCTTTTGGGCAAAATTGGGTAAAATTGTGTTTCAACCAAAAATTTAATTTTTAGCAAAGGGGTTAGCCTTTCCTAAAAAATTGGTCAAAATTTTTTTTTGCTTAAATGCATGCGACTTAAGCTTTTTCGGAAGCTTCTTCGCATTTGAAACTCCTTTCAATACTCAGTTATTAGAAATAAACGCCTTTTGGGCAAAATTGGGTAAAATTGTGTTTCAACCAAAAATTTGATTTTTAGCAAAGGGGTTAGCCTTTCCTAAAAAATTGGTCAAAAATTTTTATTGCTTAAATGCATGCGACTTAAGCTTTTTCGGAAGCTTCTTCGCATTTGAAACTCCTTTCAATACTCAGTTATTAGAAATAAACGCCTTTTGGGCAAAATTGGGTAAAATTGTGTTTCAACCAAAAATTTGATTTTTAGCAAAGGGGTTAGCCTTTCCTAAAAAATTGGTCAAAAATTTTTATTGCTTAAATGCATGCGACTTAAGCTTTTTAGGAAGCTTCTTCGCATTTGAAACTCCTTTCAATACTCAGTTATTAGAAATAAACGCCTTTTGGGCAAAATTGGGTAAAATTGTGTTTCAACCAAAAATTTGATTTTTAGCAAAGGGGTTAGCCTTTCCTAAAAAATTGGTCAAAAATTTTTTTTGCTTAACTGCATGCGACTTAAGCTTTTTAGGAAGCTTCTTCGCATTTGAAACTCCTTTCAATACTCAGTTATTAGAAATAAACGGCTTTTGGGCAAAATTGGGTAAAATTGTGTTTCAACCAAAAATTTGATTTTTAGCAAAGGGGTTAGCCTTTCCTAAAAAATTGGTCAAAAATTTTTATTGCTTAAATGCATGCGACTTAAGCTTTTTCGGAAGCTTCTTCGCATTTGAAACTCCTTTCAATACTCAGTTATTAGAAATAAACGCCTTTTGGGCAAAATTGGGTAAAATTGTGTTTCAACCAAAAATTTGATTTTTAGCAAAGGGGTTAGCCTTTCCTAAAAAATTGGTCAAAAATTTTTATTGCTTAAATGCATGCGACTTAAGCTTTTTCGGAAGCTTCTTCGCATTTGAAACTCCTTTCAATACTCAGTTATTAGAAATAAACGCCTTTTGGGCAAAATTGGGTAAAATTGTGTTTCAACCAAAAATTTGATTTTTAGCAAAGGGGTTAGCCTTTCCTAAAAAATTGGTCAAAAATTTTTATTGCTTAAATGCATGCGACTTAAGCTTTTTAGGAAGCTTCTTCGCATTTGAAACTCCTTTCAATACTCAGTTATTAGAAATAAACGCCTTTTGGGCAAAATTGGGTAAAATTGTGTTTCAACCAAAAATTTGATTTTTAGCAAAGGGGTTAGCCTTTCCTAAAAAATTGGTCAAAAATTTTTTTTGCTTAAATGCATGCGACTTAAGCTTTTTAGGAAGCTTCTTCGCATTTGAAACTCCTTTCAATACTCAGTTATTAGAAATAAACGGCTTTTGGGCAAAATTGGGTAAAATTGTGTTTCAACCAAAAATTTGATTTTTAGCAAAGGGGTTAGCCTTTCCTAAAAAATTGGTCAAAAATTTTTATTGCTTAAATGCATGCGACTTAAGCTTTTTCGGAAGCTTCTTCGCATTTGAAACTCCTTTCAATACTCAGTTATTAGAAATAAACGCCTTTTGGGCAAAATTGGGTAAAATTGTGTTTCAACCAAAAATTTGATTTTTAGCAAAGGGGTTAGCCTTTCCTAAAAAATTGGTCAAAAATTTTTTTTGCTTAAATGCATGCGACTTAAGCTTTTTCGGAAGCTTCTTCGCATTTGAAACTCCTTTCAATACTCAGTTATTAGAAATAAACGCCTTTTGGGCAAAATTGGGTAAAATTGTGTTTCAACCAAAAATTTGATTTTTAGCAAAGGGGTTAGCCTTTCCTAAAAAATTGGTCAAAAATTTTTTTTGCTTAAATGCATGCGACTTAAGCTTTTTCGGAAGCTTCTTCGTATTTGAAACTCCTTTCAATACTCAGTTATTAGAAATAAACGCCTTTTGGGCAAAATTGGGTAAAATTGTGTTTCAACCAAAAATTTGATTTTTAGCAAAGGGGTTAGCCTTTCCTAAAAAATTGGTCAAAAATTTTTTTTGCTTAAATGCATGCGACTTAAGCTTTTTCGGAAGCTTCTTCGTATTTGAAACTCCTTTCAATACTCAGTTATTAGAAATAAACGCCTTTTGGGCAAAATTGGGTAAAATTGTGTTTCAACCAAAAATTTGATTTTTAGCAAAGGGGTTAGCCTTTCCTAAAAAATTGGTCAAAAATTTTTTTTGCTTAAATGCATGCGACTTAAGCTTTTTCGGAAGCTTCTTCGCATTTGAAACTCCTTTCAATACTCAGTTATTAGAAATAAACGCCTTTTGGGCAAAATTGGGTAAAATTGTGTTTCAACCAAAAATTTGATTTTTAGCAAAGGGGTTAGCCTTTCCTAAAAAATTGGTCAAAATTTTTTTTTGCTTAAATGCATGCGACTTAAGCTTTTTCGGAAGCTTCTTCGTATTTGAATCTCCTTTCAATACTCAGTTTCCTGCCTTTCCTAAAAAATTGGCTAACCCCTTTGCTAAAAATCAAATTTTTGGTTGAAACACAATTTTACCCAATTTTGCCCAAAAGGCGTTTATTTCTAATAACTGAGTATTGAAAGGAGTTTCAAATGCGAAGAAGCTTCCGAAAAAGCTTAAGTCGCATGCATTTAAGCAAAAAAAAATTTTGACCAATTTTTTAGGAAAGGCTAACCCCTTTGCTAAAAATCAAATTTTTGGTTGAAACACAATTTTACCCAATTTTGCCCAAAAGGCGTTTATTTCTAATAACTGAGTATTGAAAGGAGTTTCAAATGCGAAGAAGCTTCCGAAAAAGCTTAAGTCGCATGCATTTAAGCAAAAAAAATTTTTGACCAATTTTTTAGGAAAGGCTAACCCCTTTGCTAAAAATCAAATTTTTGGTTGAAACACAATTTTACCCAATTTTGCCCAAAAGGCGTTTATTTCTAATAACTGAGTATTGAAAGGAGTTTCAAATGCGAAGAAGCTTCCGAAAAAGCTTAAGTCGCATGCATTTAAGCAAAAAAAATTTTTGACCAATTTTTTAGGAAAGGCTAACCCCTTTGCTAAAAATCAAATTTTTGGTTGAAACACAATTTTACCCAATTTTGCCCAAAAGGCGTTTATTTCTAATAACTGAGTATTGAAAGGAGTTTCAAATGCGAAGAAGCTTCCGAAAAAGCTTAAGTCGCATGCATTTAAGCAAAAAAAATTTTTGACCAATTTTTTAGGAAAGGCTAACCCCTTTGCTAAAAATCAAATTTTTGGTTGAAACACAATTTTACCCAATTTTGCCCAAAAGGCGTTTATTTCTAATAACTGAGTATTGAAAGGAGTTTCAAATACGAAGAAGCTTCCGAAAAAGCTTAAGTCGCATGCATTTAAGCAAAAAAAATTTTTGACCAATTTTTTAGGAAAGGCTAACCCCTTTGCTAAAAATCAAATTTTTGGTTGAAACACAATTTTACCCAATTTTGCCCAAAAGGCGTTTATTTCTAATAACTGAGTATTGAAAGGAGTTTCAAATGCGAAGAAGCTTCCGAAAAAGCTTAAGTCGCATGCATTTAAGCAAAAAAAATTTTTGACCAATTTTTTAGGAAAGGCTAACCCCTTTGCTAAAAATCAAATTTTTGGTTGAAACACAATTTTACCCAATTTTGCCCAAAAGGCGTTTATTTCTAATAACTGAGTATTGAAAGGAGTTTCAAATGCGAAGAAGCTTCCGAAAAAGCTTAAGTCGCATGCATTTAAGCAAAAAAAATTTTTGACCAATTTTTCAGGAAAGGCTAACCCCTTTGCTAAAAATCAAATTTTTGGTTGAAACACAATTTTACCCAATTTTGCCCAAAAGGCGTTTATTTCTAATAACTGAGTATTGAAAGGAGTTTCAAATGCGAAGAAGCTTCCGAAAAAGCTTAAGTCGCATGCATTTAAGCAAAAAAAATTTTTGACCAATTTTTTAGGAAAGGCTAACCCCTTTGCTAAAAATCAAATTTTTGGTTGAAACACAATTTTACCCAATTTTGCCCAAAAGGCGTTTATTTCTAATAACTGAGTATTGAAAGGAGTTTCAAATGCGAAGAAGCTTCCGAAAAAGCTTAAGTCGCATGCATTTAAGCAAAAAAAATTTTTGACCAATTTTTTAGGAAAGGCTAACCCCTTTGCTAAAAATCAAATTTTTGGTTGAAACACAATTTTACCCAATTTTGCCCAAAAGGCGTTTATTTCTAATAACTGAGTATTGAAAGGAGTTTCAAATGCGAAGAAGCTTCCGAAAAAGCTTAAGTCGCATGCATTTAAGCAAAAAAAATTTTTGACCAATTTTTTAGGAAAGGCTAACCCCTTTGCTAAAAATCAAATTTTTGGTTGAAACACAATTTTACCCAATTTTGCCCAAAAGGCGTTTATTTCTAATAACTGAGTATTGAAAGGAGTTTCAAATTGCGAAGAAGCTTCCGAAAAAGCTTAAGTCGCATGCATTTAAGCAAAAAAAATTTTTGACCAATTTTTTAGGAAAGGCTAACCCCTTTGCTAAAAATCAAATTTTTGGTTGAAACACAATTTTACCCAATTTTGCCCAAAAGGCGTTTATTTCTAATAACTGAGTATTGAAAGGAGTTTCAAATGCGAAGAAGCTTCCGAAAAAGCTTAAGTCGCATGCATTTAAGCAAAAAAAATTTTTGACCAATTTTTTAGGAAAGGCTAACCCCTTTGCTAAAAATCAAATTTTTGGTTGAAACACAATTTTACCCAATTTTGCCCAAAAGGCGTTTATTTCTAATAACTGAGTATTGAAAGGAGTTTCAAATGCGAAGAAGCTTCCGAAAAAGCTTAAGTCGCATGCATTTAAGCAAAAAAAATTTTTGACCAATTTTTTAGGAAAGGCTAACCCCTTTGCTAAAAATCAAATTTTTGGTTGAAACACAATTTTACCCAATTTTGCCCAAAAGGCGTTTATTTCTAATAACTGAGTATTGAAAGGAGTTTCAAATGCGAAGAAGCTTCCGAAAAAGCTTAAGTCGCATGCATTTAAGCAAAAAAAATTTTTGACCAATTTTTTAGGAAAGGCTAACCCCTTTGCTAAAAATCAAATTTTTGGTTGAAACACAATTTTACCCAATTTTGCCCAAAAGGCGTTTATTTCTAATAACTGAGTATTGAAAGGAGTTTCAAATGCGAAGAAGCTTCCGAAAAAGCTTAAGTCGCATGCATTTAAGCAAAAAAAATTTTTGACCAATTTTTTAGGAAAGGCTAACCCCTTTGCTAAAAATCAAATTTTTGGTTGAAACACAATTTTACCCAATTTTGCCCAAAAGGCGTTTATTTCTAATAACTGAGTATTGAAAGGAGTTTCAAATGCGAAGAAGCTTCCGAAAAAGCTTAAGTCGCATGCATTTAAGCAAAAAAAATTTTTGACCAATTTTTTAGGAAAGGCTAACCCCTTTGCTAAAAATCAAATTTTTGGTTGAAACACAATTTTACCCAATTTTGCCCAAAAGGCGTTTATTTCTAATAACTGAGTATTGAAAGGAGTTTCAAATGCGAAGAAGCTTCCGAAAAAGCTTAAGTCGCATGCATTTAAGCAAAAAAAATTTTTGACCAATTTTTTAGGAAAGGCTAACAACCCCTTTGCTAAAAATCAAATTTTTGGTTGAAACACAATTTTACCCAATTTTGCCCAAAAGGCGTTTATTTCTAATAACTGAGTATTGAAAGGAGTTTCAAATGCGAAGAAGCTTCCGAAAAAGCTTAAGTCGCATGCATTTAAGCAAAAAAAATTTTTGACCAATTTTTTAGGAAAGGCTAACCCCTTTGCTAAAAATCAAATTTTTGGTTGAAACACAATTTTACCCAATTTTGCCCAAAAGGCGTTTATTTCTAATAACTGAGTATTGAAAGGAGTTTCAAATACGAAGAGGCTTCCGAAAAAGCTTAAGTCGCATGCATTTAAGCAAAAAAAATTTTTGACCAATTTTTTAGGAAAGGCTAACGCTAAAAATCAAATTTTTGGTTGAAACACAATTTTACCCAATTTTGCCCAAAAGGCGTTTATTTCTAATAACTGAGTATTGAAAGGAGTTTCAAATGCGAAGAAGCTTCCGAAAAAGCTTAAGTCGCATGCATTTAAGCAAAAAAAAATTTTTGACCAATTTTTTAGGAAAGGCTAACCCCTTTGCTAAAAATCAAATTTTTGGTTGAAACACAATTTTACCCAATTTTGCCCAAAAGGCGTTTATTTCTAATAACTGAGTATTGAAAGGAGTTTCAAATGCGAAGAAGCTTCCGAAAAAGCTTAAGTCGCATGCATTTAAGCAAAAAAAAATTTTGACCAATTTTTTAGGAAAGGCTAACCCCTTTGCTAAAAATCAAATTTTTGGTTGAAACACAATTTTACCCAATTTTGCCCAAAAGGCGTTTATTTCTAATAACTGAGTATTGAAAGGAGTTTCAAATGCGAAGAAGCTTCCGAAAAAGCTTAAGTCGCATGCATTTAAGCAAAAAAAATTTTTGACCAATTTTTTAGGAAAGGCTAACCCCTTTGCTAAAAATCAAATTTTTGGTTGAAACACAATTTTACCCAATTTTGCCCAAAAGGCGTTTATTTCTAATAACTGAGTATTGAAAGGAGTTTCAAATGCGAAGAAGCTTCCGAAAAAGCTTAAGTCGCATGCATTTAAGCAAAAAAAATTTTTGACCAATTTTTTAGGAAAGGCTAACCCCTTTGCTAAAAATCAAATTTTTGGTTGAAACACAATTTTACCCAATTTTGCCCAAAAGGCGTTTATTTCTAATAACTGAGTATTGAAAGGAGTTTCAAATGCGAAGAAGCTTCCGAAAAAGCTTAAGTCGCATGCATTTAAGCAAAAAAAATTTTTGACCAATTTTTTAGGAAAGGCTAACCCCTTTGCTAAAAATCAAATTTTTGGTTGAAACACAATTTTACCCAATTTTGCCCAAAAGGCGTTTATTTCTAATAACTGAGTATTGAAAGGAGCTTCAAATGCGAAGAAGCTTCCGAAAAAGCTTAAGTCGCATGCATTTAAGCAAAAAAAATTTTTGACCAATTTTTTAGGAAAGGCTAACCCCTTTGCTAAAAATCAAATTTTTGGTTGAAACACAATTTTACCCAATTTTGCCCAAAAGGCGTTTATTTCTAATAACTGAGTATTGAAAGGAGTTTCAAATGCGAAGAAGCTTCCGAAAAAGCTTAAGTCGCATGCATTTAAGCAAAAAAAAATTTTGACCAATTTTTTAGGAAAGGCTAACCCCTTTGCTAAAAATCAAATTTTTGGTTGAAACACAATTTTACCCAATTTTGCCCAAAAGGCGTTTATTTCTAATAACTGAGTATTGAAAGGAGTTTCAAATGCGAAGAAGCTTCCGAAAAAGCTTAAGTCGCATGCATTTAAGCAAAAAAAATTTTTGACCAATTTTTTAGGAAAGGCTAACCCCTTTGCTAAAAATCAAATTTTTGGTTGAAACACAATTTTACCCAATTTTGCCCAAAAGGCGTTTATTTCTAATAACTGAGTATTGAAAGGAGTTTCAAATGCGAAGAAGCTTCCGAAAAAGCTTAAGTCGCATGCATTTAAGCAAAAAAAATTTTTGACCAATTTTTTAGGAAAGGCTAACCCCTTTGCTAAAAATCAAATTTTTGGTTGAAACACAATTTTACCCAATTTTGCCCAAAAGGCGTTTATTTCTAATAACTGAGTATTGAAAGGAGTTTCAAATGCGAAGAAGCTTCCGAAAAAGCTTAAGTCGCATGCATTTAAGCAAAAAAAATTTTTGACCAATTTTTTAGGAAAGGCTAACCCCTTTGCTAAAAATCAAATTTTTGGTTGAAACACAATTTTACCCAATTTTGCCCAAAAGGCGTTTATTTCTAATAACTGAGTATTGAAAGGAGTTTCAAATGCGAAGAAGCTTCCGAAAAAGCTTAAGTCGCATGCATTTAAGCAAAAAAAATTTTTGACCAATTTTTTAGGAAAGGCTAACCCCTTTGCTAAAAATCAAATTTTTGGTTGAAACACAATTTTACCCAATTTTGCCCAAAAGGCGTTTATTTCTAATAACTGAATATTGAAAGGAGTTTCAAATGCGAAGAAGCTTCCGAAAAAGCTTAAGTCGCATGCATTTAAGCAAAAAAAATTTTTGACCAATTTTTTAGGAAAGGCTAACCCCTTTGCTAAAAATCAAATTTTTGGTTGAAACACAATTTTACCCAATTTTGCCCAAAAGGCGTTTATTTCTAATAACTGAGTATTGAAAGGAGTTTCAAATGCGAAGAAGCTTCCGAAAAAGCTTAAGTCGCATGCATTTAAGCAAAAAAATTTTTTGGCCAATTTTTTTGGAAAGAGGTACCTCTTTGCTAAAAATCAATTTTTGGTTGAAACACAATTTTAGCCAATTTTACCGAAAAGGCGTTTATTTCTAACAAGTAAGTATTGAAAGGAGTTTCAAATGCGCAGAATCTTCCGAAAAACCTTAAATCGCATGCATTTAAGCAAAAAAATTTTTTGGCCAATTTTTTTGGAAAGAGGTACCCCTTTGCTAAAAATCAATTTTTGGTTGAAACACAATTTTAGCCAATTTTACCGAAAAGGCGTTGTTTATTTCTAACAAGTAAGTATTGAAAGGAGTTTCAAATGCGCAGAAGCTTCCGGAAAACCTTAAATCGCATGCATTTAAGCAAAAAAATTTTTTGGCCAATTTTTTTGGAAAGAGGTACCTCTGCTAAAAATCAATTTTTGGTTGAAACACAATTTTACCCAATTTTACCGAAAAGGCGTTTATTTCTAACAAGTAAGTATTGAAAGGAGTTTCAAATGCGCAGAAGCTTCCGAAAAACCTTAAATCGCATGCATTTAAGCAAAAAAATTTTTTGGCCAATTTTTTTGGAAAGAGGTACCTCTTTGCTAAAAATCAATTTTTGGTTGAAACACAATTTTACCCAATTTTACCGAAAAGGCGTTTATTTCTAACAAGTAAGTATTGAAAGGAGTTTCAAATGCGCAGAAGCTTCCGAAAAACCTTAAATCGCATGCATTTAAGCAAAAAAATTTTTTGGCCAATTTTTTTGGAAAGGCTAACCCCTTTGCTAAAAATCAAATTTTTGGTTGAAACACAATTTTACCCAATTTTGCCCAAAAGGCGTTTATTTCTAATAACTGAGTATTGAAAGGAGTTTCAAATGCGAAGAAGCTTCCGAAAAAGCTTAAGTCGCATGCATTTAAGCAAAAAAATTTTTTGGCCAATTTTTTTGGAAAGAGGTACCTCTTTGCTAAAAATCAATTTTTGGTTGAAACACAATTTTACCCAATTTTACCGAAAAGGCGTTCATTTCTAACAAGTAAGTATTGAAAGGAGTTTCAAATGCGAAGAAGCTTCCGAAAAAGCTTAAGTCGCATGCATTTAAGCAAAAAAAATTTTTGACCAATTTTTTAGGAAAGGCTAACCCCTTTGCTAAAAATCAAATTTTTGGTTGAAACACAATTTTACCCAATTTTGCCCAAAAGGCGTTTATTTCTAATAACTGAGTATTGAAAGGAGTTTCAAATGCGAAGAAGCTTCCGAAAAAGCTTAAGTCGCATGCATTTAAGCAAAAAAAATTTTTGACCAATTTTTTAGGAAAGGCTAACCCCTTTGCTAAAAATCAAATTTTTGGTTGAAACACAATTTTACCCAATTTTGCCCAAAAGGCGTTTATTTCTAATAACTGAGTATTGAAAGGAGTTTCAAATGCGAAGAAGCTTCCGAAAAAGCTTAAGTCGCATGCATTTAAGCAAAAAAAAATTTTGACCAATTTTTTAGGAAAGGCTAACCCCTTTGCTAAAAATCAAATTTTTGGTTGAAACACAATTTTACCCAATTTTGCCCAAAAGGCGTTTATTTCTAATAACTGAGTATTGAAAGGAGTTTCAAATGCGAAGAAGCTTCCGAAAAAGCTTAAGTCGCATGCATTTAAGCAAAAAAAATTTTTGACCAATTTTTTAGGAAAGGCTAACCCCTTTGCTAAAAATCAAATTTTTGGTTGAAACACAATTTTACCCAATTTTGCCCAAAAGGCGTTTATTTCTAATAACTGAGTATTGAAAGGAGTTTCAAATACGAAGAGGCTTCCGAAAAAGCTTAAGTCGCATGCATTTAAGCAAAAAAAATTTTTGACCAATTTTTTAGGAAAGGCTAACCCCTTTGCTAAAAATCAAATTTTTGGTTGAAACACAATTTTACCCAATTTTGCCCAAAAGGCGTTTATTTCTAATAACTGAGTATTGAAAGGAGTTTCAAATGCGAAGAAGCTTCCGAAAAAGCTTAAGTCGCTTGCATTTAAGCAAAAAAAAATTTTGACCAATTTTTTAGGAAAGGCTAACCCCTTTGCTAAAAATCAAATTTTTGGTTGAAACACAATTTTACCCAATTTTGCCCAAAAGGCGTTTATTTCTAATAACTGAGTATTGAAAGGAGTTTCAAATGCGAAGAAGCTTCCGAAAAAGCTTAAGTCGCATGCATTTAAGCAAAAAAAATTTTTGACCAATTTTTTAGGAAAGGCTAACCCCTTTGCTAAAAATCAAATTTTTGGTTGAAACACAATTTTACCCAATTTTGCCCAAAAGGCGTTTATTTCTAATAACTGAGTATTGAAAGGAGTTGCAAATACGAAGAGGCTTCCGAAAAAGCTTAAGTCGCATGCATTTAAGCAAAAAAAATTTTTGACCAATTTTTTAGGAAAGGCTAACGCTAAAAATCAAATTTTTGGTTGAAACACAATTTTACCCAATTTTGCCCAAAAGGCGTTTATTTCTAATAACTGAGTATTGAAAGGAGTTTCAAATGCGAAGAAGCTTCCGAAAAAGCTTAAGTCGCATGCATTTAAGCAAAAAAAAATTTTGACCAATTTTTTAGGAAAGGCTAACCCCTTTGCTAAAAATCAAATTTTTGGTTGAAACACAATTTTACCCAATTTTGCCCAAAAGGCGTTTATTTCTAATAACTGAGTATTGAAAGGAGTTTCAAATGCGAAGAAGCTTCCGAAAAAGCTTAAGTCGCATGCATTTAAGCAAAAAAAATTTTTGACCAATTTTTTAGGAAAGGCTAACCCCTTTGCTAAAAATCAAATTTTTGGTTGAAACACAATTTTACCCAATTTTGCCCAAAAGGCGTTTATTTCTAATAACTGAGTATTGAAAGGAGTTTCAAATGCGAAGAAGCTTCCGAAAAAGCTTAAGTCGCATGCATTTAAGCAAAAAAAATTTTTGACCAATTTTTTAGGAAAGGCTAACCCCTTTGCTAAAAATCAAATTTTTGGTTGAAACACAATTTTACCCAATTTTGCCCAAAAGGCGTTTATTTCTAATAACTGAGTATTGAAAGGAGTTTCAAATACGAAGAGGCTTCCGAAAAAGCTTAAGTCGCATGCATTTAAGCAAAAAAAATTTTTGACCAATTTTTTAGGAAAGGCTAACGCTAAAAATCAAATTTTTGGTTGAAACACAATTTTACCCAATTTTGCCCAAAAGGCGTTTATTTCTAATAACTGAGTATTGAAAGGAGTTTCAAATGCGAAGAAGCTTCCGAAAAAGCTTAAGTCGCATGCATTTAAGCAAAAAAAATTTTTGACCAATTTTTTAGGAAAGGCTAACCCCTTTGCTAAAAATCAAATTTTTGGTTGAAACACAATTTTACCCAATTTTGCCCAAAAGGCGTTTATTTCTAATAACTGAGTATTGAAAGGAGTTTCAAATGCGAAGAAGCTTCCGAAAAAGCTTAAGTCGCATGCATTTAAGCAAAAAAAATTTTTGACCAATTTTTTAGGAAAGGCTAACCCCTTTGCTAAAAATCAAATTTTTGGTTGAAACACAATTTTACCCAATTTTGCCCAAAAGGCGTTTATTTCTAATAACTGAGTATTGAAAGGAGTTTCAAATGCGAAGAAGCTTCCGAAAAAGCTTAAGTCGCATGCATTTAAGCAAAAAAAAATTTTGACCAATTTTTTAGGAAAGGCTAACCCCTTTGCTAAAAATCAAATTTTTGGTTGAAACACAATTTTACCCAATTTTGCCCAAAAGGCGTTTATTTCTAATAACTGAGTATTGAAAGGAGTTTCAAATGCGAAGAAGCTTCCGAAGAAGCTTAAGTCGCATGCATTTAAGCAAAAAAAATTTTTGACCAATTTTTTAGGAAAGGCTAACCCCTTTGCTAAAAATCAAATTTTTGGTTGAAACACAATTTTACCCAATTTTGCCCAAAAGGCGTTTATTTCTAATAACTGAGTATTGAAAGGAGTTTCAAATGCGAAGAAGCTTCCGAAAAAGCTTAAGTCGCATGCATTTAAGCAAAAAAAATTTTTGACCAATTTTTTAGGAAAGGCTAACTAACCCCTTTGCTAAAAATCAAATTTTTGGTTGAAACACAATTTTACCCAATTTTGCCCAAAAGGCGTTTATTTCTAATAACTGAGTATTGAAAGGAGTTTCAAATGCGAAGAAGCTTCCGAAAAAGCTTAAGTCGCATGCATTTAAGCAAAAAAAATTTTTGACCAATTTTTTAGGAAAGGCTAACCCCTTTGCTAAAAATCAAATTTTTGGTTGAAACACAATTTTACCCAATTTTGCCCAAAAGGCGTTTATTTCTAATAACTGAGTATTGAAAGGAGTTTCAAATGCGAAGAAGCTTCCGAAAAAGCTTAAGTCGCATGCATTTAAGCAAAAAAAATTTTTGACCAATTTTTTAGGAAAGGCTAACCCCTTTGCTAAAAATCAAATTTTTGGTTGAAACACAATTTTACCCAATTTTGCCCAAAAGGCGTTTATTTCTAATAACTGAGTATTGAAAGGAGTTTCAAATGCGAAGAAGCTTCCGAAAAAGCTTAAGTCGCATGCATTTAAGCAAAAAAAATTTTTGACCAATTTTTTAGGAAAGGCTAACCCCTTGCTAACCCCTTTGCTAAAAATCAAATTTTTGGTTGAAACACAATTTTACCCAATTTTGCCCAAAAGGCGTTTATTTCTAATAACTGAGTATTGAAAGGAGTTTCAAATGCGAAGAAGCTTCCGAAAAAGCTTAAGTCGCATGCATTTAAGCAAAAAAAATTTTTGACCAATTTTTTAGGAAAGGCTAACCCCTTTGCTAAAAATCAAATTTTTGGTTGAAACACAATTTTACCCAATTTTGCCCAAAAGGCATTTATTTCTAATAACTGAGTATTGAAAGGAGTTTCAAATACGAAGAAGCTTCCGAAAAAGCTTAAGTCGCATGCATTTAAGCAAAAAAAATTTTTGACCAATTTTTTAGGAAAGGCTAACCCCTTTGCTAAAAATCAAATTTTTGGTTGAAACACAATTTTACCCAATTTTGCCCAAAAGGCGTTTATTTCTAATAACTGAGTATTGAAAGGAGTTTCAAATGCGAAGAAGCTTCCGAAAAAGCTTAAGTCGCATGCATTTAAGCAAAAAAAATTTTTGACCAATTTTTTAGGAAAGGCTAACCCCTTTGCTAAAAATCAAATTTTTGGTTGAAACACAATTTTACCCAATTTTGCCCAAAAGGCGTTTATTTCTAATAACTGAGTATTGAAAGGAGTTTCAAATACGAAGAAGCTTCCGAAAAAGCTTAAGTCGCATGCATTTAAGCAAAAAAAATTTTTGACCAATTTTTTAGGAAAGGCTAACCCCTTTGCTAAAAATCAAATTTTTGGTTGAAACACAATTTTACCCAATTTTGCCCAAAAGGCGTTTATTTCTAATAACTGAGTATTGAAAGGAGTTTCAAATACGAAGAAGCTTCCGAAAAAGCTTAAGTCGCATGCATTTTAGCAAAAAAAATTTTTGACCAATTTTTTAGGAAAGGCTAACCCCTTTGCTAAAAATCAAATTTTTGGTTGAAACACAATTTTACCCAATTTTGCCCAAAAGGCGTTTATTTCTAATAACTGAGTATTGAAAGGAGTTTCAAATGCGAAGAAGCTTCCGAAAAAGCTTAAGTCGCATGCATTTAAGCAAAAAAAATTTTTGACCAATTTTTTAGGAAAGGCTAACCCCTTTGCTAAAAATCAAATTTTTGGTTGAAACACAATTTTACCCAATTTTGCCCAAAAGGCGTTTATTTCTAATAACTGAGTATTGAAAGGAGTTTCAAATACGAAGAAGCTTCCGAAAAAGCTTAAGTCGCATGCATTTAAGCAAAAAAAATTTTTGACCAATTTTTTAGGAAAGGCTAACCCCTTTGCTAAAAATCAAATTTTTGGTTGAAACACAATTTTACCCAATTTTGCCCGAAAGGCGTTTATTTCTAATAACTGAGTATTGAAAGGAGTTTCAAATACGAAGAAGCTTCCGAAAAAGCTTAAGTCGCATGCATTTAAGCAAAAAAAATTTTTGACCAATTTTTTAGGAAAGGCTAACCCCTTTGCTAAAAATCAAATTTTTGGTTGAAACACAATTTTACCCAATTTTGCCCAAAAGGCGTTTATTTCTAATAACTGAGTATTGAAAGGAGTTTCAAATGCGAAGAAGCTTCCGAAAAAGCTTAAGTCGCATGCATTTAAGCAAAAAAAATTTTTGACCAATTTTTTAGGAAAGGCTAACCCCTTTGCTAAAAATCAAATTTTTGGTTGAAACACAATTTTACCCAATTTTGCCCAAAAGGCGTTTATTTCTAATAACTGAGTATTGAAAGGAGTTTCAAATACGAAGAAGCTTCCGAAAAAGCTTAAGTCGCATGCATTTAAGCAAAAAAAATTTTTGACCAATTTTTTAGGAAAGGCTAACCCCTTTGCTAAAAATCAAATTTTTGGTTGAAACACAATTTTACCCAATTTTGCCCAAAAGGCGTTTATTTCTAATAACTGAGTATTGAAAGGAGTTTCAAATGCGAAGAAGCTTCCGAAAAAGCTTAAGTCGCATGCATTTAAGCAAAAAACATTTTTGACCAATTTTTTAGGAAAGGCTAACCCCTTTGCTAAAAATCAAATTTTTGGTTGAAACACAATTTTACCCAATTTTGCCCAAAAGGCGTTTATTTCTAATAACTGAGTATTGAAAGGAGTTTCAAATGCGAAGAAGCTTCCGAAAAAGCTTAAGTCGCATGCATTTAAGCAAAAAAAATTTTTGACCAATATTTTAGGAAAGGCTAACCCCTTTGCTAAAAATCAAATTTTTGGTTGAAACACAATTTTACCCAATTTTGCCCAAAAGGCGTTTATTTCTAATAACTGAGTATTGAAAGGAGTTTCAAATGCGAAGAAGCTTCCGAAAAAGCGTAAGTCGCATGCATTTAAGCAAAAAAAATTTTTGACCAATTTTTTAGGAAAGGCTAACCCTTTGCTAAAAATCAAATTTTTGGTTGAAACACAATTTTACCCAATTTTGCCCAAAAGGCGTTTATTTCTAATAACTGAGTATTGAAATGAGTTTCAAATACGAAGAAGCTTCCGAAAAAGCGTAAGTCGCATGCATTTAAGCAAAAAAAATTTTTGGCAATTTTTTAGGAAAGGCTAACCCTTTGCTAAAAATCAATTTTTGGGTGAAACACAATTTTAGCCAATTTTACCGAAAAGGCGTTTATTTCTAACAATTAAGTATTGAAAGGAGTTTCAAATGCGCAAAATCTTCCGAAAAACCTTAAATCGCATGCATTTAAGCAAAAAAATTTTTGGGCCAATTTTTTTGGAAAGAGGTACCCCTTTGCTAAAAATCAATTTTTGGTTGAAACACAATTTTACCCAATTTTACCGAAAAGGCGTTTATTTCTAACAAGTAAGTATTGAAAGGAGTTTCAAATGCGCAGAAGCTTCCGAAAAACCTTAAATCGCATGCATTTAAGCAAAAAAAATTTTTGGCCAATTTTTTTGGAAAGAGGTACGTACCTCTTTGCTAAAAATCAATTTTTGGTCGAAACACAATTTTACCCAATTTTACCGAAAAGGCGTTTATTTCTAACAATTAAGTATTGAAAGGAGTTTCAAATGCGCAGAAGCTTCCGAAAAACCTTAAATCGCATGCATTTAAGCAAAAAAATTTTTTGGCCAATTTTTTTGGAAAGAGGTACCTCTTTGCTAAAAATCAATTTTTGATTGAAACACAATTTTACCCAATTTTACCGAAAAGGCGTTTATTTCTAACAAGTAAGTATTTAAAGGAGTTTCAAATGCGCAGAAGCTTCCGAAAAACCTTAAATCGCATGCATTTAAGCAAAAAAATTGTTTGGCCAATTTTTTTGGAAAGGGGTACCTCTTTGCTAAAAATCAATTTTTGATTGAAACACAATTTTACCCAATTTTACCGAAAAGGCTTTCATTTCTAACAAGTAAGTATTGAAAGGAGTTTCAAATGCGCAGAAGCTTCCGAAAAACCTTAAATCGCATGCATTTAAGCAAAAAAATTTTTTGGCCAATTTTTTTGGAAAGAGGTACCTCTTTGCTAAAAATCAAATTTTGGTTGAAACACAATTTTACCCAATTTTACCGAAAAGGCGTTTATTTCTAACAAGTAAGTATTGAAAGGAGTTTCAAATGCGCAGAAGCTTCCGAAAAACCTTAAATCGCATGCATTTAAGCAAAAAAATTTTTTGGCCAATTTTTTTGGAAAGAGGTACTTCTTTGCTAAAAATCAATTTTTGGTTGTAACACAATTTTACCCAATTTTACCGAAAAGGCGTTTATTTCTAACAAGTAAGTATTGAAAGGAGTTTCAAATGCGCAGAAGCTTCCGAAAAACCTTAAATCGCATGCATTTAAGCAAAAAAATTTTTTGGCCAATTTTTTTGGAAAGAGGTACCTCTTTGCTAAAAATCAATTTTTGGTTGAAACACAATTTTACCCAATTTTACCGAAAAGGCGTTTATTTCTAACAAGTAAGTATTGAAAGGAGTTTCAAATGCGCAGAAGCTTCCGAAAAACCTTAAATCGCATGCATTTAAGCAAAAAAATTTTTTGGCCAATTTTTTTGGAAATAGGTACCTCTTTGCTAAAAATCAATTTTTGGTTGAAGCACAATTTTACCGAAAAGGCGTTTATTTCTAACAAGTAAGTATTGAAAGGAGTTTCAAATGCGCAGAAGCTTCCGAAAAACCTTAAATCGCATGCATTTAAGCAAAAAACTTTTTTGGCCAATTTTTTTGGAAAGAGGTACCTCTTTGCTAAAAATCAATTTTTGGTTGAAACACAATTTTACCCAATTTTACCGAAAAGGCGTTTATTTCTAACAAGTAAGTATTGAAAGGAGTTTCAAATGCGCAGAAGCTTCCGAAAAACCTTAAATCGCATGCATTTAAGCAAAAAAATTTTTTGGCCAATTTTTTTGGAAAGAGGTACGTACCTCTTTGCTAAAAATAAATTTTTGGTTGAAACACAATTTTACCCAATTTTACCGAAAAGGCGTTTATTTCTAACAAGTAAGTATTGAAAGGAGTTTCAAATGCGCAGAAGCTTCCGAAAAACCTTAAATCGCATGCATTTAAGCAAAAAAATTTTTTGGCCAATTTTTTTGGAAAGAGGTACCTCTTTGCTAAAAATCAATTTTTGGTTGAAACACAATTTTACCCAATTTTACCGAAAAGGCGTTTATTTCTAACAAGTAAGTATTGAAAGGAGTTTCAAATGCGCAGAAGCTTCCGAAAAACCTTAAATCGCATGCATTTAAGCAAAAAAATTTTTTGGCCAATTTTTTTGGAAAGAGGTACGTACCTCTTTGCTAAAAATCAATTTTTGGTTGAAACACAATTTTACCCAATTTTACCGAAAAGGCGTTTATTTCTAACAAGTAAGTATTGAAAGGAGTTTCAAATGCGCAGAAGCTTCCGAAAAACCTTAAATCGCATGCATTTAAGCAAAAAAATTTTTTGGCCAATTTTTTTGGAAAGAGGTACCTCTGCTAAAAATCAATTTTTGGTTGAAACACAATTTTACCCAATTTTACCGAAAAGGCGTTTATTTCTAACAAGTAAGTATTGAAAGGAGTTTCAAATGCGCAGAAGCTTCCGAAAAACCTTAAATCGCATGCATCTAAGCAAAAAAATTTTTTGGCCAATTTTTTTGGAAAGAGGTACCTCTTTGCTAAAAATCAATTTTTGGTTGAAACACAATTTTACCCAATTTTACCGAAAAGGCGTTTATTTCTAACAAGTAAGTATTGAAAGGAGTTTCAAATGCGCAGAAGCTTCCGAAAAACCTTAAATCGCATGCATTTAAGCAAAAAAATTTTTTGGCCAATTTTTTTGGAAAGAGGTACGTACCTCTTTGCTAAAAATCAATTTTTGGTTGAAACACAATTTTACCCAATTTTACCGAAAAGGCGTTTATTTCTAACAAGTAAGTATTGAAAGGAGTTTCAAATGCGCAGAAGCTTCCGAAAAACCTTAAATCGCATGCATTTAAGCAAAAAAATTTTTTGGCCAATTTTTTTGGAAAGAGGTACGTACCTCTTTGCTAAAAATCAATTTTTGGTTGAAACACAATTTTACCCAATTTTACCGAAAAGGCGTTTATTTCTAACAAGTAAGTATTGAAAGGAGTTTCAAATGCGCAGAAGCTTCCGA
This sequence comes from Linnaemya tessellans, assembly GCA_951800035.1. Lineage (NCBI taxonomy): Eukaryota > Metazoa > Arthropoda > Insecta > Diptera > Tachinidae > Linnaemya > Linnaemya tessellans. Next base: position 39,813,222 of record OX637535.1, read on the forward strand.
AAAACCTTAAATCGCATGCATTTAAGCAAAAAAATTTTTTGGCCAATTTTTTTGGAAAGAGATACATACCTCTTTGCTAAAAATCAATTTCTGGTTGAAACACAATTTTACCCAATTTTACCGAAAAGGCGTTTATTTCTAACAAGTAAGTATTGAAAGGAGTTTCAAATGCGCAGAAGCTTCCGAAAAACCTTGAATCGCATGCATTTAAGCAAAAAAATTTTTTGGCCAATTTTTTTGGAAAGAGGTACCTCTTTGCTAAAAATCAATTTTTGGTTGAAACACAATTTTACCCAATTTTACCGAAAAGGCGTTTATTTCTACCAAGTAAGTATTGAAAGGAGTTTCAAATGCGCAGAAGCTTCCGAAAAACCTTAAATCGCATGCATTTAAGCAAAAAAATTTTTTGGCCAATTTTTTTGGAAAGAGGTACCTCTTTGCTAAAAATCAATTTTTGGTTGAAACACAATTTTACCCAATTTTACCGAAAAGGCGTTTATTTCTAACAAGTAAGTATTGAAAGGAGTTTCAAATGCGCAGAAGCTTCCGAAAAACCTTAAATCGCATGCATTTAAGCAAAAAAATTGTTTGGCCAATTTTTTTGGAAAGAGGTACCTCTTTGCTAAAAGTCAATTTTTGGTTGAAACACAATTTTACCCAATTTTACCGAAAAGGCGTTTATTTCTAACAAGTAAGTATTGAAAGGAGTTTCAAATGCGCAGAAGCTTCCGAAAAACCTTAAATCGCATGCATTTAAGCAAAAAAATTTTTTGGCCAATTTTTTTGGAAAGAGGTACCTCTTTGCTAAAAATCAATTTTTGGTTGAAACACAATTTTACCCAATTTTACCGAAAAGGCATTTATATCTAACAAGTAAGTATTGAAAGGAGTTTCAAATGCGCAGAAGCTTCCGAAAAACCTTAAATCGCATGCATTTAAGCAAAAAAATTTTTTGGCCAATTTTTTTGGAAAGAGGTACCTCTTTGCTAAAAATCAATTTTTGGTTGAAACACAATTTTACCCAATTTTACCGAAAAGGCGTTTATTTCTAACAAGTAAGTATTGAAAGGAGTTTCAAATGCGCAGAAGGTTCCGAAAAACCTTAAATCGCATGCATTTAAGCAAAAAAATTTTTCGGCCAATTTTTTTTGGAAAGAGGTACCTCTTTGCTAAAAATCAATTTTTGGTTGAAACACAATTTTACCCAATTTTACCGAAAAGGCGTTTATTTCTACCAAGTAAGTATTGAAAGGAGTTTCAAATGCGCAGAAGCTTCCGAAAAACCTTAAATCTCATGCATTTAAGCAAAAAAATTGTTTGGCCAATTTTTTTGGAAAGAGGTACCTCTTTGCTAAAAATCAATTTTTGGTTGAAACACAATTTTACCCAATTTTACCGAAAAGGCGTTTATTTCTAACAAGTAAGTATTGAAAGGAGTTTCAAATGCGCAGAAGCTTCCGAAAAACCTTAAATCGCATGCATTTAAGCAAAAAAATTTTTTGGCCAATTTTTTTGGAAAGAGGTACCTCTTTGCTAAAAATCAATTTTTGGTTGAAACACAATTTTACCCAATTTTACCGAAAAGGCGTTTATTTCTAACAAGTAAGTATTGAAAGGAGTTTCAAATGCGCAGAAGCTTCCGAAAAACCTTAAATCGCATGCATTTAAGCAAAAAAATGTTTTGGCCAATTTTTTTGGAAAAATCAATTTTTGGTTGAAACACAATTTTACCCAATTTTACCGAAAAGGCGTTTATTTCTAACAAGTAAGTATTGAAAGGAGTTTCAAATGCGCAGAAGCTTCCGAAAAACCTTAAATCGCATGCATTTAAGCAAAAAAATTTTTTGGCCAATTTTTTTGGAAAGAGGTACCTCTTTGCTAAAAATCAATTTTTGGTTAAAACACAATTTTACCCAATTTTACCGAAAAGGCGTTTATTTCTAACAAGTAAGTATTGAAAGGAGTTTCAAATGCGCAGAAGCTTCCGAAAAACCTTAAATCGCATGCATTTAAGCAAAAAAATTTTTTGGCCAATTTTTTTGGAAAGAGGTACCTCTTTGCTAAAAATCAGTTTTTGGTTAAAACACAATTTTACCCAATTTTACCCAAAAGGCGTTTATTTCTAAGAAGTAAGTATTGAAAGGAGTTTCAAATGCGCAGAAGCTTCCGAAAAACCTTAAATCGCATGCATTTAAGCAAAAAAATTTTTTGGCCAATTTCTTTGCTAAAAATCAATTTTTGGTTGAAACACAATTTTACCCAATTTTACCGAAAAGGCGTTTATTTCTAACAAGTAAGTATTGAAAGGAGTTTCAAATGCGCAGAAGCTTCCGAAAAACCTTAAATCGCATGCATTTAAGCAAAAAAAATTTTTTGGCCAATTTTTTTGGAAAGAGGTACCTCTTTGCTAAAAATCAATTTTTGGTTGAAACACAATTTTACCCAATTTTACCGAAAAGGCGTTTATTTCTAACAAGTAAGTATTGAAAGGAGTTTCAAATGCGCAGAAGCTTCCGAAAAACCTTAAATCGCATGCATTTAAGCAAAAAAATTTTTTGGCCAATTTTTTTGGAAAAATCAATTTTTGGTTGAAACACAATTTTACCCAATTTTACCGAAAAGGCGTTTATTTCTAACAAGTAAGTATTGAAAGGAGTTTCAAATGCGCAGAAGCTTCCGAAAAACCTTAAATCGCATGCATTTAAGCAAAAAAATTTTTTGGCCAATTTTTTTGGAAAGAGGTACCTCTTTGCTAAAAATCAGTTTTTGGTTAAAACACAATTTTACCCAATTTTACCGAAAAGGCGTTTATTTCTAACAAGTAAGTATTGAAAGGAGTTTCAAATGCGCAGAAGCTTCCGAAAAACCTTAAATCACATGCATTTAAGCAAAAAAATTTTTTGGCCAATTTTTTTGGAAAGAGGTACCTCTTTGCTAAAAATCAATTTTTGGTTGAAACACAATTTTACCCAATTTTACCGAAAAGGCGTTTATTTCTAACAAGTAAGTATTGAAAGGAGTTTCAAATGCGCAGAAGCTTCCGAAAAACCTTAAATCGCATGCATTTAAGCAAAAAAATTTTTTGGCCAATTTTTTTGGAAAGAGGTACCTCTTTGCTAAAAATCAATTTTTGGTTAAAACACAATTTTACCCAATTTTACCGAAAAGGCGTTTATTTCTAACAAGTAAGTATTGAGAGGAGTTTCAAATGCGCAGAAGCTTCCGAAAAACCTTAAATCGCATGCATTTAAGCAAAAAAATTTTTTGGCCAATTTTTTTGGAAAGAGGTACCTCTTTGCTAAAAATCAATTTTTGGTTGAAACACAATTTTACCCAATTTTACCGAAAAGGCGTTTATTTCTAACAAGTAAGTATTGAAAGGAGTTTCAAATGCGCAGAAGCTTCCGAAAAACCTTAAATCGCATGCATTTAAGCAAAAAAATTTTTTGGCCAATTTTTTTGGAAAGAGGTACGTACCTCTTTGCTAAAAATCAATTTTTGGTTGAAACACAATTTTACCCAATTTTACCGAAAAGGCGTTTATTTCTAACAATTAAGTAATGAAAGGAGTTTCAAATGCGCAGAAGCTTCCGAAAAACCTTAAATCGCATGCATTTAAGCAAAAAAATTTTTTGGCCAATTTTTTTGGAAACAGGTACCTCTTTGCTAAAAATCAATTTTTGGTTGAAACACAATTTTACCCAATTTTACCGAAAAGGCGTTTATTTCTAACAAGTAAATTTTGAAAGGAGTTTCAAATGCGCAGAAGCTTCCGAAAAACCTTAAATCGCATGCATTTAGGCAAAAAAATTTTTTGGCCAATTTTTTTGGAAAGAGGTACCTCTTTGCTAAAAATCAATTTTTGGTTGAAACACAATTTTACCGAATTTTACCGAAAAGCCGTTTATTTCTAACAAGTAATTATTGAAAGGAGTTTCAAATGCGCAGAAGCTTCCGAAAAACCTTAAATCGCATGCATTTAAGCAAAAAAATTTTTTGGCCAATTTTTTTGCTAAAAATCAATTTTTGGTTGAAACACAATTTTACCCAATTTTACCGAAAAGGCGTTTATTTCTAACAAGTAAGTATTGAAAGGAGTTTCAAATGCGCAGAAGCTTCCGAAAAACCTTAAATCGCATGCATTTAAGCAAAAAAATTTTTTGGCCAATTTTTTTGGAAAGAGGTACCTCTTTGCTAAAAGTCAATTTTTGGTTGAAACACAATTTTACCCAATTTTACCGAAAAGGCGTTTATTTCTAACAAGTAAGTATTGAAAGGAGTTTCAAATGCGCAGAAGCTTCCGAAAAACCTTAAATCGCATGCATTTAAGCAAAAAAATTTTTTGGCCAATTTTTTTGGAAAGAGGTACCTCTTTGCTAAAAATCAATTTTTGGTTGAAACACAATTTTACCCAATTTTACCGAAAAGGTGTTTATTTCTAACAAGTAAGTATTGAAAGGAGTTTCAAATGCGCAGAAGCTTCCGAAAAACCTTAAATCGCATGCATTTAAGCAAAAAAATTTTTTGGCCAATTTTTTTGGAAAGAGGTACCTCTTTGCTAAAAATCAATTTTTGGTTGAAACACAATTTTACCCAATTTTACCGAAAAGGCGTTTATTTCTAACAAGTAAGTATTGAAAGGAGATTCAAATGCGCAGAAGCTTCCGAAAAACCTTAAATCGCATGCATTTAAGCAAAAAAAATTTTTGGCCAATTTTTTTGGAAAGAGGTACCTCTTTGCTAAAAATCAATTTTTGGTTGAAACACAATTTTACCGAAAAGGCGTTTATTTCTAACAAGTAAGTATTGAAAGGAGTTTCAAATGCGCAGAAGCTTCCGAAAAACCTTAAATCGCATGCATTTAAGCAAAAAAATTTTTTGGCCAATTTTTTTGGAAACAGGTACCTCTTTGCTAAAAATCAATTTTTGGTTGAAACACAATTTTACCCAATTTTACCGAAAAGGCGTTTATTTCTAACAAGTAAGTATTGAAAGGAGTTTCAAATGCGCAGAAGCTTCCGAAAAAACTTAAATCGCATGCATTTAAGCAAAAAAATTTTTTGGCCAATTTTTTTGGAAAGAGGTACCTCTTTGCTAAAAATCAATTTTTGGTTGAAACACAATTTTACCCAATTTTACCGAAAAGGCGTTTATTTCTAACAAGTAAGTATTGAAAGGAGTTTCAAATGCGCAGAAGCTTCCGTAAAACCTTAAATCGCATGCATTTAAGCAAAAAAATTTTTTGGCCAATTTTTTTACAAAGAGATACCTCTTTGCTAAAAATCAATTTTTGGTTGAAACACAATTTTACCCAATTTTACCGAAAAGGCGTTTATTTCTAACAAGTAAGTATTGAAAGGAGTTTCAAATGCGCAGAAGCTTCCGAAAAACCTTAAATCGCATGCATTTAAGCAAAAAAATTTTTTGGCCAATTTTTTTGCAAAGAGATACCTCTTTGCTAAAAATCAATTTTTGGTTGAAACACAATTTTACCCAATTTTACCGAAAAGGCGTTTATTTCTAACAAGTAAGTATTGAAAGGAGTTTCAAATGCGCAGAAGCTTCCGAAAAACCTTAAATCGCATGCATTTAAGCAAAAAAATTTTTTGGCCAATTTTTTTGGAAAGAGGTACGTACCTCTTTGCTAAAAATCAATTTTTGGTTGAAACACAATTTTACCCAATTTTACCGAAAAGGCGTTTATTTCTAACAAGTAAGTATTGAAAGGAGTTTCAAATGCGCAGAAGCTTCCGAAAAACCTTAAATCGCATGCATTTAAGCAAAAAAATTTTTTGGCCAATTTTTTTGGAAAGAGGTACCTCTTTGCTAAAAATCAATTTTTGGTTGAAACACAATTTTACCCAATTTTACCGAAAAGGCGTTTATTTCTAACAAGTAAGTATTGAAAGGAGTTTCAAATGCGCAGAAGCTTCCGAAAAACCTTAAATCGCATGCATTTAAGAAAAAAAATTTTAAGGCCAATTTTTTTGGAAAGAGGTACCTCTTTGCTAAAAATCAATTTTTGGTTGAAACACAATTTTACCCAATTTTACCGAAAAGGCGTTTATTTCTAACAAGTAAGTATTGAAAGGAGTTTCAAATGCGCAGAAGCTTCCGAAAAACCTTAAATCGCATGCATTTAAGCAAAAAAAATTTTTTGGCCAATTTTTTTGGAAAGAGGTACCTCTTTGCTAAAAATCAATTTTTGGTTGAAACACAATTTTACCCAATTTTACCGAAAAGGCGTTTATTTCTAACAAGTAAGTATTGAAAGTAGTTTCAAATGCGCAGAAGCTTCCGAAAAACCTTAAATCGCATGCATTTAAGCAAAAAAAATTTTTTGGCCAATTTTTTTGGAAAGAGGTACCTCTTTGCTAAAAATCAATTTTTGGTTGAAACACAATTTTACCCAATTTGCTAAAAATCAATTTTTAGTTGAAACACAATTTTACCCAATTTTACCGAAAAGGCGTTTATTTCTAACAAGTAAGTATTGAAAGGAGTTTCAAATGCGCAGAAGCTTCCGAAAAACCTTAAATCGCATGCATTTAAGCAAAAAAATTTTTTGGCCAATTTTTTTGGAAAGAGGTACCTCTTTGCTAAAAATCAATTTTTGGTTGAAACACAATTTTACCCAATTTGCTAAAAATCAATTTTTAGTTGAAACACAATTTTTTTTCTTTGCTAAAAATCAATTTTTGGTTGAAACACAATTTTACCCAATTTTACCGAAAAGGCGTTTATTTCTAACAAGTAAGTATTGAAAGGAGTTTCAAATGCGCAGAAGCTTCCGAAAAACCTTAAATCGCATGCATTTAAGCAAAAAAATTTTTTGGCCAATTTTTTTGGAAAGAGGTACCTCTTTGCTAAAAATCAATTTTTGGTTGAAACACAATTTTACCCAATTTTACCGAAAAGGCGTTTATTTCTAACAAGTAAGTATTGAAAGGAGTTTCAAATGCGCAGAAGCTTCCGAAAAACCTTAAATCGCATGCATTTAAGCAAAAAAATTTTTTGGCCAATTTTTTTGGAAAGAGGTACCTCTTTGCTAAAAATCAATTTCTGGTTGAAACACAATTTTACCCAATTTCACCGAAAAGGCGTTTATTTTTAGCAAGTAAGTATTGAAAGGAGTTTCAAATGCGCAGAAGCTTCCGAAAAACCTTAAATCGCATGCATTTAAGCAAAAAAATTTTTTGGCCAATTTTTTAGGAAAGGCTAACCCCTTTGCTAAAAATCAAATTTTTGGTTGAAACACAATTTTACCCAATTTTACCGAAAATGCGTTTATTTCTAACAAGCAAGTGTTGAAAGGAGTTTCAAATGCGCAGAAGCTTCCGAAAAACCTTAAATCGCATGCATTTAAGAAAAAAAAATTGTTTGGCCAATTTTTTTGCAAAGGGGTACCTCTTTGCTAAAAATCAATTTTTGGTTGAAACACAATTTTACCGAAAAGGCGTTTATTTCTAACAAGTAAGTATTGAAAGGAGTTTCAAATGCACAGAAGCTTCCGAAAAACCTTAAATCGCATGCATTTAAGCAATAAAATTTTTTGGCCAATTTTTTGCTAAAAGTCAATTTTTTGGTTGCAACACAATTTTACCCAATTTTACCGAAAAGGCGTATTGCAAGAAGTTTCAAATGCGCAGAAGCTTCCGGTAATCCTTAAATCGCATGCATTTCAGCTAAAAGTCAATTTTTTGGTTGCAACACAATTTTACCCAATTTTACCGAAAAGGCGTATTGCAAGAAGTTTCAAATGCGCAGAAGCTTCCGGTAATCCTTAAATCGCATGCATTTCAGCAAACAAATTTTTTTGACCAAGTTATTTTGTCGCTAGCATTTGAACAAAAAAATTTGTTGACCAAATTTTTTGGAAAAATCAATGTGATTTAAGATTTTTTGGAATCTTCTTCACATTCGAAACTTCTTCCAATACTTATTTATCAGAAATAAACACGTTTTGTGTAAAATTTTGTCTCAACAAAAGTTTCGATGCTCCTTGTGTAAATACGTGTGTCCGTTCAAGTTTGATAATACAATTACGAAATATTCCGAAATATACTTTAAAAAATTTCCAGCTATAATGAATGTTGGTGTTAGTGCATGTCTATCATCAAGAAGGCCATATAGTCGCATTTTTTTTGTACACTTCGTGTATGGAATATGTATTTTAATACAAATTCACACGAAAATAACTCCAATAGTTCTGTCTCTTTGTTAATCCTTTTGTCAAAGATTAAACGCTACTTTATTAAATATTTGGTTGGATCTAAGAAAAAAAATCAAAAATGTGTTACATTTTAAAAGGTTCGTTCATTCATGTAATTGAATGTCTTGGAACTATTTTGGGGAAACAATAGGAGAAAAACACTAAAGATTAAACAGTCAGTCATAATAAGTGAATAAAACAAAATTGTATATTTTATTTCTCAATAAAGCCGAAAAATCACAGCACAAAATCTCCAGCTTTAACGCTTGGCTGCACTTGGGTTATTTTGAATCGCAATCGGAGACACAATTACTTATTTTTCATTTTTATAACAACCAACTCCTGACTTGGCTGTATAGAGGCTACACATAGTTTGGCCAAACTCCATCTTATAGAAATGTAGTGAACCCACAACTTTTACTTTGTCTGTGTGTCAATGATGTCAATAACGATCGATAATATTACTGGAAGATGTATGAATATTTTTGCCTCCTTTTGGATTCATTGCGTTGCTGTTGATTTTCTTCTTTTTCCGTTTTGATATTTTCAAAACCAGTAGCAATTTGAGCAGACAGTATGTTGTATCTTAATGGATTTGGTTTGTGTGAGTTTCGATTATGTTTTCTTTCTTTTATATTTTATTTCTTAACTCATTATTACAGATACACTTTTTTTATATTTTTGTTATAGTTGTAGTTGCTGTTTTTTCTCCGATCAATTTTGTACTTTAAATTGTTGTCTTGGTATGAGTTTTAAGGTGTATCTGCCATCTGAGCATCAAACACATAAAAATCGATGAAGCTAAGCAAATAAGACAAATTTTTAATATTTAAACAAAAAATATACAATGGCTTTTTATTTTAATAAATTCTTATCGTCCACGGGATTTAAACAGGTATTATTTAGCTCTACGGCTGTTGTATCTGTAAACGCTCTGTATTGTTGGATTTAAATATATTTCTTATTGAAACAAGAGCTTAAGCCGTACGGTTTCGACGTGGTGTCGTCGCTGTTGTCAGCTCATTTGGTATTAGAACAAAACGGAGCAGAGAAAATCAAACGCGTAGAGTTTTTGTGGTCTTTTGTAAAGTTCTAAGTAATCGCATTGTTAATGATTTGAAGATTTAAGCTAAATAATAGAATTTCCAAAGTGCGAGGGTCGTTTAGTTATTTTAAAAATGATAGATATAAGAAAATTCATAATTCATTTGCATGTCATCGCGTCCTGTTCCATATTTCTCACAGACATAATGACACTTTTTAAAATTTAATAATGTCAAAGGATTCTGCGGTAGCCCAATAGCAGCTACGAAAATTTATATATCAAACTGCGCTCAAGTTTTGAAGCAAGTTTTTTTTGATGATCTGCCATAAATTTATGGATGCCAGCAAAGCGATGATTCCCGTTTCCGGTTTAATGTGTTTGTTAATAAATGAATTTTCGATATGTGGAGTAAATCCAATCCGCAATAGATCCTACAGACTCCACTATGTCCAGAAAAATGTACTGTTTTTTATGGCTTCGGCTTAGTATTATTTTCTTCAAAAATAAAATCGGTACTTGCATTACGGGTCTGCGAAGTTAGTAAACGCATCTTGATAATTTTTTTTTTTATAATTTATTATTCATGTCCTCCTTCAATAACGAAGTAAATAAGAACAAATAACATTTCGACGCCAGATGTGGCGTCAACATGATGGCGCTACTTGCGATAAGTTGTTTTTGAAAAATAGGCCGAATAATTGACCTCGGCACTACAGGCCTTTTGTTTCAAAAAATATATCTCGTTGTATTTCACATAACAGTGTTGAGGACAGACATTGCAACGATTACATGGTTCCCCATGCCGTTGCGTTGGAGCCATGTACCACAGGCGAGGAACATTAACACTCGCTAATATATTTTTGGTTTCGGTCTCCTCTACTAGATCCAGGCGAGAAAACAATTTTATTTTCAAAAATTTTTATTTCGTTGCACTAGTATTTAACAGCAAGATAATATAATGATACAATTTTAAATTTCAACCGAACCTCGTTTTTGTTCTGTGGAAAACGATGTTATCTTTTGTATTAACATCCAATTGTGTAAGCGTTTTTTGCTGCCGGGTGTTATTGATCGATATTAATTTTATTAGATTGATACATTTCCATACTTTAGTATTTTGTAACAATCGGCTTACTGTTTAAAACATATACAATGACAGACAGTAACAACTTGCTACCACTTCTGAACTCGCATTAAGTCCAGCGTTATCTAGCGTAGCATCTATTTGGGCACGATAAAATATTCATATTAAATGAAAATGCAGTTATTTGAGATAGACTTATAGACAACACTTGAGTGATGTTATTCGATCAAATTCCCATTAGAGAAACATTTTTACATTTACATTAATTTATTTTGTTAAGCTGACTTCTGTATTTCTTTTATCAATCACGGCTGTTGTTTGAGGCACATCTTTACGAATCTTTTCTTTTCACTTTAATCTGTTCACCTTTTTACTTCGTCGTGTGGCCTGCTTGTCTTTCAGAAACTTTTTACTTAATCGCTTTATTGTTCAGGCAGCTTTCCATTGGATCTGTTTTTCTTTTTCAGTGTATTTTACAGACGCATGTAATTGTGTTTGTACATAAAAAAAAGAGTTTTGATTCCAAAAATTACTTAAAAATTCTATATAAATTTTATTTTCAATAAAATTAACATTCTTTTCTTTGTATATTCCGGTGGACAGTAACATCTCTTGTGGTAACGATTTTGGGAACAATATTATAAATTAGTTATCTTCGTTAGCGCATTTCGGTATCCGCACTAAATATTTTTTTAAGCATTTCTAGATAATTTACTTAACACTTATTAGTTTTAAAATAATAGAGGTTTACATTTTTTATTCATGCATTACAGAAGCTTTAATAATCGAACAATTCAAAGAGGAACTTAAACATTATACTGATTGTTCACCAACTTTGGGTGAATCACCGCTGTAAGATCCGGTGGTATCATAATTATTAAATTGAATTACAAATAATAATAATAATAATAATAATAATAATAACAATAATAATTATAAAAATAATAATAATAATATTGATTTGATACGGGTATAAGGATATAGAGGCTAACTTCCAAAGGACCTTTCCCCTGTGCAAATACCATCAACTTTTCTATGTGGAAGTCCTTGGCATCCTTATTTGCACTAGAGAGAGAGAGAGAGAGAGCTTCAGAAGGAAATTTATATAACTCATGTTACATATTCAGGCACCACCCGGGGCCCAGCCTTTTATGAGATAAGATCGGTTGTTGCCATGGCTTGGGTTACATTGCAGAGTAGACATATTTTGGGTGCTTGCACAGGCTCCAGTTTGTTCTGGAAATCAGCGAAGTAGCTCAGCATGCTTTATAAGTCAAATGTGTCAAAGACCATAATAAATAATGAGCTCAAATGGTATTTAGTCCATATGGTATAATAGATACAAGCAAATGAATTTATTAGCCCAATTCACAATCCTGTGCAAATGGTCTTGCATTATAGCATTTGCAAATTGAGAGAGTATTTGAGAGCATTTTCAATGTATTTTGTTGGTGTAGAGTACAATTATTTTGCTCATGCTACGATGCTAGACTACTTGCTCGAGATTGTGCACTGGGCTATTATGTTTGTCAAAGCAAGTTACTGGCATTAGCAAAAATTACCATATATTACTTCTAAAGGATCGCTTTATATGAAACTGTGGTCGGAGACGACATCGACTTGTCACTAGCAATTCTGCTGTGACTGTTCGGTAAGATCTGCAAGGAACAAAGGCCCGTCCTATAATAAAGTTTGACGTCTCTGGACAGAGTAAAGCAGGCAAGAGACAGTTTTCTGTTTTATTTTCGCAGCTATGCACCTGTCGACATCGTAGTATCCTGATTAATTGGATCCGGTCTTATAAATGCTGAAAACGATGAGTGGCATGGTCTGTCTGTTAAAAATTAATTACCGAGATTTCACCAATAGTAGTGTCCGCAGTGGGTAGGACACGTAGACCAATCAACAAAACAATCAATATTGATTTTTATAGGTAAATGAAATAGAATTGTGACAACAATATATTAAATAAAAATTTCATAACAATTTAATTATAACAATTAAATATTTTAATTGATACAATTAGCATAAAATAAAAATAATAAAAAACATTTAATATTGCAAATATAATTATTTGGGTATTATTGGAATAAATTTTGGAATAGAGCGCTGCTGGCGCATAGCTATTTAAATAAATTTTTAATAGACCTCGCAATTTTTTTGTATGAAATAGAACTTCAGTTCTTACACAACATCATTTTTTTAATATTTCTCGTTATTGAAGGCTTGTTGTGGTTTGTCTTCTAAGAATAAAATCATAATACACTTAAATGTAATCTTATGGATGCCCTTATGCCCAACCCATTAAAACTTATTTAACTTGGTAATATTTTCTTTTTATATTCATTTTTGAGTCTTAATAAAATTTTGACGAAAATCACTATTCTATTCAACATATTAAGTTGTATTTGATACTCCTGTATATTATAAATAAACTTGAATAAGAGGGATCTTAAGTCTTTAGCAGAGTCTTCCGTTGCGCATTGTTTTCATAGTTTATTTGTTGCCGCTGCAATACCTCAGCTATTGTTGTTTTGTATTGTCTTGTTGCTGCTTGCTGTTGATATTGTGACCAAAACAATTTGTACATTGTTAATATTATGAATACTTTATACAATGAATTATGATCTTTACGACATAATATACTACGTTTTGTCTCTTGATGTATAAAAGAAACAATGAAGAAAATAAAAACCTACTTCCATACACATAAATGAAAAGAATTTGAAATTTTTTTCTTTAAATAAGTTGTTAAAACACCAACGAACAGCGAACGGCAAATGCTAACGTTAACATTTTGATTATTTCAGTCTTTAATAGTTGCTACGATTTGCTGCTGTTGTTGTTGTGTTAACAAAACTTTGTTGGTGGTCATAAGCCTCCTCATTCATCCACATCTAATAGAAATGTTTGTGAAATTAGTGACGGCGACTACTGGATATTTGTTATTTTTGAATTGGAAAAGTTTTTATTCGACATATATTTCACATTCACTCATGTACGGTGTTTTTCTCTCCCTTTTACACATCTTTTTAATAATTTGGAATTTGAAATGCTACTGTTTGATTATGGCATTATTATGGAAATCGAATATGTTTAATGTCGATTTGATTTCGCTTTTTTTCAAAACCGGAGAAATTTCATTAACAAAATACTATTTAAGTATGTAATTTGAAGAAATCGTATAGGCGATCAGACACAAAAAACGTGTTGCATAGTGTCATTATGTTGGACTATTTAAAAGTTTTCGTATGAAAATATCTATTTTACTGCTTATACGCATGCGCTTATGGGCAAGTTAAGTTTTATATTTAAATAAAGTGATTAAGAGATCAAGTGCGGAACCAGTTTGTTAAGCTTTAGTGGGTGAGAGAAAATTTTTCAATGGGATATAAAAATGTTCGAATTTGTTTTTAGCAACGCAACTGAAACATATGACTGATTTGTGATTTCTTTCTCCGCCTTCAGTCTGCGCTTTTATTCATATACCAAAACTTTTAAGAAACTGAAAAAAAATGTTAACGTTGAAATAGTATATAATTTTTTATTTATATTCGTTTTTTACTATTCATGACTGTGAAATTATTTTTAATAAGTGCAGCTGATGTTAGATAACTAATTTGTTTCTACAGTAGCTCCAGTGTTTATTGTTACGGCTTAGCTCAAACTTCCTTGTACCTTCAACGCAGCTTAAATGTATGGGTCATGTTGCTCGATAAATTTTGCGTTCCGTTGTTGTGTCTCTTATAAACTGGGTGGCAAAAAGTAGCGGGCCTAGTGTTGCTCATTCGACCGAGAGTATCGCTGATGTAGTAGATGACGTCAGAAAGCATCTACGAACACAAACGAGACAATTGCTCTGTGTAATTGGAGTTATAACGTATAAGTGTATAATTAGTATTACAATTTGTGTTGATTGAATTCCTTCTGTGAATATCTACCCCCATATTCATAAAAAAATAAAACATATTTGAAATGTGTTTTAAGAAAATTTTGTATGAAAAATTTTACTAAAATACATTTCAAACTCATTTTAAATTTTATGAATAGCGGTGCTAATATTTAAATGTTATTATATATTTTTCCTCTTGTTTGTAACCAATGGAGAACTTTTAATTTTTCACATGATTTTGACAACCACTAATAAACTCTTAACGATTTAACAGTTTTATCATTTTATTGTAGCCCAGCTTTTTTATTTATTTGCATACATAATCATCATATAATCTGATAACATAAATTTAAATGGATTTATCATGTTGTCCGAGCGATAATTTCATAATAAAAGCACAAACTTTTAATAAAAACTTGTGGTGTAGCGGGTAGTAAAAGAGCAACATTCCATCACAATACCGCACATACGTGATGCATAAAGACTGCATTCTATTTATCAAAAACCCAAGTCAGACGAAGTAACACAAACATCACTCTTGTCATCAGCATCAAGAACCTGAAACTTCAAATTGAGAAGAACAAAAAAATATTGCAAAAACAAAATCATTGGCAACTATTCGCTCTTTTCATTATTGTTTAACAACAGTTTCGTTCAACGCAAAAGGGCCCATATGCCAATATATTCTGTAAGGTCAGAGTGTTAAGAGGGAGGATGAGAAGAAGGAGCATTTATTGTAGTAATATTTTGATTTGTTATTTTACTTCGCTACCAATTCCTTTTAGTAACAAAATGGAAGTTTGCTGCACCATGATTACCAGTTGCTTGCTACCTCTCTAAGCCCCGACTGTTGTTAGCCAATTTTTATTTACAAAATTCTATTCATTTTGATTCAATATTATCATTTAGGAGGTCTGTTCAAAAACTGTAGTGAATTTTTATTTTTCTTAAAATATATATATTTATACCTCAATTTTTATTTTGTCCTATTCAAGGAAGTACCCTCAGGTATAATACATATCTGCAAGAGTTTTTTTTTTAAATTCTCGAAGAAGTTTTGAGTTGGACTTTTTGGGCTTAGGCATAAATCCGGCACTGATGATTACATCAAGTGCAAGTGTGAAGAAATCAGTTAACAGTTTCACTCACAATTTTCTTCACAAGGAGGTCAGTTTAGTGACAATTCTGGGTAAGGCATGTACTTTCAATTACTTGATATTAGGCTGCGTTGTAAATTCAATTTTTTATAACACCTTTCAAATAAAATTTGCTTTTCGACAAACAATTCTTATTTCAGAGATTTTCTTAAGGTCGAAGCATTATAATCTTCCCAATACTTGTTCTAAACTTCTGCATCTGCATATAAAAGAAATAATATATTTTTAGTTAGTTTTAAACTGCACAACAACATTTTTAAATTTCTTAGCAGCAAATGTGTCACTTGACTCCTTTTGCACTTTATTTCTTAACATAAAATGAATGCATTAATGAATGTTTCAAATCCGAATCATAATTCAATATAATAAACTTATAATATAGTTTGTAGTTGGCGGTATTTGATTTTTGTTTTTTTTTCCTTCTTTTCATTTGAGCGAACATTTTAGTTTATTTGTTTGAATACATAAATATGACTGCAATTTCATCTTATAGCCTGACAACATCGGCAAGCAATTGGACAGGAACATGAGTCCATCATAAACTGATAAAAGCCGATAAAATATTGGTAAAGAAAAAGTCGACCGAAGATTTAATGCAGCTTGTATTCAGACAAAAATCATCGAAAACAACCAACATTTTGAAGAAATGCAATAATGTTTGTATATTTAAAGAAGAATCATATGGACAGCAATAATATGATTTATGAAGATCACCCTTTTTGTGCCAAGAGGACACTGGCAATAGCGGCAGCGGTAGAAAAAAAAAACCTTTAATACAAGACTTTTCAGACGTGCTTTACGTTGCTGAACAAAGGGAAAGAGTAGAAAGCCATCGAAGTGCAGGGATGCTGAGTATTTTGTTCGTTTTGTATGAGTTTTGAATGATTCTCATGAACAGAAAATCTGTGCTTGAATTATGAATGTAATATCTACAATGACAAGCACATGGTAATTAGGGCGGCATCTGTTTAATGAATGTAAAAACCTTTTAAATTTACAAATAATAGTAAAAATCACTGATCTATTATACATTAAAAATGCTAGTGAAGTTTTTATATGATTGCATAAATATTATGGAGAGGATGTAGCAATAGGCTGCACCCTAATATGCACATGTACGCATAAGTCATTAGTCCCTTATGGCTGCCTGTCCAGGATGTACGAGTATTGTCAACATTTCACAATTAATAATGTTCAGTTAGCGGGTGTTTTTAGTCGTTAGTCCATTTGATTGTGTCATATTTGTACGTTACAGACGTCCATCCAGACGATAAGTCACTTATTTCGTTGGCTCACCAGCTCGTTCATTCCGTTCGACTTTTAATTTTTTTTTTATTAATTTTTTTTTTTTTTTTTGTATTTGTGGCCTCCAATCAATCCTTTTAGCCATTCGCAGGTTATGAGTTGTTTTGAAGATTGCAGCATAGCGGCGGCATTATTTGTGGACAGACATTTTTGTGACTGAAAAATTCTGTCATAATACTTATGTTTTTATCTTGTTTGTTGTTTTAACATGTTTTTCTCTTATGTTTATTGTTTTTTATTCATGTTTTTATAGGATTTTTCCTGCCTTTGTCGACTTGTGTAATTCGTATTTCTACATGTGTTTGCTTGAACGTTTGATAATTGTGTTGTTCGTAAGTTACATTTTGGAAAATGTGTTTTTTTGTTTGTTTTTCTTTCTTCTTGGCATTAAAAATCAGTTGAGCTACACAAGCAGCATTAATTACAATACTGTCCATAGTTTGAAAAAAAATCCTTGCCAATGAGAATGCGGAGGTTATTTTTTATAAAAGATTTAGAGTTAGAACAAACTTCGTATATTCTTGAGAATATATAAGCAGAACTGGGTAGCGAGCTGTTTTCGATTGCCGCTGCATCTCTTTTTAATGATAATTTCTGCGCATTCCCTTATTAATGGAAATTTTTTTATGGTTTTCTTTATTATTGAAAAATATATTATTTTGTTTTTGTCGAGGACTGGCTCTCAGGCGATGCATTGTGCCGCAACTACTTTATGGTGTGTAGGGGATAGTGTTGAAGTGGTCAGATGAATAAGAATTATAAAAAAAGGGGTAGAATTTGAAACACCCATTTCTTCGTTTTTTCTGTGTCATTACTGTTGACCAAGAAGGGTGTTGTAATATGCTCTCAATTAATGTCAGTCGTTGTCGCCACTTTTTAATGATAAAAAATATCCCTTGTCATTTTAACAGGCCGACATCAATGAACACGCCGATGGAAATAAAAAAAATTGATTTCATATTCAGAGCGGAGTGAGGAATCGAATCGATGATAGTGTTAAAGTTGAATTTGAAATTTAATACTATTATTTCGCTACTTTATGAAAAGAATAAAAGCTAACGACTTTAGAATTTACCTTCAGACCAGATTCTTTACTATTGATTATAACATTAATGACCCTAAAGCCCATAAAGAAGGAATTAGCTTTCCATAATTTGAAAAATTCTTGAAAGCATAAAATTAAAAATGAAACTTTTTGCGCAGCTGTGGAAAGAGAAGTAAAAATTTAAAAGATATATTATAATACAATTTTGTTAAAAGTTAAATGCTTAAAATATTTAAACTAATTAACAAGCCTTACAAATTTTTAAGTTATAAATCTGATACGTTGTCACAGCCCTACACACGTTATTTTATATGAAAAAAACTATGGAATTATATAAGAAGTTTTCGATTTTCAAAGTTTTACAATTTAGTTTTGAATACAATGTATGGTACTGCACTGAAATTCATTCAGTTTATTGCCTTTGTTCTGTATTCCAATTGAAACGAAACTGTTTAGCAATTTTGTTGCAATTAAATATTTATAACATGATAATATCGAATGTTTTGATACCAACTGGAGTACAAAACAAGACTAATTATTTTCTATTTTTACACCATATGATTAAGCTATTTTACAATGTTATTAAAACAGATTAAAAATGCATTCAAATAGAACAAATACATATTCTTAAACAAGCGTAAACTATTCTATTAAATTACAGCTCTAATGGCATTGAATAAAAAATATTCGTTTCCCTATTCGATTTGCTAATATTTAAATTTATTATTCGCTTTAACTAGCATCCCTAAAACATACATTTAGTAATAAGTGAAGAAAAACTGAAACCAACCATCTGACGGATGGACAGACAAGTTTGCAAATGGAATGACAGTAAATGCATTTTGTTTTTGAGGTAATACGCCCGTGTAGTGACGTTAATTGTCAATGCTCCCATGTACTGGAACATGTAATGGACCATATTAAATTAACAACCAAAAAAAATACAACAATTTTATACTATTCTACTCATACATACAAACAAATGTACTTAAACAAAACCTGTACATGATTGCACAGAAATATATGAACATGTATTTTACAATGTTGCTTGTGTTTTGTAATGTGACTTCGCCAACATCAGCAATGGTCAAGCAATCTCGTTTATAAATATCTTTTAACAACTTTATTATTATTGTATGATAAATGCAATTGCAACAAAATTGTCGTGCACAAGTACTCCGATTGAACATGTGTTCACATGTCAGAAGTTGTAAATTTAATTAGCATCCGGTATAGGAATCCGTCTTATAAGTTTGCCCGTCATTCAGCATGTTTTCATCCTACATTGTTTGATAGTATAATAAATATTACATCAATAAATTTATAAAAGAATTAAATTTTCGGCAAACAAAAAATTTTTTATATACTCGTATAGATCTAAATAGACAGATCATCTTACCGTGGCATTGCCTGCGCTGTAACAGTTTTTCCCACCTCAGCAATAGATACTGTCATATAGAGTATTTTGAAAATGTCACTGTAAGAATATGTTGGTTGCAGAAAATTTTAAGTCGGGAAGAAAATAATTATTATTTTGTGGCTTTTCAAAGAAAACAAGTAAAAGTAAGCACAAGAAAATATGGGAGAACCAAGCCAATTGAGACATTTTAATCGTTTTCAACAATATATTCATAAATTCACGACTTTTATACCTTTTTTAAAAATTTACTTTTTTTGGATTTTTATTTTCACAATTGCTTTTATATAGATTTTTTTTTCAAAATAATTGTTATTTTCTTATATTAGTAATTTAAAAATTTTTATTTAATTCTTTCTGCAGAAATAATAGTTATTTTCTGATTTAAATAAATATTTGTCAGAAAAAGAAATTACAATTTTTTTAAATAATACGTTTCAAAAAAAGAAAAATAATCTTTTATTGAAACCAAAAAATTTAAAACAGTAGCAAAATCTAAAAAAAAAAATCATTAAATGAATAAAATAATTTAGTATTCAGGTACGAATTTTTTATGCAAACTCTAGTTCAAATCTGCAATTTGCAAAATTATTGTTTTTCTACGAATTTTTATAACATTCAAGTTATTTTATTAAAAGTGAAATATTTAGAGTATTTTTATAATCAATAAACTAGCAGAATGGATAAGTACGGATTTCGAGGCCTCTACGTCATCTCATCAGCGTTCTTTGTTCAGATTTGAACTTGAGACTGAATAAAAAAATTCGTATCTTAATAATTAAATTGATGAGTTCGAAAAATAAAAATTTACATTCAATTTTTTCTTTTTGTTTGCCGTATTCAAATAGTTATTTTCTCCTGTTCTAGAGTATCTCTTTACCCCTCATTTCGGGATTACTTTAATCTATATATTTCTCAACAGTAACATAATGTAATAATTATTTCTTACTCAATTTAGAAAACATGTTAGATGTACTGATAAAGACAAGGCTTTAGCCCTGGGAATGTGAAACAAATATACGGAACAAAAATTTCAATAGTGCTGAATATTATAGCTCCGCAGTAATTATAAGTCTAGATTAATTCATTTACAAAACCAGTCGAAGATTGTTCATTGTAGTTTGAGGAATTAATGCTGTATAATTGGCGTAAAATTTAAAGGTACATTAGCTGGGACATACCTGATTCAGTTTCTTTGAAAATACTGGTGGACTGTGTGAGTACAACAACATGTCATGTTGTGATTATTTTGTTTGACACAAATTGACAATCTGTTGCTCATAAAGTTGTTGTTTATTCTTCATGTTGTCGCTGCAGTTGTTTCTGTTCTTGCTGATGTTTTTCTTAATGTCGTTATACTATGAAGCTAAAGTAACGACATTATTATTAAAGCGTTTACTACTCGTATTATTATCATTATAACAATATGATTTAATTATATATTATTTTTTAATAATTTTCAAATTTATAAATGATTTTTTCGTAATCCATAAAAAACAGAATATAATTTTTGTCTTACATATATTTCGTTTGTGTTTTATTATAAACTGATTTGTTGTCAGAAAACTGCTTAAAAATATTTTTTTTTCCCCAGTTTTATGCCTTTTCTGTCATTATTAAGGTAAATTGGTGTCAGCGGCCGGAAATGCTAAAATGTCAATAAATAAATTTTATATTAAAGAAGTGAAAAAAACTGTAGCTTAAAAACGCACAATTGAGAAAATTTTCACTAGATTTGCACAAACATTTTATGAATGAAAAGGTGCAATATTTTGTCAAAAAAAAAAAAAACAAAAAACTAATTAAAAAACAGCAAAATGTGAAATATTGCTTGTATAACCAAATTGAAGACAAATTGGCCATTTAGCAAATCAATTTAAAAAATATATTGTATATAAAATAAAAATTTATTTCCCAAAAACCACAAACTGATTAACAACAATAACAAAAATTCAATAAATATTTAAATAAATTTTATAATTAAAAACTTAATATTCATGAATTGTTAAAGACTAAAACATTCACAAAACTTCAAAAATAAAAAGCGTATTAAATCAATGGAAACAAAACGAATCACGTTAACACGATATAGAGAGAGAAATCCATAAAAGGCCGTAACAAACTCGTTGAGTGTCTGTTCAGTTTCGCTATGAAAACAAAGAAATTTAAACCGGAAAACTATTTTAGATAAAAATGTCCCACAATGACAGGCAATAGTTTGTTTAT
This sequence comes from Linnaemya tessellans, assembly GCA_951800035.1. Taxonomy (NCBI): domain Eukaryota; kingdom Metazoa; phylum Arthropoda; class Insecta; order Diptera; family Tachinidae; genus Linnaemya; species Linnaemya tessellans. The sequence goes on from OX637535.1 coordinate 39,834,605, forward strand.
TGACTAAAATTTATCAATAAAACTGAATTTGAATCATTTAATTTAAATTTAAAAAAAACAGCTCGGAATCAGCCAACATAAAGCCTCGTTGATCGTTCACACTCTTGCTACACATTTGAGTCTCATTCGTACTAGTTAATTTCTACTCCTCAGACAATTGTTTAGGTTTACCGTTCTTCTTAGGAATTTTCCGTATTTAACATCGTTACAATTTCGTATGGGAAGGCATAATTCGTGTACAGTCAGTCACAAAAACGGATAAAATTACGGGTTCATAATATCCACCACATATGGTCTAGGTCTAGGTTCTCTAGAAAACGAAACAGTTTTTCGGAATGAAATAATTTTTAATACCATAAACGGAATTAGCTAGTGAAGTTAAATGGGATTATCATGCTGGAAAATTGTTTCCTTATTTGTTTTCTGAGGAATCAAAATATGGAATCAATTCCGTTTCGAACGGAATCGAAATCTGTAACATGGCCAAAATTTATTTATTTCTGAAGTCAACATGCGTCAAGCTATGACCGGAACACCGCTCGAAGTGGTTAAAAAATTTATGGAAAACTACCACAAAAGGATCGAAAACTCTCTTGAAAGGATCGCATGCTCGAAAATACTGGTACACGAATACTTTAAAGTCTTGCCTAAGAGAAGCTGAGGAAATGGTGTTGCTACAAACAGCAATTAAGCTGCAAACGCTATATGAGTCAGTGCGAGAGACGACTTGTCCAGTTATTGCATCGATTATGAAAAATCCCTTAAAACTGCGGCCAAATTACCGCATTCGATATCGAGCGAAATTTCCATACAATTTATATACAAATTTCGTTCGATATCGTGTCCGGAATTTGCCCCCTTATCTAAGTGTAAATTTCGACTACTTGAACTTTCCCCCCTAGAGTTTATTTCCTTAAAGAATTTATTTTCCTGGTAGAAAACAATCTGTCAAGTCATACGCGAGTATACAAGAATTCTCATTTATTTAATGTTCAATTTAATATTAAATATTTTTTATTTCCAACGAACAATAATTACAAGTACTGCAATGAGTTGAATTGTAGTCATCAAAAATTACTGAACGACCATTAGATATATTGCTACGATTATATATCACAATTCTAATCACTAGAAAAATATTTATATGGGCTATTGTTTGGTGTTATAAAATAATTTCTGTACTAACATCGATTCTACTTCTAGACTAAATAACACTCTGATGATTTGGCCACAATAATAACTACGAGTGTACTTATATTTTTCAATTCTGCTCTGCAACGATATCGCGCGCTGTACACGATCGTCACAAATCTAATAGGTTAACACATTTATATGCAGAGTACAAAACCAAAAATTATTGTACATAATAGTCGTAAATATTATTAAATAGTTCAACATCAGCGTTTTTTTTTCAAAAATTTATATTTTTAAGTTTGAAAGCCCATGAACAGAAGAGTGTGTATGTATTTATGGTAGTTTTGTTTTTGGTGCGTTTGCTTGTTTTGCAATTAATGTATGTATTTAATATAAGCAACAATATTGAAAGGCAACGAGCAACCAAAAAAAATCGAAATTTTTGTTTAACATTGTTTTTGCAAATTTCTAAAACATGCGCGAAATTTGATATCTGCATGTATTTACTCGTAATTGATTTATTTTCATTCTTCCAATTCTCTTTATACATACGTTTATTGAAATTCTTGTATGTAGTTGTTTAAAACAATGCCAGCTTGTTGCTTGTTCTATGGTTAAAATTTCAAATAATTACTTTCTTAGAGACATTTTGTATCGGTTTTCCCTTAATTCATTCAAATATATTTTGAACATATTCAGCCATGTCACAGATTCCGATAACACTGGACAGCAGCAAAATCCTCCTTTAAATAAAACTATGTGGACTATATGGATTTTGATGCGCTAAACTCAAATCCGTTTTCGGTTTTTTTCCATCAGGTCGGGATTTTTTTTATAGGCGTGGCAAATTTTTTCCCCTAAATTAGTCTGGTACGGGGACATATTTCACCCTAACTCGAGAACGAGTCATCCGATTTTCAAACGTAAAACACCAGCTCTCAGAAAAATGTGCAAAATATTTAATTTCTGCTTAATCTTTTTTTTAATTAAATTTTAAAACTTAAAAAAAAATTACGAATTTTGCACGAAAAAAAATTGTTTTCTCCATTAATTTCAAAATAATTCCATAACGATAAGAGATAGAGAAAAATTATATTCGACTAAAATGGTGTTCTACTTTTGAAGATCGTTCTCGAACAGAAATGAACTCTGTGACAAAAGGCTGATAGTATTGAATTTTTACCGCAGACAGTGTATATCGATTAATCTGATTCATATTCGGAAAAAAAAGATCAAACTTACAAAAATACTGTTAAAGTTTTTCCATTGAACGCTTTCAGATACGATTGCGTAAATCATTTTACTACTATAATTCCATAGCCTGAGACATAATTCTGAATTTTTATTTCTTACCTGCGTAAAAGTACGAAAGTGCACTTTTCTTTAAACAATTAAAAATTTAATTTAATTGAGATATGAATATGTTGCAGTGAAGGAGCGATATTTACCTAGAAATAAAACGAAGCTAAAAATAAATAGTGTCCATAATTCATAGAGATTCATTTGCTATTAATAATTTCTTAAAAATTGTACTGAATATATGAGGTGTGTTCAAAAAATTTTCAAATTTCATGGACTACATACATACGACGAGCGTTTGTTTTTGTATATTGATACACTCGTTCCGAACAAGTTTAAGCTATTTAACATGTCAGAAATTGTAAAAGTTAAAAACGTTTGAAATGTTCAAAGAAATTGTTTCAAATGAAGATTCAACTGATCAAAAGCACTTGAAATGTTGAGAGCATCACACGGTGATTATACTCTCAGTCAGAAAAATATTTAAATATTGAAATGGCGCAAGGTCGACTAGATGTGAAGGACGGCCCTTGTCTTGAGCACCCCAGGTTATCAACAACTGATGAAAATTTTCAGAAAATGATGAAAATTGTTTTGGAAAATCGTCGAATAACAATCAAAGAAGATAATGAGGATGTCGGCACATCGGTCGGATCATATTGCGCAATTTTTTCTGAGATCTTGAACAAGAAGCTTAAGGCAGCGAAGTTTGTTGTTTTTTTTTTTTTTTTGTTTTTTTGTTTTAGACGACTTTTGCTGCTCCCAGTTTTGAAGAGACCCGTAACTTCTTGGTAATTACAACAGCCCCAATTTTTATTTGGGCCATGTTAATCGAGATCGCACTGTATTCATAATTCTCTATGATGTAATGAATAGATAATTTCGTAAAATGAATAGATAATTTCGTAAAAGTTTTACAGCACATACTTTTATTAATAGAAGTCTTTTTAAATAAGTCCGTATACATTCCACAAAGAATACATATTTGAATAATGTCGCGGCTAAATCCATGACATTTGGCTGTTAGGGAAGCCTATTTTAAACCAAAGCAAATAATAATAACGGATATAATATTTTCTTGCATCTGTTTTTTTTATAAAATGCCACAAACTATTCCGCACTCTTATTAAAACTTCCAGGTGATTTTTTTTTTTTTTAATAATTTGTTGTTTTCTTTATTTAGGGATTAATTGTTTTTTTATATTATTTTAATTTATTTTTATATTGCAACTAAGTTTGTGTTTCATTTTTATTTTATTTTCTCTTTTGTGTTTAAATCTTTTTTATTTAACATATTCTTTTTATTTGTTGGAATTGTATTATTAAATATTGTATTTGTTATATAATTATTTGTATACATATATATTTTATATATATTTATGATAATTTAATGATAATATTAACAAACAGATACAAATATTTCAAAGTATCTGGGTAGACAGACGGGGCGCATAGGAGGTGAAGTGTAATTGATGACAGGATGTGGGCTAGTGATTAGGGGCCGGGTTAAAGGAAATTGTTTTGAATGTGTTAAAGACAAGTGCTTGAGTGAGTCTGTTACTTTTTTAGTTTTCGATTTTATTGATTTTTAACTTTTTTTTTGTTTGTTTAATTTTTTCACATTTTCCTTGTAGTTTTCTTGTGTTTTCGTTTTCCTTTTCAGATGTTTAAATTATTACTTACAAAAAGAAAATAATAATAGATGCTACAATAATATTTTATACTTACACTGCAATTACACTTTAGTTTCTGTTATGTTCCGTTTTGTTTGACCAACAGGTTTGTTTTTTTTTTTTTACTTTTGTGTTGTGTTTTTTTCTTAAGTTATACAAAACTGTCTTACACTTTCTTTAAAGTTCTGCAAATATATTTTATTTATTGTTTAATTTGTTTATATAGTATAACATAATAAGCTTAAAGTAATGATTTTATTAGTTTTATTTCAATATTATTTAATATATATTATAATGAGTTACTTTAATAGGTAATACTAAATTTTATAAAATTAGTTTCACTTCTTTTCTTTAATATAAGGGATATATACAAATTTTACAGCCAACTTAAACATACAATTTAAGTATCTCTATTACTTTTACTGTTTATTAACATGGTACGCAACAAAGTGATAAGGCCACTCTACATATGTTCCGAACGGAAAGAGAAAGAGGGAGAAAGAATATATTTGTGGTGCTAAGAGAGAAAATTTAACTGCCTATTTCTCATTGCCGAATGAATACTTCCTTTCGTATAAATACACTTGAAACAAAAATAATTTATAAAATTTTGTTCTTGTTTTAAATATATTTGTACGAAAGAAAGAATTCATTCGACAATGAGAAATAGGCAGTAAATTATTCTAATCCCAATTATCGAAAAATACATACAGTAAAATGTCCTTTAATAAAATACATTTAGTTTTATTTGCACTGACCCTTTGATTTTGGCCCACAAGCAAATTTTATTGTAATTAAAAAATTTTAATAAGACTAGCAAATTTCTTACTGCTCTGGCGCCACAACTATCGTAAAGTTGCCTTATCATATTGGAGCGCATCGTACACACGAAAACAAATTATATAAAACAATTTTTGAATAGAAAGAAAACCTCTTCGTGTTTGTGCTTTATTTTAGAAATAAATTATTGTTGGTTTCTCTCTAAACTTGAAATTATTTTACAGGAACACTATTAAAAGGGAATAAAGATTCTGGAAAGAAACTAAAAGATTAACTTAAAACAATAAAAAACAACCTATAAATTATTTTAAAACTCTATGCTGGTGCTAACTTTTTTATGAGTTTTATCAAAAAGTTTGTTTAATTAGTTAAATTTTACAATTTGCCTTGCGCTTTCTTGATATGTACCACACATTCATTTCATTATGTCGCATGCCATTCTCCATTTAATTCTATAAATAGTATTTACAATATTTTAGTTACACGTTTTTTTTCATCTTTTCGATACTATTTTCTTTGTTCGTTTAATACTCTTTTAATATTGACGGCAAATGTTTGTTGGGTTTAAAAATTAATCTATAAGCTCTGATTTACCTTATTTTATACATTCTTTGTCCGGCTGTTAAGCAGCGTTTACAAATATTTTACAAACACCTTCTTTGAAAATTTTTGTTTTGTAATTTTAAGATTTTGTTTTTCCTAAAAATTTCTTTCACATCACATTTTTAATTATTGTCCAAAATTGTTGTTGTTTACATAACGTTGAAAAGAAAATATTTTGTGCATTTTAATTTGTTAAATGTTGCATTTTTAGTAACATTTAAGGTCGGAGAGAAAGCTTAGGTGTTTGTTGCTGCAAATGTTGCTCTCGAAAAGCGATGAGAGAGCGAAACGCTGAGAGCGGCGAAGTGCTGTTGACATTATTTGGTTTATTGGTTTGTTCTTGTGTTTGTTGTTGTGGTGGTGAGTCGAGGCGCGATTGTCATGGCTTGCCTGGCGACAGCTTGTCAGAGTTCGAAGACGATGAAGATGAATTGGAATTATGCGAGATGGGGCCTAAACTATGATGCAGACTAGGCTGCGCAGAAGGTGAAGTCTGTACCACATCACAGCCCATGGATGAGGTGGTACTTGAGCCAGAGGGTGAGGCTCCTGAAGGCGGGACATGTTGGGCTGGATGATGTTGCTGACCAGTAGTTAAGCTTAGCGGGTTAAAATGTGGCGCTCCTGCTGCAGCTCCGGTAACGGCTGCTTTCCACAGCAAAGGATTCATACCCAGGCCATTATGAGCCGCTAAGCTAGCGCCGAAAGTTCTTTGGTGTTCTAAAAATTCTTGTGAAGGTGCACCCAAATGTGCCGCTGCAGCAGCAGCTGGTCCGTAAAACCCTCTATATAAATCTGGCCTAACATATGGCGAATAATTTGGTATTCTGGCTGCCAAGGGCGATAAGATCTTACCCGGACTAGGATGCTGACCCGGATGACCGTAGAATGCAGGATGTGTTACTGGCAACTCACTACCGGGTGGACTGTCTTTATTAACTTCTTTATTGGCATCTTTCGAGGCCATGTCCGCCAATGACCAAATACGAGGCTTTGCCGCTAGACTAGCTGTGGTACTGGCTGCCCCGGCCGCATGCAATGAATTTTGTTGGGCCTGATGATGCTGCTGCAACAGCTGTTGCTGATGATGGTGGTAGGCAGCAATGTCGGGTGGTGAGCCAGCTGGTGGTCTAAAGTGATGTAAGGCGGCGGGATGAAATAGGGGATGACCGCCACCTGGCATCATGCCGGGACGATCGTAAAGATCGGGAGAGCCATTGGGTGAACCGGGCCTTGAACCAGACCACTCACTGTTGCCTTCACCGGGCATGCGATGATCCTTGTCTTCATTAGAACCCAAACCAGAGTCTTTGGCATCTAAAATTAAAATAAACGATGTATTTGATTTTAACGTGTTGCCAAGGTCCTTTAAAAATATATTTTATTGAGTTTTTAATGTTTATAAATCAAAATGTTTTTCTTCGCTTAGTGGTAAAAATCTTGGAATTACTGGCAGTTTTCTTTTTAACGAAACCAAAAAAAATCTTGGGCTGTATAGACGAGTATTATGGTCAACTTAAAAGGAGCGATTAAAAATATAAATTGTCTGGGAGATGGTCTATGGCTTTTTTATTTGAAACAAATTTAATTTTAATATAGATATTTTTATTAAATATTATTCGCTACTCACCTAATACATCATTATCATCTGTACTCTTATGATCATCATCATCTAAATTGCAATCGTCGTCGTCAACACGATTTCTGGGCTCCCAAGTCATTTTATTTTCTTTCTTCAGTCTTCTGCGAGCATTGGCGAACCATGTCGATACCTGGGTCAACGTCATTTTTGTTATTATTGCCAACATTATTTTCTCTCCTTTTGTAGGATATGGATTCTTTTTATGCTCATTTAACCAGGCCTTTAGCGTTGAAGTCGTTTCCCGGGTAGCATTTTTACGGCGAGCACCATTCAAATCCATGCCATAGCTGGAAGAGACAAAAAAGAAGGGACTCAAATTAGTAAAAAGACGAGTTAAAATATTTGAATTTATACAAGATTTAATTATCAAACAGAAGTGCAATCCTTTTTTTTTTTGGATTGTACACAAAGATTAGCTTTCTAATCCACTCAGAAATATTACTTTAATGTTTTAATTCAATTTCTTAGACTTTGTAAATAATAAAAAGCAAAAAAAATTAATATGACGACAATTCGACTAGGGATATGTTTTTGTGGTGTATAAATTCGCATGGGCGGAAGCTATTTATTTTATGCATTCATTTCAAAATTTGTTTGCGAGAAAAATGTTTTTGTTTATATCTTATAATTACAGTATTAGCGTAAAACAAGTCAATTATGCAAAGAAAAATGGACCCAAGAAAATTTTTTATTAATATGAAAAGGAAAGACAATCTTAAATGTCAGGAATTGGGTAGACGAATATGTTGACTGCAAAGATCTTATCAAAAGCTAATATAAATAGATCAAATTTTAAAAATAAAAACTTTGCTAAATAATTACATTAATACTTTCTCTATAAACGATTAATATATTACCATTTTGCTCACTACAAGTGATCTCAGCGCAAGAAAAAAAATATGCATCAAATACTCATTAATTCTGATGGCATTGAATCACAACGTGGCAGATACTGACAACCATTTACACTACATAAACTACTAAAATTATATAAAATGATAAAAGATACAAGGAAAGAAGTAACAATATTTCAAATACGCTTTGTTATTAAACAGTTTGCTTAATTAGTTAATGCCACTGAAAAGAGGTAAAATCGAAACAAACACTTGCAGGATATGGGGAGGAAGAGGTGTAAGTAACTCTTATATGTTGCCTTAGAGTTTTCGGAAGGTATTAGCTTCCCATTTGTGTGCTTCTCAACCAAAGAAAATATATACACTTTAATGGACCTTAAGCTTGGTCTTCCTTTATATCGCTTTTCTGTTAACAATTTTTTATCTCTTAATTGTTGCAGCCATAATTAGCACGTGTGCATTTTAAATAGTCTGGTTGATCATTTGCCCGTTTATGATGGTTTTGTTGTTCTTGCCATTAAATTTGCAACAATTTTAATTGTCTGCTGCTATTAATAAATGTTACTTGTAACTCGTTTTCATACACAACTTTATGTGAAATGTCTGTTGCAAAATTACTTCTTGTTTGTTATTCATTTTTGCCTTTTCTTTTTTGTTTTTTGTTAAACTTTTAATAAAGCCTTAATTTATGTTGCTGTATTTACAGCAATATTACTGCAATTGTTGTTGCTGTTGTTGCTTTTTGTTATAGTTGTTGTTCAATTTACACATGCTTTTATGTTTGGTGGTCATTTTTATAGAGCAATTTTGTGGCTTTTAGCAACGCTATGGAAGATGGCATGACAATGAAAACAAAATTTCGTATCGACATTCAAACAATCCACAACATCTCCACAATTGCTGATGTTATAACGTAAGGAAAATGAGGGGCATGCAACACAGCTAAACAATTACGATAAAATGAAAGATACCAATACAAGAGTAGCAAGTGCGAATAATGGCCAGCAAACACCACCAGCAAACTGAGTGAATAAATAAAAAGGAGCAGCCAAAAAAGGAATAAATAAAAAAAAATTTTGCCATCATGGTCAACCCTTAAGTTTAAATGGCAAAAGCAAATTTTGTTTTTTAATAAATTTTTTTTCTTGTTCTCTTTTTTGTAAGCAGCAGCAACAACAAATGTGTTTTTCATTATTAATTAGAATTTTAATTAACACCTGCAATTTTGTGTTTGTTTCAACGTTTTTGTTTTATATGTTTGTACATGTATGTACGTGTTCACACACATTCACATATTTATTTCTTGCCTGTGTTTTCATTCATTATTTCTTATACAAGTTAATATTATTTAAATTTTTTATAATTTTCCACAAACATGAGTCAACTTGTTATAGCAAAGTTCAGTGGTATTGCGTTAAATGACCAAATGTCTGGCTGGCTGGCAGACTGGCTGCCTGGCTAAATGTCTGACTGTTGGTTGCTTCGTATCTTTATACAAGTTTTTTTTTCTTACACTGTCTGTCTGTACGTGACGGGATGTTTTAAATTGTTTAATTGCCTTCTTAAGCTGGAAATTAATAAGTTTTGCTTTTTATGAATTTTTTTTTTTTGCTTTGATAAAGAAACTATTACTGTTATTTGAAATGCAACCGAACAGAGGAAGTAACGGTCATTTGTATGGGATGTAAAAATGCAAAAAAATTTCGATAATTTTTTAATTTTTTTCAAAGTGTAAAATTATTTTCCGCTGGTAAAAGTAAATGTTAATGCAATTTACAAATGAATTTTTATGACGAAATTAATTGTTAACAAAATTCGCCCAAAAACGTCAATCGTAAATTATACAAGCATCTCCTGCCTAGTTTGTGGTGACGTGACAGTCGATCTATTGGGTTCATAAAGGGGCATGGGTGCTCTACTAGCCAATTTATACGCTGTTGCGCTACCCTGATGACCATTTTGGCCAGTTATTCAGTGAATGGAGACCTCATTTTATTGACAGATTCCGTTGTTTTATTTATAAAAAATATATCGCCATTTTAAGTACTAGTTTTGACAAGAAATTATTATATCAGACACAAAAACATATCGATCAACTTTAGCAGTTACTTTTTATAGAAAAAATCATAATAACATTTTATTTTTAATATAATAATAATTTTCAGACAAAAAGTTTCAATTATGAATAAATTTTTGGAATCCAAAAATTAAGAGGAAATTCTATCTGAAATATTTGAGCACAAAAAGTTTTTTTTTTATCTTGGACCAGCACTCAGGGATGACTCCTATATATGCAATGCATTGCGCCGGCACTGAAAACGAGGGGATAGTATTGAGGGGACAGATTAGGAAAGATGAGAAGATAGACAGTTGTTTTTGTAGCTATTTCAACCTTTTATTTTGCCGGCTAATTTTTGCTACAGGGTCGACGAAGGTGGGTGCTGTTACTCTGCTTTTTAGTACATGATAGTGTCAGTCGCTGCCAATTATGTTCAGTGACCAGTGCTATGCCTTGATTATTGAAACAGGCTGGCAACAACTAACACAACCACGCACTAATGCTGATCAGAAGAATTCAACACAATATTTTATGACTCAGCGCGGGCTCGAACTCGGGACCCTCCGCTTCATAGTCTCGTTTTCTACTACTTCAGCCAACAGCACCCACAAACCACACTTTTAATGCAATTATCATCTACACATATATGATAAGAATATTTCAAATGTTCAGCATTTTCCCACTAAAAACAAAATAAAATCAAGCTTCATTTTTCAGAAAAATATAGGAAAATCGAATTTTTATTATTATTTTCAATCAGAAAAATATAACACAAAAGCAGTCACATTCTTTGAGTCACTATGAGGCAGTAAAGCAGCTTGTGTAGTGTAATTTAACTGATCCAAACATTTTTGGTATATATGTATTTTGCATATGTTACTTTATACTATTTTTAATTAAAAAAAATAAAAGAAATAAAGTTTTCAATAAAAAAAAATTCAAACTTCTTACTCAATGAGATTTAAGCTAAAATATATAACTATTTTCATTGCTGGCTTTAACATATTTCTAGTGAAAGAGAAATTATGTTGTAGGAAATTCTGCAAGAATTAATTTACAAATACGAGCCAGTGCCTTCTACTAGAAGTCAATTATCTTTCCCACTCGTATATACCACTTTTTTCAATTTCGTTTTCCATTTCTCTTTAGCGGCTGTAAATAATATATTAGAACCTCCCTGTCGAATTCAAACTCACAACTTGATTAAATTTTATTTTATTAATATTCTGCATCAGTAGCACTCATATCTAATACGTTTAGAATATTGAATACGAAATAAAATTTGCTTGGCATACATAAATTGTTTCTTCTATTCAATATTACTCCCACTCACTTTGTTGTTTCGAAAATTATGCACATTGCATTGAAGGCCATAAAATTATTAATGTACATTTTTACAACCAGTACAATTGAATGAATTTTTTTTTTTCCAACTTTGTATTTTTTTCTTAACATTTTTTTACAACATTTTTTTATTTTATTTTATTTTTTTTTTTTTTTTGAAGAGGCGCCTGCAAGTAATAAAACCTTTTTGGTTTAAAGAATAAATAGATAGGAAAACATTTGTACTCGTCCATTTTTTTGTTCTGCTTATAGTCATAAAAACGTTTGTGAATTTGAGAAAAAAAAGTGAATGTTTATGTGAAAGCAAGTGCTAAAATATTTACTTATTTTGAAAAAAAAAGAATTATTTTCTTATGATGTGAACACGTTATGAGGTGTAGGTTTGGTCTGAGTTTGGCTTGATAATCCAAAAAACTTAAAATCATTCGCAATGTCGAGAGGATGGCATTCTGAAATCTTATTATATTAATTGTTTGCCTTTTTGGAAAACTGCAGAACTAAAATTATTCTAATACAATTTTTTTTATTTGACGATTGGCAGTACACAGAAAAATATTATCAGTTAGGGCCATTATTACAACTTACAAATAGTTAACAATAGGATGCTATCTGGCAGATAAATGTTATTTGATTATTACAAGTTAAAATTAACCTTAATGGTAACTGATAAGCTAACAGGAGGTTGATCCTCATGATAACTTTCAAAGTTTCAACATTAAGCAAATGAAGCTGCCATATTTTCTTCTGAAAATATGGTAACTTTAACAACATTTTTATGTCAAATTCTAACTTTTCAACCTAAAAATGGACAATAGACAACGTTTATTTTATTTAAATAATTTAGAACATATTTTTCGCTTTCTTTCTTTCCGATTCAGTCGTATTATTTAGTTTCGACATTATTTTCGATAACACAATTTACGCAAACAACAAAAGCACTTAACACAAATAGCAAAATAATTTAACACACAGAAAAGATAATAACGTTTCCAATTTAAGAAATAAACAAATGTAAATCGTTGCCACTACGCTTTTTTAAAATCACTAATAGTAGTCGGTATCCATCGCAATGTTGCCACAATATATAAATTAAATTTTTTATTTTATCTGACAGTTATAATAATGGAAAAACTTTATCGTTCACGTTAGCTAATGTTAAGGTTAACTATTGGGAACTTTATCGTTAAGTTGTAATAATGGCCCTAAAAAGATCTAATAGGTTTCATAAAAATTTTCAGTAAATATTTTTTAATATATCAGACTTATATTTTTAGAGAACAAACGGTGTTTTGAACCATCAAAAAAATTATAATTTCTATTAGAATTTATTAAATAATTCTCTTTTCTTCAGACAGTTTATATAAATAAATTTTCCATTTAAAAGGTTCATATTATATTTACGTTCACAGTTCGATTCTCTGTTCATGTTGGGGCTTCTGAAATAAAATAAAAAAGCTACACATTTCAAGAGAATAGCAAAAATTTCGAGTTCTCTGTACGCCGGCCAATAAAAAAATTATACCGAGACTTTTAAACATTTACATTTGTGTGCACGAGTATGAACAAAACGAAATAGAATGTCTTGGCTGTTGCTTTTTAGCCAAGTTTAAAATTTTTCTCTTACATTTTTGAAGCTAAGAATATAGAAAAAGAATTTATATATTGCACATGTGAATAAAAACAGCTTTTAAACAACATATGATTTACATAAATCAATGAATAATGAAATGCCTAAATGTGTACCACAAAAAATTTATACGATTTGATATGAAGATAGAATCAATCGTTCAAGTGTTTTTAATATCAATCAAAATAAATGGGACGAGCAGCATATTTTTTGAACGACGTTATAAAACTTGTTTTGTTAAGCCCAATGGAACTGACACTTGTGATCATTATAATCTGGCAGCCTTCAGTCGAAGTGTGGATAGATTTAATAGCACAGGGTTCTAAATAAAGAAATAATTATTACAGTATAAACTATAATACCAATACGTCGATGACATGTGTCTACTAAGAAGAATATCGTCGCTTTAAATAAAATTCTGGAAGAATATTGAAATTTAGTGACTCGTCCTCAGCTGGAAATAGTTTGGGGGTATTCCCTCCACTAGATCGAAAATTCAGCGTACAACCGTTTTAAGTCTCACTGATGCTGGAATCAAAGCATATATGTTGTCTTTTGAGCTCGAAAAAATTTTAAAACTGAACTGACGTTTTTGGCAAAAATCTGTTCAGATTATTTTGGGGTAAACGAGTTTATATATAAACAAAATTATCGCATATGGAGTAAAACCAATAAACAACAGACCCAAAGAGTCCCTTACCCATTACTAATGAGTATTTGAGAGATTATAAATATAGGCATTGAACTGGTCGAGATGGCATTAGATGTCATACGGTGATTATAATCAGAGAGTTATTGAAATTAATATTTGCCGATTAGTTTATTTCGAGAGATAGACCCGATAATTGGCGATTATGCGTGATAAACCAATAACGATTGAAGCCAACAATGTTCCTGTTATTCTTCACATATGCCATGTAGAGCGGCCATACGCGGCCTACATGCTTATTCTGTTGTGATTTTTGAAAATAGTTTGTAATTTACAAATTGTGAATTCTCAGATGGTTTTCAGAAGTATACGCATAAGATAAGGGGTTTTTGACTTTCTGTGGTTAAAGTCTACTGATGATTTGGTAAAGCACCAATGAACTGCATATAGACACTGATTGACCACCAACAAATAAATTTCATTTATATATAATTAAATTTTTTGTTATACACAGAAAAGAGAAGACTTTTTTACACTCTTCTAATGCTAATTGTGTGATAAAACAAAAAAATGAATAAACAAAATTTTTCAAGTATCCTGTGATGACAAATTTTGTAAATTTGTTAAAAAAAATCTACTATACAATTACTGAGAACATACATATTTCCTTTTTTTTTAATAAGAAAGAAAGAATCTAATTTTTATTTTAATTTTATGACAAATTCGTTTTTAATTTTAAAATCGCGATTGCTAAAGATTAGTTTTTCTTCTAGGAAATATATTTACTAGTTCATTGAATTTCTTACTGAAATTGATTTTTATATTTTGTCGTGTATACTGCGCTACTGTAAGAAATTCGTTTATTGATAAGAACAATTTTTAAACATATTGTATTGGCCACTTAATGCTCAATGTTTGCAATGAGCACGTGTTCAAAGCAGATCATGACTCATCAATCTATGAGCACGTATAGCGTATTTAGCAACTATTTTTAGATACAATTCTTCATTTACCTGTTAAAAGGATAACCGAAGGCAGCATCATATGGATGATATACCGAAGTGTAAGGCCAAGGAGCACCGCCGGCAACAAGATTTTCCTTCAAATCCAGGCCGCCCTGCAATAAAACAATAATTAAAAGAAATTATTAATAAATTCAAAACATCCTACTTGTAATATAAATTGAGTACAAAATAAGACATTCGAAAATGATAACACCACAATGTGTGTCAATTCATTTATTTCTTTTATGTTAAAAAAAATTCATGTTAAGACCTTGAACTTTAATTATTTAATAATCATGTTTAACAAATAATTAATTTATTCCACAATGTACAAGACAACAATAATATGATGATGTACAAGTCAAAGCCAAACAAATCTTATGTATGTACTCGTAGGTATGTTTGTGTATATGTAAAGAGCACGACAAATATTTATAATGAATATTTTAAAAAACTTTTATTGAATTTATTTAATTACTGATTTAATCTTAAAGCGTAATTTTATAAATACATAAATACAGACACGTAATCTTTCTTAAAATGCGTAGTTTAAGTTTTATTGTTGTATATTTTTTTTTCGAACCAATTACTGATAACTCAAACATTCGCAAGCTTCGGTTTAAACTACCATTTTTACCATATCATATAAAGAAATTTCATTTATACACACAAAAACCTAGAGATTAATTTACTAATTAAATATATATTTTAATTCAGAAAAAAAGAACAAACAACTACAATAAAAGTCTTACAATAAATCAATGAAAAAAACCCCTCACTCACGTTTATGTGCAACAATGGGAAATAAATTGATAACAAACTGAATACACATTTTTTTGTTTCAATGACATTTGAACTTTGCAACAATCTCAACTAAATGAGAATTATATTAGCAGACAAACACCATTGCACGCCTTAAGTTTCATACCGAAATCGTGTGTGTTTTTGTGAGTTCTGTGCACCCAACAGTAGTCGTCGTTACTGCAAGTTAAAAAGCTGTTTATATCCACATATAATCGTTAAAGTAAAAATTTATCACACCTTTTTAAACATAAATTCTGTTGAAAAATGTACGTGCATCATTTGCTAAATGTTTCTTATTACAAAGACTCCAAGCCACACAAAAAAAATTTACTGAAGAAAAAAAATCTACAAAAAAGTAAAAGATACCCTGAAACGGAAAAAAAATTTACGACAAAACAGTAGTCATATCTTACGACAGCGAGAAAAAAACATGTACAATTTACATACGGGTATAAAAAAATATTTTGTTTAATTTCTTGTTGTTATTATTAAAGTACGTTGCTATATTGGTGTATCTACAGGTATGCAGTTATTTGCGTACACGCAACTACAAATTTTGAAATTCTCAAAAAAATCTGTTTAAAAATAACTACAAGTCCGATAAGACCGTTTTGAACATGATTTTGCGGCACTCTATCACAAGACAAGTGGTATATTAAGTCTATCGAAGAATTCGAAATGGAATCTAAATGACATACGCAGAACAAATCTATTTTTCAAATCTTTTCTATTAAATTTTTTAATTATTTTTTTTCCAATTAACAAATTATTTTATTCAGCAAAAGTTTTACCAAACTTTGAAAAAATTAAATAAATAATTTTTCAAAGTAGACAAAGTTTTTACTGAGATTTGAAACGGCCTAAAACATCATAATCAGCGATAAACCTAAAAATCTTATATTTACTTAAGGTCTAATTTATAAAAAATCTTTTATGTTTATAAATTGCTTTTTTGACAAATTTTTTATAAAAATTTGGAAAATAAGAAGGTTATAAGCATGAAATATTTTTTATGTATTAGGCCTTAACAAACTTTTCAGTTTGTTCATACATACGAATTTATAACAAACAAAAAAATAGTGTGTGGCTTAAGTAAAAAAGCGAAATAAAACAATAGCCGATGGCAGTAAAAAACATTTATTGAAAAGTAATTTTATTTAAACAAGATTTTATAAAGAAGTTTTGCAAATGAATTTCACAAAACTTACAGACCGTGTAGGGAAAATTTCTCTTCGCACTTTCTGTGATATTTTGAAAAATAAATGCATTCACATATACCACAATATTGTAATATCCATGGACGGTACACCATACCTTTTTATTACAATAATTATTTTATTATTTTTATTATTTGTACTCAAGTTTAAGACCGGGGAAAATTAAACAAATAACGTTGATGAGTTGGCGTAGCGGCTTCAAAATCAGTACTGATCCGTTCTGCTAGTTTGATGATTATAAAATATTCTAATATGTCCCACTTAATAAAAATAACTTGAATTTAATAAAAATTCGTATAAAAATAATTAGCAGATTTGAACTTGAGTCCAAATACGGAATTGTTATCTTAATAATAAAATTAATAAATTCGGCAATAAAATTCACATTTAATAATTTTTTCCGGAAAAATCTTTATGTCTGCAAGCACTGAATTGTAAAATTGCTTTCTCGAGAGATTAGATCTTAATATAAATTTTGTTGTTGTATATATACTCTGTCGGAAAATCAGGACGCACCAAGTAGATAAAATAAGAACCAAAACTAGCAAACTTATTTGTATATGGCAAAAGCACAATAATTATTGAAGAAACTTTAAATTCAAGAAAAATATTTTAATGCATGTTTTTGCGAATTAAACACAATTTGGGACGTTCAATATAGATTTCAAAACCAAAATTTTTAAATATAAATTTTAACTATTTTGAAATTCAAAGAAACGCATGAATATCTGTGCTTTTATTCGGTGAACAAGTTGAGTACAAAGCAAAATACCAACAAATTATCCCGCGAAATATGAAGGTTGAAGAAGCTAAAACAAATCTCTATCTTCTAAATCATCTTCCTCTATCCTCTCAATACTATCCCCTTCTTCCTAGTTCCACGGGTCATCCAATAAGTACTCGGCCCAAATTACGGCATTCGATATCGATCGAAATTTCAATACATTTTATATACAAATTTCGATCGATATCGAGTGCCGTAATTTGGCCCCTGGTCCGAATAAAAAAAACACAAATTTTTAAATTTTTTATTTCTGATCTCATGAAAAATCTGTTAGTTTAATAAAATTATCTTATAACTATTAATTATTATCCT
This sequence comes from Linnaemya tessellans, assembly GCA_951800035.1. Classification (NCBI taxonomy): domain Eukaryota; kingdom Metazoa; phylum Arthropoda; class Insecta; order Diptera; family Tachinidae; genus Linnaemya; species Linnaemya tessellans. The sequence continues at coordinate 39,852,390 of OX637535.1, forward strand.
TGGCCAGCTATTCTTTAACTGTCTCGTTGACATCCCTGCAGTTTATGGCACCAGTTCTGCTCTACTTAAAAAATAATATTTTAACTTGAAGAAATTTTGCAGCTACAAAAAATTTAAACAAGTCAAAAATTTAAAGGAAAAATGCCCTAAATTAAAATGTCTCTTGCTCTATTTCCGGAACGATACTTAATAAGTTCAAATTATCATAATTTTTGGAGAACATGTTGCTTAAATTTTTTTTTTTAATATTCGGTTAAGATTCGATATGAAGTCGATTTTTACGTCTTATACTGACTTTTAGCTCTCTATAGTAGACTGCGAGTATATATTTGAGCAAAGAAAACTTTAGAACTTGTAAAGTAAACTTTATACATGAATATAATTTGAAAAAAGTAATTTTGCAAGGAACTTAAAGGTGCTAAAAATGAAATGAACAGTATTTAATTTAGACAATAACGTTGTACCTCAGCAGGAACGCGAGAGGCATGATTGAGACTCCCCATTTTCTTGAATCCTAATATTTGAAACCTTTACTGGAAAGGCGACAAGGGCTTGTCAGAAATCATAGATTTGTGAAGTGGTAGTAAAGGTTTCAAATATTAGGATTCAGGAATACGCGGACTCCTTAACAGATATACATGTGTATACATACATACATATATCCAAATTTCCTCCCAAAGTAAAGTTTTTGAAGACATCAATTAAAGCCGGACAAACTATTGTCCGCAAACATATTTTCATTCATTCAAGATTTCCATGCGTTTTTGGAAACCAAATAAAAAAAATATTAAATATTTGCTTCAGAGATGCTAACATTTTAACAAGCAATTTAAAAAAATAAACAATTTCTTCCTTTTAATTCTTGCTTAACATAAAATCAATATCTCTGTTCATTTTAACTAAGAAATAGATGTCTGGATATCAAGCTGTGAACACTTTACACTCTGGTTTCGCACAGCAACAGCAGTCTGCTAATGCTACGAATGTGGTAACTGATACAAAATGTTTATTTGTTTCTCTTTTGTGTGTTTTTGTCTGCAAGTACTCGTACTTTAAATTTGTGTAACAACAATTGCATTTGAAAGATTTTTCAATACTGATATGCAACATTTTTTGGTGTTTTAATGTTTGTACACAATACAAAACCATCATAAATTGTCTTCTTAGTTGCTGGCGATGAGTGTGATGCCGATGATGATGATGAGGATTTGTAGGGTCCCTCCAATGTCTCCGTCTGGGTCATGACAAATTTCTCTGGCGTCTTTAAATTTGAAATATTATTTTGTTTTTCAAACAAATGTCACAATTTCACTTATGAGTTGGTAGAAAATCGTATAAATTCTTTTACGGTAACCAATAGTTTGTTTGTATCTTTCAAGTTTAAATAAAGATTATCTTGTTTAATCGATAGAGAAAATATCACGTCGCTATTGTAGTTCAGAAAAAACTCTGCTCGCATTTGTTACGGTGCCAAAATATATTCGAATTTACTGTTAGCAACTTAAAATTTTGATTAATGCGGGTACTCCCCCATCAGTTATACTTCGTAAAAATAGTATTTTAATTTGCTTTAAAATGATATCATTCGCAATAAGTTTTTGGCAATATAATATTTTATCCCTGACTTTCTTTCTAGTTAGGCCGAAGCACATAGAATCCGTAGGTTAAGCGTCCCTTTTTGTTTAAGTGACATTAACGTACTGATGGAGAAGGTTAACACAATTAGTACTTGTTTCACTTATTTGTTCTCCATTTTATTTATTTAAATTTATTTCATTCATTTAAACATTTTTTTATTTATTTCATTTATTTAAATTTAAAAAATTTTTTATATAATTTTTGTTACGACGCAGAAATGCGGAATGTGGCAAGTCTAATAAGAAATTGTGTCAATTTAAAATGTACGACGGATTCTATGTGCCTTTTTATTTTGTCTGTATATCGTAGTTTTTATGGCCCCTGTTGATGTACTTTGAACTTAAACTATAATTCTCAGAGCACAATAACGAATTGACAAACACTTCACTCATAAAAATCGCTAAAAGCACCTGAAATGCTTAAAAAGAATAACCTTTATTTCGCCGGCTAATATTTTCCTATAAGGCCGATGAAGGAGGGAGCTGTTAAGCTAAGATCACACTATCAGCGCAATGTGCCGATTTTCATCGTCTCACTGAAATAAAGTTATAAGTAATAATCTAAAGCTGCCTTATTTGTCAACTAACTGAAATATAAGGGAATAATTGCACCACACTGCATTGGTAATAAAGCCATATAGACTTATTTCAGAATTAATTGAGAAATTATTGACTTTATTGCATTGAGCAGACGAAAATCGGTACATTGCGCCGATAGTGAGATCTCAGCTTTAGTCTGCCCGCTGCCACGCTCTATTGAAGGCGGTTACTCTACTTTCACAGACCTTGACCTTTGCTTATAAATCGTAAAATGTATGTATTACTGCCGAAACTCTGAAATCATAGAGCGAGTGGAGTGCATGTTCGAATTCAAAAGGAATAGTCTGGTAAAAGGGTTCCCAACAGAGCCAAATTCGATAGAAAGTTAACCCCATGGAATTTCTATTCGAAGATTGACCACAGGATCTAGTATGCCCCGCACATGACATGGCTTTTGGAAGGTAAAGGGATGATTCCTGTCAACAGGCATGATATCACTAGTCTATTGGAACCTTCTCGCCCTTGTGCACGTTCAGTCAGGATATACCGTTGTTTGCTCAATAAAAACTTGGATGATTCTATGTATAGATATTGCTGAGGTCTCTTTCGGGAGCTCTCGGAGTGACTGTGTTTTGACAACAAGACTCGGTGGGATACCGATACTGAGAAAGTGCTCATGGCTGGAATTCTGTGTAAAAAAAATAAAATGAAAGTTTTTTATTCTGTTGCGAAATCATCATCCACTACAGACTTGATATTGGGGAAGGACAGTATAGTTCCAGATTCAGTTTGTAAACGTCTGTATTGCTGTTTATTCCCCCGGCTGCTGGCGACATGCACTGTAAAGCACAAGAGGTTACTAGGTGTGTGAACTTATGGTCATGTGGTACTTTCAGGTGAACGCGAGGGTGGTGGCAAACACATCTCTAAATTTAAAAATATACGGCCATGACTCCGCTCGGAAACGAAATTCATTGCGTATTTTGACTACTCAGAACAGAAGTAGGGAAACAATTTTTTGGAATGAAATATTTTTTTATATCATCAGCTGATTCCCTTCGCGATATTAAAAATTTTTCGTTGCAAAAAAAATTTTTTTCGTTTATCGTTTTCGGAGGAACTAAAATACGCAGTGAATTACATTTGCAAACAGAATTAAACTCTGTGACTTGGCTGATATTTTGCTTAAACAATTTTCGGCTCTTTAAAATAAACACATATTTTCTTTAAAACTTAAATACAAATATACTCTCTTAAATTTGCGTCTACCGCACAATTGTCTTCTTTTTAAATTTTCATTACTTTTTTTTACTTTTCCTTAATTTTTGTCATTTCCCTTTTTCGCATATTTTGTGGTAAATTTTGGCCATAACAAACTTTGACAAATCACTGTTTGTGTATGCTTGAATAACACTTTTCTGTCTCTTAGTGCGACTTTATACTGACATGTAAAAAATGTTTGAAAAAAAAAACTTGGCTGCTTGACTACTTTTTTCAGCGATTAGACTTGAGGCCAAAAATGAACAACAAAATTTGTAGTAAAGGTTTGTTCGGTCTCTTTTTTTCTGCTCACACTCCCTGCTTCCCTTTACAACAATGGTGGTTAGTTACAGTTACTTTGCCATGTTTTTTTAGATGTGTTGGAATATAACAGGGAGGGGCTTTTATAGAAAAAAAAATTAATGTTTTTCTTTCATGTTTACTCCCTTAAGGATACAAAAACAGCTCTCATATGAGTGTTTAACATACACATGTCTGTTACAAGAACTTTTTATTTTGTTTGCAGAGAATAGTATTAATACATAAATTTTGTTTTTTTATATTAACTTCAGGCATATATCGTTTCCTAAAATGCAAAAGGCCTTATCTTAACATATGATAGCAAATCTTCTTATAAACAGCAAAATAATAAGTACAGATGAAAATTAAATTTGCAAAGAACGAAAGTAGTATTAAATTGAATTAAGATTCTATAGGCTAATTGTTCGAAATTTTTTAATTTAAATCTCAGAAAGACATGATAAATATTCCACAAAGGCAAGTCAACATCAGTTTTTGTTATTCAACTTACACAGCAGAGCAGAACAGCTGTTTTCGAAAGACGCAAGCCTTTCATCATCAGTGCTCATGTGTATTGTATTTGTTACCACTTATTAGGTGGCTTAGTTGAATGTGATAACAGTTCCTATTTACAAAAATTTTATTGTGAAAAAGAATACGAGAACTGTTTCAAGCTGATGTTAACATGTTATTGTTATAATACCCGTGTGAAAGTAGTGTTTTTATTGATATCATTATAGTGAAAAATTCTCATTGAACTCCTCCGTATTTTGCATTTTAACAATTTTTTGTTTGTTTCATCTTTTGAACAATTATGAAACTGTTAGACCGAGGACTATAAATGTATATATTTACAGCTTTTGGTTGGACTGTTTACACGCACTGTATTATAAGATATTTAATTCAAGCAATCCTTAAACTTCTAACAGGCAAGTGTTTCATTGGATTTAAAAATTTGTTCATTGTTAAACAGGCACAATCAATTTTCCCGACTTTGATTTAAGAACTCTCTCAAGTGTTGGAAAAAACATCAAGTATTTAAGGTGTTGATGGAATTATGAACATATTTGAAATTTCAACAAATTAGGGCGCCACATTTAACAAATCTAAGTGTTATTTAATTTCATTTAGTATTCGAATATGTATCTACCAGGCGTGCATGTGTGAGCGCTTGTTAGTTTTTCCGTTTGGTTTTACAGGAAAGTGTTAAAAAATTGTTCTAGTTGCTTGAACAAGTTGAAGAAATTGTATTCCATAAACTCAAAAGCCATATGCCAGCCAGTCCGTTTTTAAAAGACACCTCAAAATCTACTCAAAACAGCCTGCAAGACTTTGGCACCCACACACACACGCACACAGTCGTATGCACTATCCTGCATACACACATGCTGTCACCGCTTGTTGTGTTGACAAATTTATTAATAAGGCTTTAATATGCTAAAAGAACTACATATAAAAAAGAAAATTTATTTTCAGCGGTTTTCTTCTACAATTTAAAATTGTTCAAAGAATTGGTAGATTTTTTATTTTTATTATTTTACAAATAGTGAGGCGCGGTGTCTCTTTAAATTTAGTTGCAGCGGTAACAGGAAAAAAATGTATTTTCGCTGTGCTCAATTTGACATGTGATGTCAAAGTAATGACTTCTTTAAGTCTCTATGACATTTGATAATGATGATGTTACTGCTGGGGTACTGCTGGTTGATAAGTTGTAATGGCAATGAAAAATTGTTCCAATTCTCAAAAACTCAATTCTCCCCCTATATATCAAACAACAACAAAAATTCCGATTTTTTTGTTGTTGTTTGTTTTCTGTTTTTTGTATTTAAAAGACTAATTATGTTGGAAATGATTTATAGCAGGTTATGGGAGCCTCAAAGCATAAAATTACTTTTAAATAAAATTAATTAATTACACTGGCACGCGGGAAATGACAATTTTGAAGTTTGAAGTGTAAAATGGAAAATGATTATAGTGTTTGGGTTAAGGAAAAGCCAATAAAAGATATAGTTTTGCTAGTCAATACGAAAAAATTGTATGGTAGTGAAAATATGTATATTATTCAATGCCAAGAAAAATACTTTCAATTTTAGATGTGGTCTAAAACAAAAGTTTACATATCAAAAAAAATACTTATATATTTTAGCGGAAATGCGGCAAGAATCATTTAACCAAAAAGCATTTGCCTACAAACTTAAATTGGTGCGATCTGGCGGGAAATCATTCCCAATACTTTAACAACTTTATTAAAACAGAAAAAATACAATCTTTTGACATGATTGCCATAACCATATTTTGATCTGTGTGGTAATGTATTGTCAAGGAAAACGTATGCCTCAGAACCGACTGCTTTCAGAATAATTTTCGTAGAAGAATTGGGAGTTGGAAATATATGAATTAGATTGAAGTCTACTGTTGATTTGGTGAAAGAACCAATGAAATGCAGGCGTCAAGCGTACTTGACCACACAGCAATTATAAAAACCAAACTTTTAGAAATAAATTATTTCTCGATATCAATCCCTTAATTTTTCTAACAACTCGTGTGGAAAAAATACACTTCTAGTCCAAAACACAAATAAAAAATAAATATGCAGCCGTCGGTATAACTTTTCTACAGAAATATATAACAGAAAAAGCTCAACAGAAGCTGAGTTATAAAACAAAATTTAAATCTCTTTTCATCTAAATCGGTTCAGGGGTCTGAACATGAAAATATAGCAGACAAACAGAGTTATCTATTACATTAGTAAGGAAAAAAGTGCAAGCCATTATAAAAAATGCAAGTAATTATAAAAAGTGCAAGTCATTGTGAAAAGTGCAAATCATCACAAAAAGTGCAATTCATTATGAAAAGTGCAAGTCATTATCAAAAGTGCAAGTCATCACAAAAAGTGCAATTCATTATGAAAAGTGCAAGTCTTCATAAAAAGTGCCAGTCATTATGAAAAGTGCAAGTCATCAAAAAACATGCAATTCATCATAAAAAGTACAAGTCATTATCAAAAGTGCAAGTCATTATCAAAAGTGCAAGTCATTATGAAAAGTGCAAGTCATCATAAAAAGTGCAACACATCATAAAAAGTGCAAGTCATCAAAAAAATATGCAAGTCATCCAAAAACTGCAAGTCGTTGCGAAAAGTGCAAGTCATCATAAAAAGTGCAAGTCATCATAAAAAGTGCAAGTCATCAAAAAAATATGCCAGTCATCAAAAAAATGCAAGTCATTATAAAAAGTGCAAGTCATTGTGAAAAGTTCAAGTCATCATAAAAAGTGCAAGTCATTATGAAAAGGGCAAGTCATCATAAAAAGTGCAAGTCATTATGAAAAGTGCAACTCATCATAAAAAGTTCAAGTCATTATGAAAAGTGCAAGTCATTATCAAAATTGCAAGTCATTATACTTTTAGTTATACTTTTTACCCTCGACTTTTTCCGCGAAGAATATGTGAAACTTCAGCTAATGCTTATGTTATGTCAATGACGTGTTATATTTTTACTGGATCAAAGTTTAAAACGTTCTTAGTTATAAGTTTCATAATTTCATATGTCCATAAAAATTTTCGACCACGGATCTCAAAATATGTCTATGCCAAATTTGATGTCAACCTGTTGCAGTGCAGGCACTGGTCACTGAACATTATTGGGAGCAATGGATTCATCGGTCTTGTACCAAAAAATCGTTGCCGAAGTAAAGATTAAAGTAGTTATAAAAATTGTCTGTCTTCCCATTTTTTGTCATCTGTCCTCTCACTACTATTCCCTTCTTTCTACTTCCTGCTCATTGCACTGCATATGCGGGTGTCATCCCCTGACCGCTAATCTATTAAAAAAAAAGGATGCAAAGAATGATTTTGTTCAAACATTTTGCATACACCTTTAATTAATTTTGATTTCAGTCGAAGCTTTAAGGTGATGGCCAAGTTTAGTTTAAGTGAGACATGATAATTGAAGTACGCAACAGATCTGACGCACTTTAGCCATTATGGTTAAGGGCCAATACAATTCTTTCATGCATGTAGAGGTAAAACTCAAATGCAATACAAAACATCTACATTTTAAGTTAACAAATTATTACATCAAATTTATACTATTTGACCGAAAACAATTATTATTTTATTTTGTAAATGACTTTTCCCGCATTTTTTTATAGCAAATTGACTACAAAATAAACGAAATGTTTAAACTTTAACTTATTTTTGCTGGCGGTTCAGATAAAGCACATAAACGATAATTTGCATAACAAATTATATGCACGAAATTGTATAAAAAATAATAAAATTTAACAAGAATAGATAAATTGTCTCGCTGATGAGTTTTTAACAAAATATCAACAGCAAATGAGGTTTTTTGTTTTAAATCTTTGGCCACAAAAGGTGATTAAAACCGTTCAAGAAAAAAGAAAAGTATTTAATGATGTTGATATAAAAATTTGTTATGTCCAAAAATATAAAAAGTAAAAAGAAAAAAAAACATACAAACAAATAAAAAAGTGAAACAAAGACAAACTCAATAAACATTAAATTAATGATATTATTTGTTTTAAGAAGCAACATCAATTTATATGAAAAACATTTCAATATATTTTGCTAAAATATGTAAAATGAAACAACAAAAAAAAATGTTTAATTTTATAGCCTGTTTTTCGGAAGACAACATTTGACATTTGAAAACTGTTAAATGACATGTTCTCTATTTTTATTTGCTTTGTCATGAGTCATGACTGAAGTATTTGTTTCTCTTTCCTATTGATGTAAATCTTTAAACAGCATATGTTTGATATATGTAAGTTTTTATAATGTTTTTATAAACGTTTCAGCTAAACCACTTAAATAGACAGCACGAGCCATAAGATTTACAGCCCAAAAATTTCTGCAACAAATTTATCAACGTATATTTGAAAATTTTTTTTAAATTATAAAATAAATTTAATAAAAATGTAACTTATTCAAGATATTCAAGAGGTATGTACTCATGGATATACGATATTGCATGGCTTTTATTTGCCTTGCCAGCTGTCTTGCAATTAGACCATTAAAATATTTCACTGCATTCTGTCAAATACTAAATCAGAAATAGAACTCTCTTCGAAATTTTTACTGCTATATATTTTGCTAAAGACAGCAATGACAGTATGACAGCAGAAGATTTCTGTTTATGTATTTATTAACAATGAAAGGATATGGAAACTCATTAATAAGAAGCTATTAAAAAATTTCTTTTATATGTCAATATTTTCGCTAAAAAATGGTTACTTAAATGAAAAACGTAATAAAAAAACAAATAAGACATGTTTTTGAGATCCCGTGGATTCCCAAAGAAATTTTCAAAATCCCAACTGGGGATTTCCAGAAACATTAGAGCATTTTTTCTTGTTGTCAGGGGCAGATAATATTTTTCTTTTCGATTACATTTAAGAATACATTATAACTTAAGTTTGCAAGGAAACTGTTTGCATTTCATATCTGCAATTTTCTTGTAATAGGACTAACGCTCAGGGAATGACACCAACCAATGCTTTGTGTAGGAAATATGAAAACCAGACTATAGTTTTAATGGGACAGATGGAAAAGCATGAGAAGAGGGAACATTTTTTGTAGCCAATTAACCTTTTATTTAGTAGGCGAAATTTTGCTACAGTATCGCTGAAGATGGGTATTGTATTGTACTCTTAGTTGGCGATACTGTTTAGCGACACTCGTCATTGAAACAGTCCAACAGCAGCACTAGCGCGCATCAGAAAAATTCCCTCTCATATTAATGATTGAGAAAGTCACCGTACCCAGGATCTTCCCCTTGGTCATTCACATGTTAACTACTTCAGACAACAGGCTTTAGGCTTGATACAGTCGAATAACGATAAATTTAAATTAAGGCGACGCTAAAAAACTGCAAATAATTGAGAATTTATGCTAAGAATAGTGCACATTACAAGATCGCTAGAAAAGAAATTCAAATTAATTTCAAATATGTGGACGACCAAGAATCTACACAAGGATATTTAAATTTTTTTTTAATCAAAATGCCACTGTTAGGTGTACAGTAAAAATTCACCATCGAAATAAAAACTAAAAATGGCTGCAAATATATATTCTCATCTTTCATCCTCTGTCCTCTAAACACTGCCGGTGCTTTCCATCAAAATGTATTGCCTCAATAGGGATCATAACTTGAGAGCCGCTCCAAGTAAAAAAGAAACTGTCGAAGGAGTAGCACATGAATAGCAAAAAAACTAAGGCCATCTACCTTTTTGTTTAATTTAGATTTTTTCGTATTAACTTTTCATATCAACAAAATAATTGAAATTACAGAGAGTGGAAAATTTTCAAATTACAAAGAGTTTGTTCCCCTCAAAGATTCAATTCAAATGACCAAATTACACGGATTTTATTCAGTTTATTTGGGAAACATTTCAAGTAATTGAGATATTCAAATTAAAGATTTTCCCTTTATTTAGATGGGACTGCATTTGCAAAAAAAAAAAATAATAATAATTATTAACTTTAATATTTTGCTTTTTTTATCAAAAAAAAATTCAACTAGATTGCAATTGATGGAATGCGTGTAGTAGGCAGCCACGTACACCAACCATTACTATCAATAAAATATTTTTCTATAATTACAAAATAACTGCCGAAACGATATAAAAAAATAAACTCAAAAATGGGCATTTTAAAAATGTTATAATATATGACTTACTTCGGCTTTTTAAAAATTTTTAGGATGTTAAAATGTTGTCTACAATTTCTAAAGCAAGAGTTTGTGTTAATTTTGTTTTGAATATAATATCTCCACTGAACCAACAAACGCACAGAGATTCCTGCTGCGCTTCGCCTTTCAAAACAGTTAACATTTAAATGAAAAACCAAAAAGAATTTTTGAAACCTTTCATTTCTGTTTTTCGAATAAATTAGGCCTTAATTAAGGCATTCACACAATTAGATTCTAAATCTTTTCCATAATTCACTCAAATAACGGCTGTGATGCAACTAAGAAATACTTACCGGATTTGCATAAAATTGCGGCTGTTCAGCACCCATCCCCGACAGATACGCAGACATGCCCTCAGGATAGACACCTAAGGGCACACCGCCCGGTGCGGCTACTAAGCCGCCAGCGGCCGCTAGTCTTTGATAGCTTAACATGTCATATTGGCAGGAGCATAACGTTTGACCACTAACTGGATCTGTATAAATTGTACGACCCGTATCACAGCAACGATTACCCGATGATGGTGCGCCAGGTGGGGGCGGTGGTGGGGGAGCACCCGCTGAGCCGGGTGCCAAAGGGCCGGGTAATACTGATGTGGGAGGTGGACCACCGGCACCAGAACCGGGACCGGTCGATGTCAGTGCCGATGAGGAAGAACTATAAGGTGTGGCGGGTGAAATGGAACGCGCGCCCGGCGGTACAGTTGATGTGACGGCCATTGCGTTGGCAACAGAGGGCGTGGTTAGGGAAGCGGTTGAAGACGGCACGGCGGCTACAACGGCAGCAGCAGCTGCTGCAGCGGCGGCGGCGGCAACTGCAGTGGCGTTTAATGAAATTGAAGTTTGTTGTTGTTGCTGGTGCAGTTGCAGTTGCTGTTGTATGTTGTGCGTATGGCTGGTGCTTAAATTAGTTGGTTGCGTTTGTAGGCTTTGATGCAAAGGTGTTTGTGTGGAGGTGGGCGACGCACTTGGTCGAGTTGAAACGGCATTCTGAAATGATGAAATTACGAGTATTTAAGACAAGGTTGTTTAATTGCTATTTTATTTAACTAATAAATACAATTTCTTTGATTAAAATGCAAGAAAAACCAGTACAAGGCTTATCAGCTCTTCCACTACTATTTCGCTGCTTGTCAATCGCTTTAAAGATAAGAAGCTATTAACTGATCATGTAGTTTAAAAGGGTTAGTTTCAGTATTAATATTGAAATGGAAACAAATCACTATTTATTTGCTATTTAAAGTCAACAGAAATATCAACGATTAAACATCTTAAGTATACAACTTAAAATAAAATGCTGTTTTTCACGTTTAATAAAAGCCGACAAATCATGTTCATGTGTCAGCGATTAAAGACCCCCTCGTACATATGAATTCCCCTTGTACTTACTCTTGGCTACATTTACTAGGGCCCTGCCTATAAAACATTTTCCAACGCTGTCTGACTGGCTGCCGGCATTGGAAATGTAAAATTTAGCTATTGACATCAATGATTGAAAATTGTACAATGATTGCTTTAGTAACAACCAATTCGTGTAATAAAAAGACAGTGTCTGTCTCATTTAGCTGTTGAAATCTAAACAAACGTTAAATTTTATTTGTATTGCTTTTTTTTAATGAAGAAAAAAGTTTGTATTGTCAGCCGGTTAGTCCTCCGTTAAGTTTCTTTTTCTTTTTTCTTTAAAACATTATTGTCAACACTTTTAATAACATTTAATATGACTTTTGTTGTTTTATCGATTTGCTTTATATGTTTTTTGTTTTTCTTGTTTTTTTAACGAAATTGTCTATAAGTGGAGTAAATCTTTTGTTCTGTTTGGTTATGTGAATTGCTTGGTCTTAACAAACGGACGTATTGTTTATATTTATTCTATCTGAGATTGAGAGATAATTTCCAAAAAAAGACAATTTTATGCCGTAAATATGTTTGTGTTTTCTGTCCTCAAATGTCTTAAAGGAAAAATGCCGCCATTAATCTGTAAACTAATCAGTATACGAGTATAACATTTTTTAATTTAATTTCAAAAAAAAGTTCAAGTGTTAATAAAATGTATGTTTTACGTATCTGTAGCATTGCAATGAAAGAAAGTGCACAAAATATATTATTGATTTTAAAGCAAGCGAAAAAGAAGAAAATATGTTTCAACAGTACAATTTGAACTTCATATCAGCTAAAAACCATTCCAAGTTGTATCCACTTAAATATGTTTTAGATTTCTTATGGTTCGTATTACTTACAATTGATATTGCCGATTTTTATGGCAGCTAGCTTTAGTACAGGAATGTGCATGCTTGATCATGATCATTCAAGCCGGTTTGCCGTTGCCTGCACAGAATTTATCTACAGCGGAGAATACAATTCCAAATACGAAGACAGTACCAAAATCAGCCGACTTAACCTTTAGAAGAAGGTAGTAGTTTGAAACAATAGCCCTTTTCACGATCTTGTGCAAATGGTATTGCATTCTAGCATTTGCAAATTGAGAGAGTATTTGAGAGCATTTTCAATAGAATTTATTGCTTTAGAGTACAATAATTTTGCAAATACAATGATGCGAGACCAATTGCACAGGATTGTGAATAGAACTAATTACTTTAGCATCAACCTCTTGCAATCAATGGAGTCAATGAATGATGAATATTCACATGGATAGCAAAAAAAATTCATAAAAACCTTTATAATAATAATTTTATTATTTTTCATGCAATTTGTACAGCCAATAAGCGCATAGAAATTTAGACGTTGCTTTGCCTTTCCGGTGTTTAAAGTTTGTATGAAAATCAAAAATAATCTTTTTAAAATCTTTTGAGGTTCTATTATTGTTTTCTGTATGAACGGCATTTTGCTAACTTTGAATTTTTTTGCGGCCTTTAAACAAACGACCTCAATGTGTTTTTGAACATGGAACATTATGATCACCGTTATATTATTCAAGACTTTCATTTGAAATGTCTTACTCCATCACATACCAAAAGAGATGTAAAATCGCTTTTTTTTAGAAGTAGGATCAGCATTCAGGGGATGACCCCTACATATGCAATGCATTGCGCCGGCACTGAAAACGAGGGGATAGTATTGAGGGGACAGATTAGGAAAGATTAGACAATAGACAGTTTTTTTTGTAGCTATTACCTTTATTACTTCGCCGGCTAATTTTAGCTACAGGATAGATCAAGGTGGGTGCTGTTACTCTGCTTTTTAGTACATGATGGTGTCAGTCGCTGCCAATTATGTTCAGTGACCAGTGACTATGCCTTCATTATTGAAACAGGCTGGCAACAACTAACACAACCACGCACTAATGCTGTTCAGAAGAATTCGACACAATTTTTCATGACTCAGTGCGGAGTTTAAGTCAAGACTCTCCGATTCATAGTCTCGTGTTCTTCTAACAACGACAGCCGACTTTACAACGTAAAATTCTCCCTTAGGTAAATCTAACTTTATGCGGCGTAAACATTTTTCATTGCATTTTAACGGCAAAGTTAATTTTATTCCAATTGAATTCATCCAAAAATTTAATTAATTTTTTTTTTAGTTTTAAAACTTGGGCAGAGGTCCACAATTAAATTGAATTTAATTATAAAATAACATTTGACAAGGATAAATTGCATTAAAAAGAAATTACATTTTTTTAGGCTGAGCCAGTCTGTTTTTATGAAAGAATTTCCTTCTTGTTTGAGCCAAGACATCGGCAAACCTTCACACATTTTTCATTTAAATTTTTTTTTCTCGGACCAGCACTCAGGGGATGACCTCTACACATATGCAGTGCATAGTGCCGCAACTAGAAAGCAGGAGATACTATTAAGAGGACAGATGAAGAAAGATGAGAAGTTAGAGAATTTTTTTGTGGCTATTTCAACCTTTTTACTTCGGCGTCTAATTTTTGCTACAGAACTGACGAAGGAAGGTGCTGCTGTTACTCTGCTTTTTATTACATGATGGTGTCAGTCGCTGCCAATTATGTTCAGTGACCAGTGCTATGCCTTCATCATTGAAACAGGCTGGCAACAACTAACGCAGCCATGCACTAATGCTGATCAGAAGAAGTCATCACAAAATTCATCGCGGAGTTGAAGTCAAGACCCTCCGCTTCATAGTCTCGTGTTCTACTACTTCAGCTAACAGCACCCTCAAATTTTGCTATTTTAAAGCGCGATTTCGACCCCACGGAATAATCCGCTCAGAAAATATGATTTTTATATCCAAAATGTTTAACTAAAGTCCAGCTGAGTGGTGGTTTTGGTGGATATCTTTAGATTTTAGCAAATTTTAGCAGCTTTAGAAACATTTCGTTTGCTGTTGCGAGCTCAGTGTGTCTATAAAGATGAATCTCACCCCGTTTTATAACAAATTATCAGTTAATATTAGTGGTATTATTTGAAAATTTGCAAAAAATTAATGCAAAATTCAAATAAACTTCATTCTAAAAAAAATTATAATATAATGATAAGATAATTCGCAAAATTTTATTATCAATGATACCGGAACGTGTCTTAAAATTATTAAAGATATTATAAAAAAAATCTTCTCAAAAATATTTTTATTGTTGTTAATGTTTTTTAGTTTTTAAAAGTTTTCAAATGTTATAGTTAAAGTTTAAACTGCTTTTAATATGTTCTATAAAAACAATTCAACCTGCTATAGATTTGATATTTGCACTTTCATTATGTGTCTCTTTCATTTAATATAATTACATTTCACTGTAAATGTCATTATGCCTATACATTCTGTATTTTGAACTTTGTAAAGTAATTTACATGTTATTAAAAATAAATAAATAAAAAAGGCAAAAAAGCCAGTTTTAAGGACTAATAGCAAAATACTGTTTGTACAACAGTGTATACGAAAACAGAAAAATTTTGTAAAATAATGCACTGAAAATAAAAGTAGGCAAAAATATGATATTAAAGGCAAAAGAGGCAAATATACTCTGTATCAGAAGCCATAAAAGGTGTTTATAAAAATTTAATATATTTGTAAGATTACAAGTAGCACAAACTGTTTATATAAATTATAATAGTGCCCAATTTATTGGCTTATAATCGCCCCTATTATGAATGACGACATCGACACCCTATCAAGACGACAGCAGAAGATTGTCGCTTGTCCACTCTTTCTCGACAGCAGTTGACTACTATTGACATGTTCGATCGATATTATATGCCCTAGAAAATGCTAAGAAATTGTCAAGAGTAATTAATTGTTATAGACAACTAGCAGAAAAGTGATAATTTTTTACTGTCGAGTTGATGTGACGTCGACGTCGCCATTCATAATAGGGGCGAGTGTTTTTGATGAAACTATTATAAAATTTCTTGATATAAAAATTAATAAAATCAAAAAATTTTTGTGAAATAGTGCATACGAAAAACTGTTATATGTTTAACACTAGATTTATTTTTAAGGCGGCCTAATACATGAAGAATATTTTATGTTTCTAAAATTTTGTACAGAAATTTGTTAAATAAGCTTCTTTTAAATATAAAAATTTTTTTATGAATGAGACCTTTAAACTTCAAAATATAATTTAAAAAACTACTTGTTTCAGGAAAAATTTCTTATAAAACCTTAGAGATTGTTAATTTGACCAAATATTTTTTTTTGTAATTTTTGCCGATTACAGCAAATGAAATTCGGGACTGGTAAACTATATATTTGTTACAGTTCCCTGTTCGTAATGGCATTTGATAAGAGCAAATAAAAGTCTTGGGTTTTTGAACAATTTGGCAGCAATTTTAATTTGAAAACAATTAAGAGAGAAAAACAACAACAACAACAAAAATTCAAAATATCTGTACCTACAAAATGAACACAAACCATGAATTTAAATTTGACAACATGTTCGAAGATTTTTTATTTAGACTTTTTTTTTGCTTTATATATTGTATTTTTTTTTTGCTCACCAAATCAATTGAAATCAATTAAATTGAAAACATTTGCAGAAAAAAAAAACATTGGAAACGTTTAACAATCACTTTTCAGCAACAACATGGTTTCTACATATTCGTGCTACTACATGACATTTATTTAGTATATTTTATCTCAAAACAACTTGTTGGTTGAATTGGTTCAAGATAACAATGTGTACATCATATTATAGGCTACATAATGAGATTCTCTGTCTGCTACATAGACAGCACAGTAGCGTTTTTCTACCAAAAGCAAAAGAAAAAAGCACACTGTATCTTGCTTTTTACACAAACAATCTGCTGCCAAAATAACAATGTCTAGAATTGCCAACAAAACAGAATAACAAGTTTAATTATTTGAAAAAAAAATTAAATAATTTTTAAGAACTACAACAAGAACCACAGAAACATTTTCTTTTACACAATTTAAACACAAAAGTCTACAATAATAATAAATACTTTGGCTCATGTTACGAGTTCTCCTCCCCAACCACTTCATTTGGGGCAAAATGGGGCGTTACTTTTTTCTTACAGAAAACAAAAATGCCTCATGACTTTAGCTCTTGTTTAACGATTTTTTTTTTATTGATTTACAATAAATTTATTTTTGTGTTTTTTTTTTTTGTTACGCCATTTTATTTGACTTGAACATAAAATTGTCATGTTGCAAAAAGTTTTTTGTTTTATAATTATTTTATTTATAGATTCAATAATAATTTTCTGTTACAATAAACTTTGCGGATTACTTTGACAATTACAAATTATTTTGAATATAAAACAAATATTTTATAAATTTCAAGGCAGCTTAGCAAGCAGCTTATTTTTCTATCTGTTGTTTGTTTGACCTTTCTAGGTTTTAGGGAAATATTAAGCCAAAGCAAATTGAAAAAATGGTATCATTAAACAACTCAATATGTTGTACTAAAACAAAAAATATACGTGAGTACTGATGATGGAAGAGTAGCGACTTTCGAAAGCATATGTTCTGTTCTACTGTATAAGTGAAATAATTAAATTTATGGTGATTATCTGACTGTTTTTGTAAAAAGAATACAAAATTTTCGTTTGGGTATTCATATTGAAAGAAAAACATATTTTGAGTTTTTTTATTGTTGCTTAAATATAAATACCCAAACGAAAATTTTTATTCTTTTTACAAAAAAGGCAGTATCGCTTGCTCCCTTAAATATATACAATCCGTTGCGAATGCGATAATCTGATTCTCTCATTCTTAATTGAAATTTAATAACTTGAAAACAATTCGAAATATAAAAGGGCACATTACAGCAATCCTCGTTAACCGGTGCTGCAGCAAATAATCGCTGGGAAGGACAAAACATTAAATAGCTACAGCAAATTTTCTATATTTTCTTGCTTTCTTCATCTGCGTTCTCCACACGACCGGCTGCCTTCATAGTTCCGGCACAATTCATTGTAAGAGTAGAGTCCATACCCCGAATGCAGGTACAAGTCAAAAGATTTATTTTTAAATTATGTATGAATTTTTATTAGTCGAACTTTCTTATGTAAATTGTTAATTTTTTCAACGGGGTTAAGTTCGAATCTGCATGACTGCAAATAATTTTTTATTATTTTATTAATAAATGAATTTGTTCAAATTCTATTTATTAATTTGTATTAAGATTGGAATATTAAGAATATTTTCAATAATCATCAAACCAGCAGAACGGATAAGTACTGATTTCGAGGCCGCTACGCCATCTCATCAGCGTTCTTTGTTCAATTTTTCCACTTTTGCAAGTGGTGGTAGTTAGTAGGAATATCAACTATTAAACCAAAATGTTTTTAACGAAAATTGAATATGAGAAGTCCCACATTCATATTTTTAAGTTATTACTTTTTTGGTTAGTACGAAATTCCCCAACCCTGACGATTAATATTCCCAATATTCCATGTATCTCTTTCGCTTTTTCCAGAGCCATCGGCTGCTGATAGCTAAAGATTTTTTTTAACTACTCTTCCTAGCAAACGGTACCACAAAAAACCTTCCCACTTTAATACATAAAACTGATGCAATTGCGGCTTTAATGAAAAGTAACTTTAGTTTTTGCTAAACTGATTTTAGAAATAGTTTTTGCCCAATACTATTTTCTGCGTTATCATAACCTTCAGCTCACTAGAGCTCTAGCATTCTATTTATGGCAAGCAAGTGTTCATTTTCGATTACCAGTGATGTATTATAGGGCCTGCTTTCAGGGCGTTTTATACATATTTAATAAGGCCTAATTAAATTTGGTTTGTAAAGAGATGGGCTAAGCAAATGACTAGCTTTAGCCCAGAAAAAGAGCGAGGTGTTCGCTGTGTGCCCTTTTCAAGTTGTGGGTGCTGGTGGCTGAAGTAGTAGATCACGAGACTATGCAGCGGAGGGTCCTGAGTTCGAGCTCGCACTGAGTCATGATATATTGTGTTGAATTCTTCTGATCAGCATTAGTGCGTGGTTGTGTTAGTTGTTGCCAGCCTGTTTTAATGATGAAGGCATAGTCACTGGTCACTGAACATAATTGGCAGCGACTGACACGATCATGTACTAAAAAGCAGAGTAAAACCACCCACCTTGATCTACCCTGTAGCTAAAATTAGCCGCCGAAATAATAAAGGTTGAAATAGCTACAAAAAAAACTTTTATTGTCTCATCTTTCCTAATCTATCCCTTCAATACTATCCCCTCGTCTTCAGTGCCGGCGCAATGCATTGCATATGTATGGGTCATCCCCTGAGTGCTGGTCCTACTCCTAAAAAAAAAGCTAGAAAAAAACACTGAAATTAGCGTATGGCCAATTCCAATTCAAAGAAATTTTGCAATTTTACTGCACGCTGTTTCTGTTAACAAAATTAAAATAAATAAATGAAATTAAATCTCTGTTTTGTTGAAAGAAAACTGTTACAATCACTAATAGTTTAAACTTATCAAATTTAAAAAATTTCTTTAAAAAAATATGCAAAAAGTAATTTGCAAAATTTGTTGTTAGAAAAAATTCAATTAATTTTATTTGAGATTATATGTTCTTTGCTACCAAATATATAACATATATTCTGCCTTCCGTTCATTACGTTTCTTTGCAAATATATTGCTCCAAAATCGGGAAAATATCAGAGCGTGTTGAAGTGTGTCAGTGTGTATGTACAATCCTTTTTCATAAAATATATGAACATATGTATATATTATAATTTCATTAAAAAGAATATTTCATGCTTATAACATTCTTATATGATATATTTCAATACAAAATTTATTTAAAAAAAGAAGATTATGATATGAATTAATTTTTATGAAAAGTGGCTAAAAGTTTTAAGGCCTTATTCATAAAAAATATTTTTGATTTACAAAAGGTTTATAAAAGACATTTCCATACAAAATTTGTTTCATAAACCTTTTATAAAACAGAAATACTTTTTATGAATAAGACAGTTACAATTTAGACATTAAAGGACTATTTTATAAAAAGTATTTTATGCTTATAACGTTCTTAATTTAACGATTTCTAAGGCAACATTTTTCAAATAAGTAGTTTTCAAACATAAAATAATTTTTTTGAATTAGGACTTAAAAATATAAGTGGAATGTCTAAATTTTCAAGTACATTAAATAAGTTGTTTTAGCTTTCTTTTTATGTTGTGTTTTTCAAATTGTTACAAAATGTCACTTCCTTTTGATATGGACAATCAAGGGCTTAAGTTTCTATAGTAGAAGCAGTTCAGTCGCTAACGCGTTAAATCTTTGCGCTTCTGTACAATTTCGGCCTGTTCCTACTGTCCGCTCGCTTCCCTTTTTTTCTTTTCCTATCTTACAAATATATCATTATTCTAAAATTTCTAAACTAGTTTGGCAAATCACTGGCCAAATAAATAGCCCTATTCACAGTCTTGTGCAAATGGCCTTGCATTATTGCATTTGCAAATTGAGAGAGGATTTGAGAGCACTTTTAATGTATTTTTTGTGGATGTAGAATACAATTATTTTGCCATTGCAATGATGCAAGAGCATTTACACAACACTGTGAATAGTCCTAATAATAAATGAAATGACTCCTCCCCATAATAATGCATTGCATGAGTAGGGGATCATCTCCTCAGTACCGGTTCTACAAAGACAATATTTTTGGCGAATAATAGGCTTGTTTTTATAATTCTTCTGTGTAATAAAATTTTCATTAAATAAAATCAATCTTCAATGCATTCTTGTGTCTATTCAAATAGCCGTAGCTGAAATTATTTTAAATTCAAGAATTATTTCAGAAACATGCAATGGCAAACAATGACAGCAATAGCCGGTTTCTGTATCCGACGTGACATTTGTCTTTCACAAATTAAGTGAGAGTTGCCATATTAATTTTTTATATTTCCATTATATATTGACGGTTCCATTATGAAACATGCTAAGTCGGCATAGCATGTTTTTTTTAAGAATACTATTTCCGAATTTATCGTTTTCCGAATTCACTCAGATTCGTTTATTTACTTAGATTGATAGTAATCGGATTATCTTTCAAAAGTTATAAGCAAAAATGTACTTCGAATAAGTTGTGCACACGTAAAGGTATTCCATCCAAGTCACTTTGAACTATTATCTACAGAAAAAAATACTATTGCTCTTATTATATGAACACAAAAAGTCTCAATTTTCTATCTCATACTCAGTGTATCATGATATCATGAATAAATTTTGAAGCCGTTTATATCAAAGCTAACTTTTTCGACTTAGCATATTTTAGACCAGAGCCGTCGATATGTAAAATGATTTATATAACAATCAACATATTATTCTAGCACGATTAACATAATTATTTATATTTTCTCGCAATGAAAAGTTTTCGCAAATTAAAGACTGTATTGGCTGCAGCTTTATGAAAAAAAAATGTTTTTTCCAATTAAGGCCCAGTCTTATTAATCGTTTATTATCCACCAAATAATGAAACAGTAGCAATGCGTTCGGTGTCTTAAATATTTTTATAATGGTATTAGTACTGGCAAAAGCTGAATTAGAAAAAAGAACACCAATTTTTGCAATTTGATATCGTCCGTTTGGAAGTGCAGCACCTGAACGAATACAGCGAACGAATACTTTTTAAGATTTAAAATTTTTATTGCAATAAAAAATTATGGAAAATATGAATTTTCGTCATTTTAAGTTTTCAAAAGACACTTGCCGGAAAACTTTTTGTTACATTCTTGGAGTTTGTGGGAAAATATAAAGATCTCTACAATATTAAGCTTTCATACGAATCAAAATTAACTCTTTAACACTAAATTTGAAATTTTATTCATGCTGATTCTTTTCCCAAATTTACAAAAAAAAAGTTCAAAATTGATTACTAAGGGTTTTAGCTGGCTTTTTTTCCAACTCTAATAGTAAAAATTAACTCTTTGTATGATTAGTTCGATCTATTTGAATTGACCTTATTTTCTTATTAAGTTCTTATGTTGTTCAAGCTCTAGGTCTAACAATTTAAAAATAAACACCCTTTGCGTTTTATTATCATTTAGAATTTTAAATTTTTTTTTAAATATTTCAAAGACCTTTGGAGTTTTTCTTCAGAAAACAGTAGGAGTAAAGCTGTCCACTACACATGCGGGTGATATATTTACACCCAGTCTACATATTAATTTTAGTCAACTCCCGGTAACAATACATTTCATTAGTACCCTTTGATTTCTTTCGAAAAATATATTGTGTGGTTTAGAGTCAGTTCGTAACAAAATAACATAACAAATAACTGATATGAAATTTAGAAAACTAAGGCTCTGCAATAATTTATTTTCCCACAATAAACGCGGCAAAATAAATTTAAAAATTTGGCGACAAAATTGCACTAAAAAGAAACTCCTTCAACTCTTTTATATAAATGAGCTTTAAGCCATTTTTTTGTATTAGCCGTTATAACACATATGGACGTCATATTAAACTCACTAAACAGGGAAGACTATATTACGAAATAACCTCTTCTAGTTTTTCATTCTAAAAAATATGAATAAAATTTATTTTAATACATAATATTAGAATACACACCATTACTAAACACACACCACTTTCATTACTGTGCACTGTCATTTAATATAGAGTTTACACACACTCGCACACGCAAAAACCAAATTGTTAAATAATCAACTTTTAGAGACGAAATAAAAGCAACACAACTAATATTTTTAATTCAATATAAACAATATTTTTTTAAAGGATTTTATTATGAAAATAAAACTCTTTTGCTTGTGGTTTGATTACAAACATTTGCTCGTAGTAACATTTCGTTTAACACTTTTTTCATACATCATTTAACCGGCGGCAATTTTTGTTTGCACTATTTTCTTAAATTAACTCGAATTTTTTAATCAAAACCATTTCCATTAACCAGCACTCGTATCATAATTTCTCCTTGCGTTTTCAATCTTTTGTTATAAAATAATTAGACTTTTTATTTGAAGTGTGTTATATAAATTAAATAGCTTTTTTAGCACTTTGTAAATCCCAAAAAATTTTAACGACGGTTTGTTTCTTTCGATTGTGCGAACGTACGTTTTCTTTATTCTCTAATTTTATTTTCTTTTTTTTTTCTTCTTCCTCGAATAGAAATAAGTATTTTTCTTTCTTTTTTTTTCTTTGGTGAAGAAAATTTTTTCTGAAGGGAAAAAACAAACGGACGACACGAACGAACAATCTGCGTAACAGTCAAAAGTAGACTAACATGGGTTACTTGAGCATGTACAAAGTGGTGGTGTACAACAAATGGGAATTACACGACAAACACGACACAACACAGCTACAACAACATCTCACACAGCCTTAAAACATGTATACAACAACAACAGCAACAACAGAGGCAACAAGAAGATATACAAAAACAAAATACAGTAAAACAAAACAAGCAAATACAACAAAACAGAAAAAAAAACAACTAATACATACTAGTACAACTACCACTTCTGCTAGCTGTGCTCCACAATAGCACAGCACACACTCGCACACACTCACACATACAGTGAAGTGCACACAGCACACAGATACTCTCAGGCAAATATGAGATATCAAGCCAGCCAGTCAGTCAAACAGGCAGCCAGCTAGTAAGCAGCAAGCAGGCAGGCAATAATAACAATAATAATAATAATGATGATGATGTTGTTGATATGATGGTGAATGAACATTTGTTGTGACGACTTAACAATACTATACTAACAGCAGCAGCAACACCAACAACAGCACAAATCATATAACAACACAGATACTTACCAATACCATGAATAACACTGTGCTATCGAATTCACAACATATTCAACATGCATACATATTTTGATACCAATACTTTCAAGAAAGTGTTGTGTTGTTGCAGTGTGAGAGCGTGTGCCCGAGGGTGAGCATTAACTAAGAGAGCAAGAGCTTAAATTTCTATAGCAAAAAGAGCAATTTATTGCATTTGTAGGAGATTTGGTTGATGGCACAGGCACTTTTTAAGGTACTTTTTGTTAAAACATGAAACATTTTAAAAGTTTCGACCAGCAAAAACAGGCCTTTGTGCCGTTTTTAGTGTTATCAGCGTTTCGTATCCTCCATAATAATAACTTTGAATTTCTATCTGCCATACTTTTATCTCTTAATACTTCTAATATCCAGTTGTATTGGCACAAGTCATAGTGGTCTGCCAGATGTAATTAGATCAACAACTAAAATCATTCATATGATTTCCTAATTTTTGGCAAAACTTTTAATAGGATTCAACAAAGTTTTCTAAAAATTTATTATATATACGATTTCTAGAAATATATTATATATACGATTTCAGAGAGATATTGTGTTTATGTCTTTAAAATTAAATAGACTTAAATAAATTGAATGGGTGCCTTCACAAGTAAATCGCAGAACTAAGTCGATAGACACGAAGATATTTATAAAACTCTTTGAAATTGCACATAAAACAATTCGTATGACCTTTTTTCTAAGAAAAATTTATAAAAATTTAATTTTAATAATTTTTATTTCCTAAAGATGTTAACCAGCTGCTAACGAAATATCGAATAAAAATTATAAGAAATAATATATTATAAAAAACGACCACAAGCTTGATTAATATTACAATAAACTGATAAGGTCAATAAAAATAAATCAACAATTGTTATAAAAGTTTATTTTCTTATATTACAGCTTGTTAAATAGCCTCTAATTCTTTTATCAGAAAAACGAATCGTGTTTAAGGTCCTTGAAGACAATGTGTGAATGATTGTATTCACTGAATCAGTCATACTGCTGTGATTCATAGTATTTCAACTTTCGAAATGCTCATAAATATCGAATAATAAAACCCATTTCCAAAAGAGCACCAGAACACTCTAAGTCTAAGAATTAACCAGTTTTTGCACAACCGAATATCAACAGGCATTCTGCTCATCTAACAATACTCTCAACAATGGCTAAAGCTATGGTTAAATTTTTTTAAATTAGATCTGGCATTCACAAGATCTCCCCTATTCTCCAATACCAACAACGAGTTGATACAACCGTGTTCTAAATAGCGAATTGCAGCACCTTCGTTCGTTGGTTATTTCATTTAGATTCTAGGAACACAAGTCGCCGCAGAAGTAAAATAACAACAAAATATCACTTCTACCTCGACTTTCTGTCTTGTTTTATACAAGTAAGGCAAACCGCATTGCAATTTCGTGCGCAACAACCACATGCCACAACACGTTCGACTTGCATAAAACTGTAGAGAACAATTTTAATTTTAATTTTATTTTGTTTTTAGTGGGAAAATGCTGAACATTTGAAATATTCTTATATATGTGTAGATGATAATTGCATTAAAAGTGTGGTTTGTGGGTGCTGTTGGCTGAAGTAGTAGAACACGAGACTATGAAGTGGAGGGTCCCGAGTTCGAGCCCGCGCTGAGTCATGAAATATCGTGTTGAATTCTTCTGATCAGCATTAGAGCGTGGTTGTGTTAGTTGTTGCCAGCCTGTTTCAGTGATGAAGGCATAGTCACTGATCACTGAACATAATTGGCAGCGACTGACACTATCATGCACTAAAAGCAGAGTAACAGCACCCACCTTCGTCGGCCCTGTAGCAAAAATTAGCCGGCGAAGTAAAAGGTTGAAATAGCTACAAAAAAAAAAGAAAAAATAAAAGAAAATAAAAACAACTATCTATCTTCTCATCTTTCCTAATCTGTCCCCTCAATACTATCCCCTCGTTTTCAGTTCCGGCGCAATGCATTGCATATATAGGGGTCATCCCCTGAGTGCTGGTCCTACTCCTAAAAAAAAAAAATAGTGTTTGGCGTCCCTTCTTAAAGGCTATTAAATCAAGGAACTTTTCAGACTGTTATTCGAACGTTTCCGGAACACAACTTATTTCATGTATAACAAACGTACAGCTGTTTCGTCATTGAACCACTATGTGTCGCAAACTGTATAAAGTCAATGGCCCAAGTAAATATACAGGTGAAGGGACAGAAAATAGCAGGATTACTGGCCAAAAATATGACAGATGAAAGTGAAAGGACAGACATACGCATATGAAACCGCTTAAGACCCAGAAAAAATATTAATGCCTCTCAAAGCAGATACCTTAAGAACGATATTTCTTACATAAACTTTAGAGCAATCCTGTGCTTACACTTTCCAAGGCATGATGTACAGTCAAGAATTTTCTATGCAAAGATTATGGTTTTTCCTATAATTTTCTCAAGCCAAATTCGCCAATCACATGTTTTCTTAAGACTTTGTTTATCTGTACAGCCAATATTCATAAAAACGACATGGGAAATATCGAGGAGGTAGTCCTTGATTTAGCGCCAATAGGAATTGTAGTTTTACTAAAATTAATTCAACTTTAAGCACCAAATTTAACATGATAATTTATTTCAATGAACGACTGCTACCACAAGTACTTTTTAAGTACTAAATACAAAATGATTAAAATGTACCCAAACGTTTCCTTATGCAACAGTACACAGTCAGAGCTTGTAAGCAATTGTACTCACACAAAAACGTGCAAAATGATTATATGAAACAAAAAGAGAGAAAATTTAAGATTGAGCATTAAATGTCTCTAATTTGTATCTTGTAGATTATTTAATATTAAGTGGTGGTGTTTAAGTATCTTTTACAATAACAAATGTTTAAATATGAGCTGTATTATTTCTTCTTTTTTGACGATGTTGTTGTTTATTTCAGCCTTCTTGGTTTTTTTTCTATCTGATACTTTGATTATTTTCGTTGAGGTTTTTGGCTTGTACATATAGTTGTACGTATTAAATGTTGTACAATCGTACATATGTGCACACGTTTTGTTTCATAATGTTCATTCATGCCTGAACTAAATGGCAGTCTGGCTGGATAGTTGGCCGACTAGCAATCAGCTAGCCTGACTAAATGTCTGAATAGGATTGTTTTTAGCTGAATGTTTGTTTGAACTGTTTGTCATACAAAATAAAATTACATGGATAAAAACGTAAAAAGGTAATTAGTTTAAAGTAATAAAATGGCGAAACGTAAAATGTTTATATACAAGTATTATTTTTTGAATGGAGTGGGCACTTCAATTTATGCAAACAAGGAATTATTTTTGGAAGCTTCTTGTATATTCTGCTAATTCAAATAATTTTTATTTTTGACGCTTATGGCTACAAGAAAAATGTATGTAAATGCGACGGCAAGCTCAAAAGTCGCTTCAGAGTTGATGCAAAACGACATGATATAAAATAAATCAAAACTGGAACATAAAAATTAAAAACATTAACTACTGAAATATTATATTTCTTTAAGCGAAAGGTCGATTATTTTGTATAAAAAAATTTTTTTTTATAAAGAATGATTAATATATCGCTTAAACAATAAAATCTGATATAATAATAATAAGGGACCTTCGATATTATATTATTTTAATAATAAGTTTTTAAGCTCGAAGTTTGTTTATATAAAATATGTTAATATATTTATTTTGAAATTCCTTCTTCTGGAAAATGTCGAAAAATTTGGCTTTGATAACAGAGAAGAAAAGCAATATTTGTCAACAATTTCCTGAAGAGGCCACCCAAATTTGTAGCGAACTAGTGAATATATAAATAAAGATGTTAAAATTTTTTTATATAAAAAGAGATCAGCTTAAAAAGTTATTATTAATTTAATAACAATGATGATAATAATAAAAACATTAATATTATAATTAGAAAAGAATATTAAAAAAATCAAAAACACTAAAAAACATATTCCAACATATAAAGATAAACGCCGAACAGATTGAACGGGAACAATTTTGTGTTGCAGGCTTTTATGGTGGATTTCTAAAGAATGGACGATTATATTCCACTATATTTTCGAAGTCGCTTAATATATAATATATATGATGTTTTTATTATAGAGCACTAGCAACTAAAGCTACTAGTGCTCTATGATCTAATTTTATAGTAAGTAAATAATTCTGTTTGTTATAACACAAGGACAATAAATTTCAAAAAATTCAAAATAAAATTAAGAGAAATTACGACTATATCATCGGTTTCAAATCAACTATAAAACTATACTTATTTATACATATACGGACGAATTTATAAAATTTTATCTACAAAAGTTTTATTAAATAAATGGTTGCATTAAAATTTGTTTTATTAACATGTTATTAATCAGGCATTTTTTTATAAAATAAGCCTATAATATTTAGTTGCGTTCATATCGATGGTCACAAGTTGAAAGGCCCTAACTCGCATTTTTATGAAATTGACTTGTTCACAGATTCCAATACATTTCACACAAATACATTTTACAATGAATAACTATTTGGAAACATAATCCTTGTAATTCCTTTGATTCCCTTGGGAGCTCAGCTTTGAATATGGAGTTGAAGTTGAAGTTATTAATTAAAATAAAGACAAACCCATAAATACTATTTTTAGATCTCTGCATTCCGACGGGTAAATTAATCAATATATAACGACCCACAAGATCTTATGTTTATCCTTCTTTAAGGTTCTTGTAGCTACTTTTTGGCAGAGACATCGATCGGCTGCTGTTTGTACATATATGTACGCGCTATGTTTTCTTATCATTTCCGTTAATGAGTGCATTTAAAACATTCTAACATTAATAGTAAGTTAATATATTCAATTTGTAAAATTATTTGCCTGAACCAACAAATAAAGTTGAAAATTCCACCAAGCAAATAGAAATCACTCATATTTTAGAATTTAGGGAAAAAATATATCATCAGGGCCAGATAAGTTATTTAATATTTCCAAATTAAATTTCCAGAAAATTTTATTACTGGTAAATTATACATTTTGAAAATGTAAATGATAAATTGAATTTCAGTTTGCTAATGAATTAAAATATAGTTCTATAAAACTAAAATTTAATGCGTTTTACTCCTTCTCCTCGTACAAATAAACCGTCAAAAGTAACAACAAATAACATTAGAACATCATTTATTATGAATTTTTATTTTCGATTTCTCCAAAAACAAAACCATTTATTTTTGCCATCCATCCTCCTTTTCAACAAACTGGTGAAATAACATTCCCACCAAAGTCAAATACAGCCGACCCACTCTCATGCACAACTACAATTTGCACTCATCATCTCACTGTATAGGGCGTTTTTGTAATACAGAATGAGTACGTTGCAGGCCCAAGTGTTATTGGTGTGAGCGAGTTAGCGTACATTATGACCCACCGTATTAAATGAACATATACTTTGTTGTTGCTTGTATATTTTTTCTCATTTGGTTTAGCATTGTTAGTGGTGTGATGTGGCTGTTGGTGGTTGTTGTAGTAGTTGTAATAGCTGTTATCCGCACTCACACATCTTTGGTAAATAGCAGCACCAACAACAAAAAGAAAACATGAAAAAATTAACTTTACAACTAGAAAAATGGCTGTTATTGCATGTTGGTGTAGTAGATGTTCATGTTTTCTTTATTTTTTCTTTTGCTTCTTTAATGTGTTTGCTTTTTTTTCTATTGGGGGGTATTACTGTTAATGCTGTTGTTGCTATTGTCCCTGTTTTACTCAAATATAAATGAATGTTTGTATGTTGAATGCATTAACGATTTGTTCATGTTTTTTAATGTTTGTGTGATTAAATGTGTTAGTTTATATTAGGTTTGGTAGTATCTTTGCTATTTTGTTACTGTTGTTGGTTTTGCTGTATAGTTTATAGCTCAAAACTGCTGCAGCACCAACAATTTTGAGAAATAAAATGAACATGTTGGTATAAATATCATGGAAACAGATAACAGTTGTTTTGAAGGAGTGTATTATCGGCATGTTTGTGTGTTTGAATGTATTTAATGTTGTTATTGTTGATATGTTTTGTTGCTCTTGTTTCTTATAGTTTAAGAAATAATTTAACTAAAATTGTTATTGTTAATAGATATGTATTATAAATGTACATTTGTGCATACATATTAAATAGCTAATAAATTAACCCATTTTGAGCGGTGTGACAAAGTGATTTACCTTTAAACGTTTTGAAGCGATTTACATATATGCATTCGTATGTATGTATATTTGTACTATATTTATCCATGCGCGTGTGAGTTATACATGCATACACACATGTATGTATGTATGTATGTATGTCGTATAATTAGAACTACCGGTGGTCATATTGAAACTGGTTTCAACAAAAATACACATCTTTTAATATATTTGGTTTGTTGTTTTTTATATTTTTACATCGGTACTTTTGCGCTGTTGTTTTTAGATCTGTACCTGCTTTAGTTTGCAATATGTGTGGATGTTTATATATAGTAGCCATTATATTTCTATTAATTATGTGCTTGTAGAAGTAATTGCTGCGTGCTTTGAGATACAGAAAAAAGTTAAAATAGATTTCAATTATAGAAATCATTGATGTAGCAATTAAAAAAAAATATTGGTTCTCAGATAATCGCAATGAATAAGTTGCTACATACAGCAATTGAATATATTAAGAAATTTTTAAATAAACTAAAGTAAATAAAGTTTTGGCATTAATGGAAAATTAAATTTTCCTATACACACATACAGTCATATAGCTAATATATTTAATATCTTAAAAATATCTGTATTTACTTTCTTAAAAATATCTCTATTACTCCAGTATTCTGAGGCCAAAAACTCATTTCTTTATATAACTTCGACTCTTAACATCTCGCGTCCCATTTAAACCTTTTTGATCAAATTTACAGATATTTGATTTACATGAAGCACAGGTTCATAATTATCAACTGGTTTTTCAAAGTTCTTTTTATGTCTCAGAGCTATTAAATGAGTTGTTTGTTCTCCATTTTGTTTATTAATTTGAATTTATTTGTTTTCATAAACTTTTTCTGTATTATTTTATCTATCCTGAACGCACAATAGAACAAAATTAATCGAAACAATTTCAAAAACTAACGGATGTTTGTCCAAGTATTAAAGGCTGACCAACTTTCGTACTTTGCATTGACGCTTCTGCTGACTGTGACAACGCACATAAAAAGCATGTATTTCAGCTCCGTCATGATGTACGACGGATTGGTGTGTCTCTGCTTTAAGAAACGTTTGTAAAAATGATTTTACATAATTAGAAATATGTGACATTATTATATCTTTTCAGAAAATTTATTAAAAAAGGATACATATATTGTTGTGCTTTGGGCTCAAGACCCACTTTATCCTTCTTGTAGCTATATATAAAATATTTAAAATAACAAAAAAAATTATTTGCCACAAAGTTTTTACTACTATCTGCCCATTTAGTAAACTAATAGATTGCTAATCATTTTTTTGCGTTAATACATTACATTTTTTCTAAGCTTTAAATTGTTTGATCGTTAAAAGTCACCCTCCCTGGGAATCACAAACAATTTTTATTCTCTCCCTTTACCCATGACACAGTTGTTAATGGGTTAATTACCTTTTATATATATTAATTCAAAGCAGCACTTTATATGAATGTTTGTATATACACGTACACAAATACATTTATTAAATGAAAAATATGTGAAAAAAGTTAAACAAACAAGTTACCAGTGCAGCACATAAATAAAAATTATACGTTGAGAATAAATAAAGGGGTGGACCAAACGGGCGACCACACGGCAACATATTTATATCAAAGTTAACAAAACTGCTGTCGTTGTAACTCATACTGGTGCAACAAGGTAAACACATACATGCACACGTACAAACAAATGATGATCATGATGAGTATGATGAACACTCTGAGTCCAGCTACAACTACCATGACAGTGTTTGGCGGATGTTTCTTATAAAGATTTATATGATGAGGATGATGCTTTTGCTCGGGTGAGAATGATGGTGGGGACAACAACCATGATACGAGTACTTGGTACTGGCTGTTGTTGTTGTTAGTTGTAAGCTTGTCTCACATTAAAACTTGAAAAATAAAGTTACAAAAACAAAAAAGACTGAAACATGTAAAAACAAGTAGAACAACAAGTTTGTATATGAAACAACAAAATCAAAATGAAAGGGAACATAACCCACAAATATGAGCGGAGTACATACAGACGTACCATCCAGTACATATATACAGAGGCGGTGGCAGTTGTCGTTACATACTCCATGTACTGACAATATATTTTTTAACTGTTCATGCTTGCATACATACGTACGACGTACGAAAAGTCAGCCAGCTATCTCTGAAATTGCTGGGAGTGTATGCGTTCGCTTTGGTTTGATTGTAATTGTAAATGCTGTCGTTACAAAATCAGCACGAGTTGAACAACAATAAATGAAATGTACTCATTTGTAGTCTGTTGCGGCAATATGTGTATGTGTGTTTGGTTGGAGTTGTGATATATCCCAGCCATCAAACCCATCCAATTCTAAATATTTCCATACGAACTGCCACAAAATATGCATATTCAATATCTCATAGACATCGATATCGGTCGATATTTTCATATGAAAATGTATTGGAATTTTGGTGGATATCGAATGAGGGAATTCGGCTCCTGGATTCACAAAAAAATAATTTGTAAATACATTTAACTTTTTTGTCAATATAATTAAATTATTAATTGAAATTGGACATTCAACGATTTCTGACAGTTTTTCAAATAAATTTATTGTTTTAACAACAATCGAACATTTTTCTTTTTTCTTTTTTTTCTTTTTTATTTTTTGATTCAGAAAGGAGTTGAACTCGAGTGGGCAAATTTGAGGTTAGGAAGTAAATTGGCTGCCAAGTGTCGAAATTTCAAGAAATGAGCTGTTATCTTTTGACATTTATTTAGTACAAGGTTGGGAAATTTTAACCATGAAACGCTACACTCTCCACCAAAGAATTTTATTAGTAAGAATTTACTGTTTGAAAAATACAACCGAAACAACGCATTTTTCAAAAAAATCATCTTTAGTGATGAGGCCCATTTTCAATTAGGCGGTCATGTAAACAAACCAAATTGTCGCATGCACAACAATCATCCCTCGAGAAACCACTACATTCAAAGAAAGTGACTCCACAGTGCGGTTAGTGGTCAGGCAGCATCATCGGTCCGTATTTTTTTGAAAATGAGCAAGAAAACACCGTCACCATGAATTCAGTTATTCCATGTAAATATTTGAATATAAAAAATAATAATTTTTTTCTGTGTACGAAGTCTGCAAATATGCAGTTAGACATTTGCAAGATATATCTGATTCGTACAAACTCACATCACTTTGCTTGCTGGGATATTTAAAAAAATTTCTGCAATATTTAGTTTAAAAAACTCTTATATGCAGTTTACAGTGTGTCTGTATGTTTGTACTTTGTACTCGAACTCTCGTAAAAGTTTTCTCATTTTCTAATTAATAATTACGTTAATTTTATTATTTTCAAATGAGCACAACTGTGAGCCTTTTTGCTGTATGTGAAAATGTTTATATACTTAAAGGTAAATCTGCTCCAACTCTGTTCTCTATTTATTCCATTGTTTTCTGTTTTTACTTAAAATTACTCATTACTCATGATTAATACTTAACACCCGCCTTCAATATATGTGTATATTTTTAATTTTCCTAATATCTGTTTTCTCTCTTTCTTTTACCTAAACTCTCATTCCTTGTTCGAGTCATTTTGTTATTTCGTAAAATGTTTCTTAGTACCGTCTAATACCCGTATTCTTATTAATGTAAAATAGTATATAATTTTTTTTTTTTTAATTTTATTTTATAATTGTTTGTTGCAGTTGTTTTGACATGCTTTAATCATGTTTTTCTTTTTTTTAATACGTTTACAACTAAAAGATAGTTTTAGTGTTCTCTTTTATTAACATTTTGTATTTAGCAATAGCAATTTTGTAATACGAGTCGTATGTTGTAAACTTGAGGATTAGCTATGTCGTGTTTGTTCGGTCTTAGCATTTGTAAATTACATGTTGGTGTTTTTACTCTGCCAAAGCATGTGTGGGCTAATTTGTGGCATGATACCTTTAAAGTGTTTAATTGAAATTAGAAAGTTTGAAATTTACATTAGAGAAGAAAATAAAAAACAGCTGGTAATATTTGTCATTAGAGCTTTAGGCATGTCATTAGATTAAATGCTTTGAAAAGAGTCTAAACATATTTTGCTAATGCCGTTTATCTATGCAACTTGTTACTTATGTATATATTTCGAAAATATCGCCGTTACGTAAGAAGCTCTTGGTTTTATAAAAAAATAAAATTAAGAATAAAAAATTTGATCTGACATTTTCATGCACAGTGGTGGCCTATTTAATTCTTTTCTATTTTCAGGCACAAGTTTCAGAATTCAGTCAATACCCAGTGATTTTAATTGTGTATAAAAATAATTTTTTGGTATTATGTTTTGCTTATATCATCGCCTACAGGTAGATATTTTTTTAATAAAACTAAATAATTTATTATAGTATTTTTGAGCTTGAAATAATAAGTTGCCAATGACTGAGGTAATAGCGGACTTGTCTCTAAGCCATATAAAAATAGCAGACAATGTAAAGTTTTATAAAAGTATTTTTTATATGGAGTATAATTCCATTTCCTCAAAAGTTTTCAAACAATAGGCAATAATTTATTGCTATAATTCCCCAATTTGACTTTATGCTAGAGTTAATGTCGACGCCGTTGACGGCGTTTCAACGCCGAAAAAGTTGAAATAGATTGAACTTTTACGGCGTTGCAACGCGTTGAGATTAACTGATCTCATACAATTTCATACGATTCAACTTTTTTTTTTTGACATTTGACGCCGTCGACGACGTCGACATTAACTCTAGCATTTAAGTTAAACTCCCTATATATACGGTCATATCACAAAATCCGAATCCATCCGAAAACGAAATTGATGCAGTACTTTGATTGCTCAGGAAGGAAATAAGACTAAAAATTCCACCTGAGGATTCTGTTTATGATATTAAAAATTATCTCATTCCGCAAAAATGTTTTGTTAATCATTTTCTGAAGATCCAAAATACGGAATCAAATCCGTAGGGGCTGATAAAACCCCTTAAATTTTATTCTTTTAAAGGCCTCTTTGGTATTTAACTACAATAAAAATAATGTAGTTCCGTTTTCAATTTCAAGATTATCGAGTTTCTTTTTTCATGCATGCTACGAATTTTTGTCTTATTAAAAATAAAACCTTTAATATAAACAATTCTTTCTTAATTAATTTTTAATACAAACATATACTCGTATATGTAGGCCTCATTACCTCATTGAGGTATTTAAACTTTTTCAATTTGAAATGGATGGCGAAATATAAAGCTTCATAAACGGGACTATTGCTTTTAAGCTGATAGCCGATTTTTTCAAAACGATATTGAATAGCGTGCTTGAAGAACATTAAAAAAAGTATTCCATTTCATGAACTTCATTGATTTGTTAAGAAGTTGTCATTCGTTACTTGAATCGTTGTTCCTCAGATTCAGGCAGTAGATCAATAAAAGCGAAAATTTTGCCAAAATATCCATTCTTGTGTACAATTTAAATTGTAATTATTTCCCTCAGACCCAGAAGATTTGGAATTGGGGACTTTTCTATTGGAATGGGTTTTGTTGTGCAAGTTGTTTTATTGTTTTTGATTTTAGTGAAAACAAGTCAGAACTTTATAT
The DNA here is from genome assembly GCA_951800035.1 of Linnaemya tessellans. NCBI lineage: Eukaryota > Metazoa > Arthropoda > Insecta > Diptera > Tachinidae > Linnaemya > Linnaemya tessellans. The sequence continues at coordinate 39,887,802 of OX637535.1, forward strand.
TCGACAGTTTCGAATCTTAAATACTCCCCAAATATTTAGTAAATAAATTAAAAATGTTTAACCTGCTGGTTCAGAGTACCTTTTAGACATTTCTATGCCCAATTTTAAAACTCTCTTTTGCAAGGGTCATTCCAGGAAGGGCTGGTGGAGGAGGCAACTCATCTTTGTCGTAAAAACTTAGAAAGTAAATTTGTGAGGTAATAAAATGTAAAAAAAATATATATTTTTTTTGATAGGGTCATTCAGGGTTCAAGCAAAGGTGGGGGGAGGGGTAGGTTAGGCGCAGATCAGAGAACAGTCGTCGTAAAAGCTTAAACAGTTAATTTTTAAGGAATGCAGGCTTAAGGAATACCATTTATTAAATATTTCCACCATTTTTGCATATAACATCTTACGTCAATGCCCATTAAACAGGGCGGGGTCCACAAATCAATTTTTCTGTTTTCTTGACTTTCAGTTCAATGCTTTTGGAACTTCTTCGATATAAAAGTATATTATTTGTTTAACAAATTTAAAAAAAAAAATTGATGTTGTTTTTTAAAAGTTGGTGTAGGTTTTCTCAGGTGAACTTTTCTCGCTCTGGCCCGATTATAAATCTGACCTGTGCTATCCTTCAAAATGTGTTTATGCCAAATTTCAGGGGTTTGGTTCTTTTCGTATTGGACTGTATGGTAATTTCCATAGACTGCCGGACGTGACTAGATCGCTTTAGATTTCATCACTGATTAAGATTGTTTATACTTTAAGGGGGTCGTAGAGGCATATCTCGCTGCGTTACACATGGAATGATAAATATATACTTCAGTGCTTTTTTGGGGGGTATAAAAAACTAATAGAATCATAAATTAAAACTACACGAAAAACGTAAATTAGGTCGCGAATAACAAAAATTTGTCACATCTTTTTTTACTTGGCAAAAACCATTTTTTTTAAGGATATCGTTCATGTTGTTAGATTCTAGAAATATAGCAAATAAAAATTTGCTGGCATAAATTGCATTTACAATTTCATATATCTGAATTATAAGAAAAAAACCAATTTAAATTCATATGAAAAAAAAAATGAAAACCAAATTAAATTAAACAGCCAGCCATGAAAAATAATTCAAAACCACGAAATCCGCATACCTGCATACATACATACACTTTTTAGAAGTACATGCTCGTATATAAAATCTTGTTGGGAAATATAAATGGATAAATAAAAACTCACTGCAGCCCCCACGGTACACAAACTTATAAATCACCACCCAAAGATTATAACTACCCCTCAGCTTTCGTTTAATTTAGGGATACACGGGAAGGCTGTCTTCTGACACAAACAAATGTGAATAACAGAATATAAAAACTAAAACTTGACAGCAATAGGGCGGTAGGGAGCAATAAAAATTTATAACTGTAGCGGTGTTTTTGGCTGTGTAAGCGTAACAAAACAACAATAACAACAGCAATACAAGCTACGACAAATACATGACACATGTTAAGAAGAAGAAAAAATTAATTTTAACATGGAAAAAATGTAACAATGCTTAATGTGTATGTGTGTATGTAGTCTGCTGTACATACGCAAATATGTATGTATGTTCGCCAAAAAAAATAGAGGGAGAAGCCAAAATAACCGACAAAAATATACCACTAAATACTAAATACAGGGAGCAGCAGGATAACATGCAAAAATCTCAGATACACAAACAACCCTTAGAATTGAGGTGAACAGCAGCAGCATGTCAGTGTGCTCTTCCTTGCCGCTCATGCAAGTGTGTAGCTGAGTGTTGATAAAACCACACTTACCTACAAAAAAAAGCTTTGGAAAATAAACCAACAGATATCTAAATCCTAAAAAAAGAAATCAATTTTACATGCACACATTCTCGCATTTAAAGACGAGACGCCGCCAGCGACATTTACAACGAGATAACCACCTTTTCATTAGTACGCAACTATCAGATTAAAATCCGTGTTCAGCAGTAGCAGCAAGCGATATTATTTAGTGTTTGTTGTATTAGCGTTAAATCAGGGCAGACGTTTTTTTCTTCTTTCTATTGATTATTTCGAAATATTACGTATTATCCATTTTTCGGTGCAAAAGGTAAATTTAAACAAAGAACACAAAGAGCTGTAATTTTGATTAAACTTTTATTTGATCATTGTGTACATATAAGATTCAATGTGTTTTAAATGACCGCCAGTGGATTGGTTGCAACCCTCGATCTCCTGGAGATAGTTTCTGATCATTATTTGTTCGCATATTCCAGGCGGCACCTCGTCGCGATAACTTGAGGAATATTTTTAAATGTTGCAATGTTAGAGGATTACAAGCGCAGACATGGTAGCCTCACCAAAAATCCTAATATGGTATTCAGACATACAGCTTAATTGAGATTATCGCAATTAATACCATTATTGAGCTCAATTAACCATACAAAACTTAAATTAAATGATTGCTCAATTAGCATTTAATTGCTAGGAAATCGTGTAAAACTACAAATGCAGCGCTGCTAAAAAGTGTATTTAGTTTGCAGAACACAACTCACTGAACAAATTTAGTCGAGACTTACCACCCAAATTGTGGAAAAATTAAAGAAAACCATAAACAGAATATACGAGACATGTTGCAGTTAAACTATTGACAATAAATTTATTATTAATTAGAAAATTAAAAAAAAAGTTACGGATTTGAAATTGAGGACCTCATGAATATAATAAAGTTTTAGTTTTAGTTATCATATGGTAATTGAATTGACTAAAACTGTTTTGTATTGAAATGCGTGACTGAACACATGATATTTCTTGGCGGCCAATTGATTTTGTAAAAAACGTGAAGTTACTCCTTCTGGAAACTTCTCATGTAATAAAGTCAAAATTGGTTGTGTTGCCGGAGAAATGTACACTATAATGAGCCGTCAGATATGGCCAATTGTTAGCAATGCCGTACAATTCGAGAATTGTGGTTGTCCGCTACACTTTATGTATTATATTTTCTGCGGTCATTCACATCTTGCATTTCCAATCTCCTCAAATCTCTTTTTAATTTTGACGATTCATTGCGCAGGATGCTGGATAAATAACCACGTTTGAACCACCGTATCGTTAAGAAAGTTTTGTTAACCCTAGAACGTCTTCTTTCGTCAAAATGACAACGGAAGATTTTATTTTCATATTGAAACCAATTGAAAGATGGCTATGAAATGTTAAACTTTTATTAAAGATTAAAAAATATATAAATGAATTTCTTTAAATTTTCATTAAAAAGTGTCTATTAATACATAAGAAATCTATTTTGGTATAAATTTTTGCTTACGAAGTGTTTTACAGTCATACAATGAAGTATGCCGCACTCGAAATGACGAAGGATGTCGTTAGTGTATGTAAAATAAGGATGACGTTCCAGGCTTAAAGAATCCATGTTGTTAAATAGCAAACCTTTCACTAAATAAATAACAATTCCGCTGGCAGACTATTAACTGGTCAACATTTCAAAAACCAGTTAATGTAAAATCCTTCACATTTTCATGAATATTCTTAAAAGTGTAGGACGAATATCGAAGCATACCAAAAGTGTAACGACGGGTTTCTTTTCGACTTATTTAGTTAATGTTTGAGTGGCGATACTTAGTGCTTGCCAGGTTAACTTCCCAGCATTAATTTATTTTTAGGAGAAAGCTTCTGTGGTTGACTCTTCGGGGCAAAGTTTCGAAATTTTTATAGTTTCCATACTTATATGCTTGTGTGCTTAATAAAACATTATAAGAAATTCTATGTAAAGCAGCCTTGTCTGTCCAGACGATTTTTGGATATGTGAATTGTGTCAGTACTCCGACGACCATTGAAATAATGTTGTTTTATCGCAATCATATTATAACTCTAGTAACGGATGCGTCTGAGTAACTAAGAACGTTTGTTGGATGAATGTATTTCATGTGAAAAACAATCGCCACTGAACAATTACCATTTCCCTATAATTGAAATGATGATTTTCTTGTAAATGATGATTTCTGGAGTCTCGATTACTGGATTAGTGAATCAAATCAGTGCATTTGATGTCAGTACAAAAATGGTATTTAAGCATTAGGGCGATTTAGTTATACACATTTGAATAAAACAGTCTACCGCGATCTCTTAAGAATTCACCAAATATTCTTTTCAAAATCAAATATGTACTAAATTATAGATTCTCAACTAAAAATGTCCGATATATAAAGCAAACTGAAAATTAAATTCAATAAGACAGTCCAATACAATTAAAACAATAAAAATAAAAAATTGTGAACTAAAAAAAAAAGAAAAAAAAAATTATAAAAATAAACTAAAGTTGGCGTTAAGTTGGTTTAACACACTCATGATATTAAAGACATTGTGGCGAAAGCAACAGCAGCAGGCATGTAGCAACGGCAGCAATCTCAAGAGCTCAACATTACGGTCATCATTATGTTGAACGTCATAATCATCTTCAAGCTCTTATAGTCGTCAGCGGCATCAGCTCACCATCAGCAAGTAGCAACAACAGCTGCAAATGCTTAAGCACCAACAAACAGCATACAAAAGATACAAATGTATCTCATGTATAACGACATCAATGTAAAACGAGTATATTGACGAAAACAAAAAGAACAAAAAAAAAAACAACTACAATAACTCGTTGAAAACAGCAAAAACACAATAGCAAAAGAAAAGTAAAAAAGCAAACTCAAACAAAAGCTTTTGTTCATTTCGTTCTTTATTTATTTTATTTATTTTGCCATCCTACAATAAAAAGATGTTTTTTGTCAGTGGCTGCAACAACTGAATGAGTTGGCAGGGGGTTTTTGGTGTATTTTTTTGTTTTTTTTATCTCCAACAATAATAATGGAACCTCTTTAACCACAGACTCCATGCAAAAAAAAACAAAAAAAGGCAAATCATGCCATTTCACTCTAACCTGTACGATTTCATAACCTTAAATCAATTTTATGCTCTTTTTACCATTCAACTCTTCAAGCTTTTTTTCTTGCTTCATTTTATTTGTTTTTGGTTTTTAATTTTTTTTTCTTTCTGTATTGCAGACATCTTTTGCCAATTATACCGATATTAAGTGGCAACTCCGCCAGTACATGTTTTATATATATTTTTTTCTTTCTCGTTTAACTACCCACCCATTAGACTCGTATTGTTTATATTTTGAATTTTTTGGCGCCCTCCTTTTTGAACTTCTGCTGTAGGTTTCGCTTTGTTATTAATTTCTTCTTCTGTTTTTCCTGTAACTTTTACAACATCACGTAAATCCACAATACATGTGTTTTATATGTTGTAGAGTTCATTTTTGATTACATACACTTTTGCAATTGAACGAACATCTACTTCAAGTGGGTGTGCTACTGCAGATACAGAGAAGTTCAGACGAATAAAATTTAATTATTTAACTGGCATATAAAAAAAAAAATTCAAAAAAGATTGTTATTCTATGAAAAAAGAAAAACATTTCTGTAAGGAGGAATCATGTCATCATAGGTGTTAGTAGGATGACTGTAGGTTGGCCAGTGATATCGATCTAAGTATGTAAATTGTATGGAAATTTCGATCGAAATCGAATGCGGCAATTTGGCCCTAGATTCCTGGGGGGTCACTCTGTGATGCGATGCGAATGAAAAACTTAATGCATTGGTATGCTATTTATATTGAGATGCGGAAGCAATTCCTTTCGCATCGCATTACAGATTAAACCCCTTGTTTTCAAACACTGCTCGACAAGTAATTTACAAAGATGTCTTGCATAATATTTATATATCGTTAGCTGAAATGCAAAACCACGTAACTAACATTTTTACTATTTTACAGGAGAAACAAAAAATGTTATATATTGAAGAGTTATATATATAAGAGTTACGTTAGTTACGTGCTTTTGAACTCGTATTTTCTTAAACAAAAACACCTAACTACAACGAAATTTTTTAAGTTTCAAAGAAAATTTTGTTTTGCATTCGTAAAATGTAGAATAAAAGAAGTTGTTCTGTTGTTATTTAATATATCGCTTTATATATTTATTTTATTTTTTTTTTGAAAAATATGAAAATAACAAATGATTTACAAAAACAAAAGATAATTCACAACAATTACTAGAATACAAATAAAAGAAAAAATAAAACATTAACTACTTCTCAAATGGAATTTCATTGTAATAAGAATGACAATCGGGTGGAAGAAATGGTTTAAGGTCCTGAAGATGTTGCCATTTTTTGCTTGAAATTTTTATTCTTTGCAAATGTGTTAGTTACTATTTTCAAGTAACAAGTATGTAGTTACGTGCTTTTGGTTTATCTAGTACTTGCACATGTAGTTACGTGCTTTCGATTTTCGCTAATAATGTGTCTAATTTTTATTATATGGCAGTAAAAATTGGAGAAGATATGGACCTCGTTGATATGCATCATAATCAAGCAAAAAACCGATTTGTATTTTTTGTTAGTTACGTGGTTTTGCATTTCAGCTAACGATATGTATGTATGCGACAGATGTCCAGATCTCCAAAAATCGACAGTTTAAGTTATGTTGCGTACGTGTTTAGCATATCTTTTCCTGCCATTTTGTATTGTTATGTTATTTAGACAAATTTAAATTTGTGGGTGCAGTTGGCTGAAGTAGTAAAACACGAGACTATGATGCGCAGGGTCCTGAGTTCGAGCCCGCGCTGAGTCATGAAATATTGTGTTGAATTCTTCTGATCAGCATTAGTGCATGGTTGTGTTAGTTGTTGCCAGTCGGTTTCAATGATGAAGGCATAGTCACTGGTCACTGACCATAATTGGCAGCGACTGACACTATCGTGTACTAAAAGCAGAGTAACAGCACCCACCTTCGTCTACCCTGTAGCTAAAATTAGCCGGCGAAGTAAAAAAAGGTTGAAAAAGTTACAAAAAAAAAACTGTCTATTTTCTGATCTTTCCTAATCTGGCCCCCCAATACTATTCCCTCGTTTTCAGTTCCGGCGCAATGCATTGCATATATAGGGGTCAACCCCTGAGTGCTGGTCCAAGATAAAAAAAAAATATATTTGTAAATAATTTTGCACAGTGATTGAAGTGTTTAGATAAAAATAAGAAAAATTTCATTTTTACTATATGTATTTAGAATAGGAATTACTTAAAATGCTGTATCATAAGACTGAAGCCCTAATTTTGTAAATTACTTTGCTTAGCGAAAAACAAAATTAAAATCTGTAATATATGAAAATTTTTATTTGTTTTTTTTTCCAATACACACTGCAATTCATGCTTTATTTTTCTTTTCAAAGTATTTCTCTTTTTTTATAAAAAACATAAGAAAATATAGTAAAAGTGTAATATTTATTTTGTATTTGTGTCTAGTGGTTATAGAAACTTCATTAGCGCAAAGTGATTTACATAATTAGGGTCTACTTTTTACTCAAATGAAATGAACATTTTTTTATAAATTTTATTCATAAAGCCTAGTACTCTGTTTGAATTTGTGGAATATGTTGCGCAACATGAGTTATTTCAGTTTCAGTTTTTTTCCTTTTTAATTGAAATTTTGTTTTCCATTTTCAATGAGAAAATTTTTTTTTTCGTTCGAAATAAATAACATTCATGTTATTTCACAATTTTTTCATAATTAAAACAGAGTACTAGTCTAGCAACATTTTTCCACAAATATTTCGATTGAATATTTTTTGTATGGGTTCTGTCAGAATTTCACATGAAATTTGAAACAGAATACTAGGCTTAAATGTAAATTTTAATATGCCAACATATTAATTTATATATGAATATATGAAGCTAAGAATGTTTATTCAGGCCTAAGTTTAACTCTACAATCCGCATATTATCGGGTGTTTTTAATCGATTGATACAAGTTTGAATCATAATAAAACAATATATTTTTGATATAAATAAAACGGTCTTTATTGGATAGAAAATTTTATGAAATTAATATTTAAATATGATTGCGGCCATGTGGCCGCCACGGCTGGCGCGTACAAGGCGCAATCTGGAAAACCAATTTTCAACAAATAAAAAAATCGTCCATAAAGTGGAAGGACACAATCCCAATTGCTGAGGACGGCGACGAATTGATTGATGAGGATTCTCTTCAATGCTTTCCTGTACAGATGCTACAGCTTCTTCAGTGAGCAGGCGTCTCATGCGATGCACATTATCAGTAACAGTAAATGTGGTCCGAAAACGCTCTATTGTTCTTCGAAGGACGATTGTGTACGCCATAAAATGGAAGAAGTGCACGATGAGTTTGACGAATAGAACCATTATTTTGATTAAAAATTTCCACAATTTGTACGCGTTGCTCTGGTGCAAGTCGATCCATAATGAAATGTCAAAGCAAACTAAACAAAAAGCAACTATCAGCTGTTAAATGGGTGGTCAAATAAAGCAGTGATGCCAACTCAAAGTTGTTTCACTCTATAAAAAACACCCTTTATAATATTTTTCTTTCGAGCGTTGGTATTAAATTCAAATTATTCTCAATATTCCTGTAATTTCTTCGATCTTCATATAATAGTTTTATATTCTAATATTTTATTTTGTGCAAAAAGATCCACTTTATTTTTATACAAAAAACGTAAAAACTTTTTTATTATTTTACCATATTTCGCTACCAACAATGTCTAGGTTCTCCAGGGATATATGTATATCCCTGATTACTCTATCTCTCTTAATGTAATAGCGCGAAAGAGGGAGAATTACGTGGCTTAACTCATGGCTTTTTGCCATGGAAAACAAACGCGGCACATCTAGCGGCAAGCTTTCTTAAAAAAAAGTGGTAATTCAAAATTCAAACCACTGAGAAGCCTACTGCCTTCACAATCTCTATTATTTTCAATCTCCGTTCGGCTAACAGCATATCATGAGTCAATTGTTTCGTATGTACAGTTTGACATCTTTTTGTGCTTGTGCGGCCCCATAGAAATTCATTAAACCACTTCTTGGCCATTGAAAATGAGTGGTGCATGGAGTCCCAATAGTATTTTTTTTTTTGGTCAGGTATATATCTCGCATGAATCCAACGATTGGAATCAAACATTGTATTTTTTACTTTAGAATAGGTTTTAAATTCAAATGGTGTAATAGCTAAATATTTATTTATTAATATTTTTTTTCATCTTGGACTAGCACTCAGGGAATGAGCCCTATATATGCAGTGCATTGCGCCGGAACTAGAAATGAGGGGATAGTATTGAGGGGACAGATGAGGAAAGAGCGAAGATTTGTTGTAGCAATTTGAACCTCTTTACGTAGCCAGCTAATTTTTGCTACAGGACCGTCGAAGTAGGGTGCTGTTACTCTGCTTTTAGTGCATGATAGTGTCAGTCGCTGCCAATTATGTTCAGTGACCAGTGCTATGCCCTCATAATTGAAACAGTTTGGCAGCAACTCACACAACTATGCACTAATGCTGATCGGAATAGTTCCACACAATATTCATGACTCAGCGCGGGGTTGAACTCAGTACCTTTCGCTTCATAGTTTTGTGTTCTACTACTTCACCCAACAGCACCCACAAAAATTTTCAAAGATTAGCAATATCTATCTAATGGAACTGATTCATTGTCTCAAGGAATCCAATTAAGGTCAATGCCTTAAAGATGATTAAAATTTTGTTCCGATTAGAAGTTTACATGTATATAAACTAACATACATATACACACACGCATACGCACACATAAATCTGTATGAGAAAATAAATTCCCTGACGTGAATATCCGATTTAGAAAATCTAGTAGATGCCTGTTATTATTAGCGGTCAAAATATTCAACAATTTTAAGAAAATAAGGATTAATACATAAACAGGAATTTTTGCAAATCAGTATTTTTGACTTGGTGGCTTTAGCATGCTGGTCCTTCAGAGTAAAGGTTGCTGGTTCAATTCTCACATTACACAACGAGTGAAAGAAAGTGTTTGCTACTATTCTTGTTTAACATTAAATTGGGATATAATTATCAATATTAAATAAATCGTTAAATACACACGAATAATATTTTTTATTTATTTATGATATTTTTCTTAAGTTTATGTAAACCAAAAATATAAAAAGGGTAAAATGAGGGCTTTCAGCTGGGGCTAGTGCAGATAACTAAGGAACTTTTAGTTAAATTCTTTTGGTAAAACTAAAAATATTATTTTAAACTTCTAATCGATTGAGTTAAAATTAAAAAATCTCTAAAAGAATCCGGGTGATCTTTTTTATTTCTTTAAATAATTTTTTCCATGCTTTAACCTTGCAGAACCCAACTGAAATTAATAGCCCTATTCACAACCTTGTGCAAATGGTCGTCCATCATTGCATTTGCAAAATAATTGTACTCTACACCAAAAAAATACATTGAAAATACTCTCAAATATTCTCTCAATTTGCAAATGCTATAATGCAAGACCATTTGCACAGGATTGTGAATTAGGCTAATGTTTTTATGTAGCAGGATAATTTCAAATGCAGAAGAATTTCAAATGCAGTAAAATAATTGCAATGAATTATTAAGTCATTTAAAATTTTTTAAAATTTATTCGCTTGAGAACATGCCAAATTAGTTATAAAGAAGACCTGGAAGACTGCATTTAAAAATAGTTAACAGTATGAAAATAGGTTATAACTTGACTTAAGTTGTTTTGTCGCCATACCACACAAACTTAGAATAAGTGTAAGCAATATGTTAATTGAAAATGCACTTGAGGATTTTTTTTTGTTATAAAAAAATAATAAAACACATACAAAACTGTTAACCAATTAATTTGAATCTGCGCTGCACTATTTTACCGACGGCATTTTTAGTCAAATAATAACTGAATAAACCCTGCACTTAAAACTAACAAAATACTTTTACTTTAAGACCTACAACAATTCATAGCCTTATTTAACACTTTGCTAATTTTAAATACGTTCTTCTCTTGCTTTTACTAAGAGTTCCAAAGTATCGATGAAATGTTGCCAGGGCAAGTATCTCAACGATACTAAAAATTCAAATCCAAAGCAAATTAAAGAGAGTCGTCCGTAGCACTCAGTGTGCCAGCACTAATACAACGGCAAATAAACACACAGATACAAAAGTTTTTTGTATGAAAGAAATAAATTAACTAATGAAAGTGTGTACCTTTAGAAAGCTAAAGAGTGAAAGAGATGCCACTGAAAAGTATCTGTGAATTGAAAAAAAAAGATCTGAAAACAAGGGGAAACTGAAATTGCTTGAGTATTAGTGCGCTTGCCATATGAAAAGATAAATAAAATCTAAAAGATACTTGTGTTTTCAGAACAGCAACCCCAATATTTCCGACTCTGTCTAACATGTATTTTACAAATTTATTGGCTGTTCCCTTTTTTTGTTTTATTGTCGATACATTTGGACAATTGGAAAATGAAAATAGCAACAAAAGGTAAAATTGACAAACAACAAAATAATAAAAGTTTCTTCTTCCGCATACAAACGAGGAGTACGATTTTTTGAAAAGGTTTTATTTCATCTTTCTGTTGTTATTTTTAGCGTTTTAACTAGAATTCTTTTTTTTTGATAGATACTCCTCTGTCTTATTTGCAATTGTACAAACAATTTATTATTTTATTACAATCTTGTTGTTACCAACATGAATGTAACAAATGTGGATGGTTTGGCACTATAGTTGTGTTGCAAATAGAAACTGCTGCTTTTCTTTATGTTATTCGAATCGAGTTCCTCTTTTTTTTTTTTGAAATGTATTTATAAGCATTTTCCGTAGTTGTTTTCCATTTGTGTTATTTTATATTTTTGTTAATATCCTTTTTAAGCTACTCAACATATTTGTGTTTGGTTTTTTTTCTTCCTTTAACAGGGTGGTGATAATATTATGCAACACTGGCAAGGAAGGCGAGCATTTTAAGTAGCACAAATACGAAGACGGTCCCTAAAGTAGGAGACTTGAATTTGGTGCAAAGTCGCTTCCTTAATTTAGTAAACTATCTGATTGAATTTAAAAACTGGAAAAACAATAGATCACATTTATGTAACTCAATATCATCATTTGAAAGGTTGCAATCGAATCTATATTAAAGCCGAATTAGATCCTACTCTTAAGGTACGTTCACAATTATCAAATATTTGCCCCGAAAAGCGTAGCCACTAAATACTAATGAAAAATATTTTTGTTCAGATACGTGTTTATTAAATAAAACAATTTCATAAAAAACTAATAGACAGTGTCATGAATCCAATATTATTGGAGACTATTTAATTTAATGAATAGCTTTTTGAATTAAAAAGTTTTTTATTAATGTTTAGTGGTTACGCATTTTTGGGCAAATATTTGATAAGTGTGAACGTACCTTTAGACAGTCCGTTTTTTTGCTTACGACTTTAAAATATCGACTATTACGCGTTTAAGACTAACCGTAGCGGCTGCTAAGACGTGCTTCGTACTCATCGACCTATTGAGAGGTCCACACAAAAAACGGTTAGAAAAATCAGCTGAAGTGTTAGGGCAATTCAAAAAGTTACATAACTCGCATATTGATATAGAATTCACAGAAAAGAAACTTATGTGAACGATGGATATCACGTTTCTCAGCCAACTCATGAACATGGGCTGGAATATTTGGTAACAGGCGGCTTAAGGCGTAACTCAATTCGAAAGCAATTGTCTTCAAGTCGCAATTACATAAAATATATTAAAAATTTCTTTCCCAATCGAATTACATAGTGAATCCTCAGCGTTACTTTATTTTGTGTCAATTGTTATCGGGCTTTATAAATAATGATGGCGGCACTGACCGGCTGTGCATGTCCCTTGTCGCTTTTGTAGCAAATTCGGTATTCACACCTTTTCGTAATTTCGGCGCAATAAATAGCATGAGTAGAGCTCATTGGACGAGTACCACTCTTAGAACAATTCCATTAACAAAAAACACTACAACAATAGAACAAAAATGGTGTCGTGAAAAACGTTTCTGTAGTTAATTTATTTGAACTACAAGTTTCTTATAATTTTATTATATTTTATTTAAATTTTCTTATCAAAATAATATAAAAATTATTTGATGTCTTGATTTAACAAAAAAAAAATGTATGTAATAAAGTTTTTTATTAACATTGATTGCGTTAGGCCTGATTAGCTGAAAAAGCTTCTTCACGTATTGAAAAAAAACTTAATTATTTTGAAAATGATTGATTAATAAAACTTATTCATTATTCACAAAAATGAAATAATATTAACGGCCCTTTTCATAATGTACGATTAAAAGTTAACGTGGACTTTAAAATCAAGTTTTTCATACAAAAGTTGTCGTTAAAGTAAACGTTAAGTCTTAATCATACATTGTGAAAATGGCTCTAAAATGCCTATTGAAAATTAATTTTAAAATTGAAGTAATAAAAGTATAAAGTATCTACAGTTGCAATAGAGTGCTTGGCGAAGTTTCAAACCATCAAGGTGACATGTGTCCCCCAGTTTACATCTGACAAAAATTAACAGTCGAAACGGTGGACTTGAAGGGCAGAATTGTGTTCAAAGAAGGCAAAGGGGTCTATTATTATTTTAATTGTCTTTCTTTAAGAAGGCAAAACAATAAAAGGCAAGTGGTAATTAGATAACTTATGTACGTGTATTAGTGCTGAAATCGAGGAAAAGAGATCGCTTTGAACGAAAGATATAAAGGGTCCGCCATCTAACGTTTTTCTTTCAACTAGTGCTTATTTCATGAATGGTAACACTTAACTCATGTCTGATTTGACAAATAATTAGTTTTATCCTATGGAATATGGTTGTGTATACCTTAAACAACGCTGGGAAATATGGGCCTGCGATCGACTTACAGAAGATGCCAATTTTGCCAAAAAAAATCATCTTTTCACATGATCATTTTGATCTTGGCGGGTATGTAAACAAGCAAAATTGTCGCATTTGGGGCACAGAAATCCCGCACGCAGACATTGAAAAGCCAAAGCACCCAAAAGGAGTCACTGTTTGGTGCGGATTTTGGTCCAGAGGCATAATTGGGCCATTTTTCTTTGAAAATGCGCAGGGAGTGGCCGTTACAGTCAATGGCGATCGTTATCGGGCCATGTTAAACGAATATTTGTACCCACAAAAATTAAAGAGGAGGATATTGGCAACATTTGGTTTCAACAGGACGGCGCTACGTGCCACACAGCCGAAGCTACACTCGATGTTTTGCGCCCTGTTTTTGAAGATCGCATTATCATCCGCAGAGCTGATGTCGTTTGGCCACCTCGGAGCTGCGATTTGACATTGCGTTGGACTATTATTTGTGGGGTGCCGTCAAAGATAAGTGTTACGCCGACAAGCCAGAGACAATTGACGCTTTAAAGGACAATATTCGTGAAGCCATTGGTGAAATACAGCTGCACACAATTGATAATGTGCTTAAAAATTGGACCGATCGTGTAGGCTACTGCATGGCCTCCCGAGGCAGCCATTTGAATGAAATTATTTTCCATTATTAATCGGAAGGATTGTACTTTCAAATAAAAAAACAAATTTGAGAAAATATTCAGTAGTTTTTTTATAGCATTTAAAAAAAAAGTTATTTGGCGGACCCTGTATTATTGTTTCATCGAACGGTCCGCAAGTGCCCTACTGCGGTGGCAAAGCTCAATAAAATATGTTCGTATTGTTTCATAATGTTTTCTTATTCGCCAGATTTAGCTTCCTTAGAAAATTTTCTATATAAAAACTTAAAGAAATGATTCGGTGATGATGATTTGCAAAAATGTAGTCCGCAGTTGATGGCTACTTCCGAAAACTAGATAGTGCATTATTTATTTTTTATTTTATATATTTCTGAAGAAGCCACCTAAACAAGTAGTGAAATATTGCAATACACGGAGTATCTTTTTTATAAAAAATAGCTGAACTTTCGCTTAAATAAACATAATGTACTAATAAATTATTTCGTTATGCACAGTGAAAATTAAAATTTAAAATTTTTCATTAGCAGAGATAGCTACTTAAATAACTACAACAATTTGTAAACTTTAATAAAAATAATGCCATGAAGACAGTAGCAGGTTCTTGTCAAAAACGAGCATATAAACGAGTTTCACACAAATCTAGAAGACAGTCATCCCTATCGTGTTAGGCGTTTTTCGCCTTCAAATTCGACATTTTGTAATAGATTAAAGAAAATTTTAGCTTTTTGTCTTTAAGCTATTCCAATTTGTCGAATTTGAAGGTGTAAAACGCCAAATGCGATAAGGGTGAGTATCTAATTTGTTTATTGAAGTGAATGTTACTTTAAGAACCACTAACAATAATTTTTACAAATTTCTAATGTGTTCTTTAATGGGACGTCTAATTTTGGGACCGGCCTCGTATATATGTAGCTGCTACGTTGTTGTTTTTTTTTCATATGATGTAACAACTATAAAATTACATACTCGTATATACATATATATTTACTTTATGCATTTGATGACAAAAATTCTCTACAAATTTTTTCCATGTTTAAAAACAGCAAAGATTTGCTTGTCTATTTTGTTTCACAAAGAAAAATAAAATAATTTTAACTAAAAACTAAAACGACTGATGACAACAATATTAAGTCTAGTTGAGGCTTCAAAAATATTAAAACTACTGGAATTTTTACAAAATTCTCAGAATTGCCTAGAGTCGTATTACGACAAATTAACAAACATCTGACCATAAGGAAAATATTTTAACCGAATCAAAGATGTTTTGTAAGATTACCAACGCTTTTATTTTCTTTTAAAATGAACAAGGAGCTGCCGTTACGGGGAGTGGCGAACACTGTCATTTTTGTTTCCAACAATTAATTAGCAAGACATCAACGGCATTTGGTTCCCAAAAGCGGTGCAAGTTGTCTTACAGCGCGCTTTAAAATCGTTGTATAGCAAAATCAATTTGCTGACAATTTTATATCCAGAAATGTCTTGTTCACTGGGCCCCCGTTCACAGGATTTGGCATCTCTGAATTACTTTTAATGGCATTCTGTTAAGCCATTGGCTTATTTTGAGACACCAGCAATTCTTGAATGCCAGATTTATTTTTTTTTATTTTTTATTAGGACCTGCACTTAGGGGATGGCCCCTACTCATGCGTACATTGTGCTGGAACTAGGAAAATTGGTTGTGGGAAGGAGGATAAAGGGAGTAGTGTCTATGAACATTCGATTTGAATTTCCTCATGCTATATACGGCAGGAACGACTTCCGAAGCGAGTTTATTCCACATACGGGCAGTACGGGCAAACAATGAATTTTCCCTGTAATGTGTAGTGCGGTTCACTGGTAAATTCACCACACATGGGTGTGATCGCACTGTAGAGCGTGTTGAGCGTAAAAAAGTGCGTGTTTCGGGAAAAATATCCCTGACTTCGTCGGAACAAAACCCATTATAGTAGCGATAAAACAGCGAAACGCACCCCACATTGCGTCGATGATCAAGTGAGTCGATAGAGTTGGCTACCCTACCGTCCCCTATGAGTTTCTTTGCCCTCTCCTGTACACGGTCGAGTAACTTCAAAATAGACTTTGAAGCACCGGCCCATACATGAGAGTTGTATTCCATCTTCGGTCGGATGTAAGTTCTATAAATAGTAAGGAGATCAGATGGGCTGAAGTATGTCTTACACCGCCTTAGAAAGCCGAGGCACTTGAATGCTTCTTTTGAAACATGAAAAATGTGTTCCTTCCATCGAACGTCGCACTGGATTTTCATGCCAAGAACATCAAGAGCTTCTGATTCCTCAATATCTATAGCACCCATCTTTACGGATGAAGCAGCGTGATCGGGCTTGCGTCGGTGTGTTAGCAAGCAGCATTGAGTCTTACGGGCATTGAAATTTACCCTGTTTCTGTGACCCCATTCAACAATCCTATTGAGGTCACCGTTTAGCGCAGCATCTATATCATGCCCCATCGTCCCGATCTCTG
The DNA here is from genome assembly GCA_951800035.1 of Linnaemya tessellans. Taxonomy (NCBI): domain Eukaryota; kingdom Metazoa; phylum Arthropoda; class Insecta; order Diptera; family Tachinidae; genus Linnaemya; species Linnaemya tessellans. The sequence continues at coordinate 39,904,685 of OX637535.1, forward strand.
ACGATGTCGGCCTACTATTGAAAGCATATGAATGACAATTGGCAAATTGAAACAAAGAAATAGTAAAAAATTGGACTATTCGCATGGACCATGTAACTCGTAGCCGCCTCGTGCGGATGCAGAGTAGCACATTTAAAATAGCACAAAATAAATACTATGACATTGACTGCCAGATTATAAGAAAAATATTCTCATCTTAACAATATTTCTGTCTTGTGTTATTATTTTACCCGATATCTTTATAATATTATTTATAACTTTCTTTTCTTAATATATTTAGGGCCATTATTACAACTTCAAGTTAGTTAAAAGTTAGATTTTATCGGACGTATAAAAAGTTTTCCATTATTGCAAATTGCATTTAACTTACCAGGTAGGATAAACTTACCTGTAATTTATCGCTCACTTTAAGTTAAAGTAAAATTTTTTCAAATGATAACGTTTTTATACGTTCAATAAAAATCCTACTTTTGACTAACTTTAAATTGTAATAATTGCCCTTAATAATTTTATTTCTAAGCCGAACACATTTTTCTGATTTTAAAGTTGCTTCTTTTATTTTTACAGCGTCCCTCTTATCTTGAAAGTCCTTTTTATAACACGCTTTTTGAAAATAACAATCGGTAGGTCTGTTAATATAGAACATTTTAAGACTCAACTCCACTATGGTTTTTAACAATTTTGTAATTATAACATTTTCATCCATCTCTGTGTGTAACAAAAATAATTTTTTATAATCACTTTTCTAGTTGTGAAGAACATTTGCCGTTGTAGTGATTTTATGTACTTTTTCTTTGATATCTTGATTTTATTTTTGTACCTCTGCTCGCATGCACATCAGTGAACTGCAAAAGTCCTATTTTTGCTTGATGTATTCCTATTCCAAAAATTTTGTTCAATTATGGCACAAAATTCAACGTGGAATTAAATCAGTATCGTTGTATAAACATGTTGTGTAAGCATTTGAGAGTCGGTTGATTAAAGCCACTTCATTCGTAGAGTCGAGTAAATCAGACTTCAAATAATCGCAGTCGATATCTTTCGAAATTTATTTACAAATTTCAATTTAAATTAAATGCAGTAATTTCCCCAGTTTTGGTGTTGAATGAAAATCATCATCATCATGTTTAATTTTACTTCGTTGATATGTTTGTACCCAAGAATGATAAAATAAAGATTAAGCCTTGCGCATGATTTACCGTTTGATGACGTATTTGTTCCCTCGAAGAGATTGCCAAATGTTTATTATATGCAAAACTAATACTTTCTCGTACAAAATTAATATTTTATGCTATATTTGGCAACTCTTCACGAAATTTACTCAGACAGATTTCCAATTCACTCAGAGAGATTTCCAACAAGCAAATGAAATCGGATTTATGAAAGTGCAAGTTTTGTGTTATATTTTATAATAAATTGTGTTATAATTTAAAATAAATATATTAAAATAATTATTAAATAACTTAAATTGTAAAAAACTTATTAAAACTTGATTTTTAAAGCTCATAAACTGTAAACAAAAACCTAAATGAAAGAGAAAAGAGAACAAAAAGAGCAAACATGAAATGTGCAGTGGGCAATTGCAAACAAAGTAACAGCAAAAAAACAAGTGAGAAATAATTGCGTTAAAATGTAATATTATTATAAAATTTTTTTTCAAAACGCTGTGTCATTTTATGGTTTTCCAAGAGATGAAGCTCAAAGGAAGTTATGGCTGATATTTTGCAAGGAAAAAAATTTGTTTTGAATGGGGAAAAAAGAAAAATAATTAGCACTTGGGTTCAATATTTATATAAAATAACTATAAATGAACAATTTCAAATAAAAAAAGTGAAAAATAAAATAAGTTTTTAAAATTGTTGATTATCAAACAAATTTAATTTGAAAAATCGCAATTTGCCCCACTGTCCTGTTTTTACAATAACATAATAGTTCTCCAACTGAATTTTATTAGCCAATCAGAACACATGTTGAGTGACGTCAGAATTCCATCATGCGCAAAAAAGTATTTTTATTTCAGCTTGTTGGCGTAATCTTTATTTTATCATTCTTGTTTGTACCTATTTCATTTATATTTTTTTAAGAAATTTAAATTTTCGAAAAAATTGGGAAGTTATTGACTTTATCCCCGTTTGGAAAAAATCGACCTTTCACCAGATCTGGATGTTTTGATTTCCTAGGAAGCGTCCCTGACTACTCCTGAGAGAGTATCAGTTTTATATTTTTTGGTTTCACGCATTCTTAACCCAAGCAATCTTGACCCGTATGAACAAGAATCTGGATGGCCACACGAAAGCTAAAGATGATTAAATCGCAGGCTGATCATTTTTGAAATGACTTAAAATTAACAACAATTTGAAGTTGACTAAACAGTTTCGTTTATAGGAACGCAAGCGAATTTCTATTACAGTGCTGGTCAAGTCTGAATTTTTCTGTAATCATCAAAGCCGTTCTCTGGTTAATATACAACTTTTACTTATAAAAACACATTTGTATGTTTATAAAAAAATATATTCACTTTATTCTAAGTTTTGTTTTTGTACTCTTGTAATTTTATTTTCTTATTTTGTTTTCTGCAAAAAAGGAAGTTAACAAAAATTTTGTATGTCCTTTGAGATTTTTTTTCTCTTTTGAAATGTAGCAAAAATTTCATTTTATTTTTGCTTATATTTTACATTCTCGTGTTTGTTGTTCAATTCTGTACAAGTTGTTTATACACAAATAGTACTGCTACAGTCTATCATGTTTGAGAAACTAGAAAATAAAGTTTAAATTAACTTGTTACTTTTCATTTAAGTTTTCGGCCGGATCTGTAGGGATTTAGTGGCTCTAGTTTGTAGTCATTAGTTTGCGACGCTTGAGAAGTTAAATTTTTTGAGGAAAGTTAAAGCGGGTAAAAGCGTTTCAAGGCATGTATTTTTAATGTTGTAAGAATTTTTATTGTTGTGCATTTTTTTTGCCAAAGATTTTAGGAGTAAATATTTGAAATGGATTTTTTTACTGTCATGATTGAAATTTTAAGAAAATTAATAGTTTTTGAATTATTGTACAGCACTAAGTTGCAATTTTCATTAGTCGAGATGTTATTTGAGTTCCTGTGTTCAATTTGATAATTTTTTTAAGCTTCTCGCTCAATTCAGCAGAAGTTGAAGGTGCAGTTGTTCTAAAGGCGTTTGAATAGAGTTGCCTTGATAAACAACGTGAGCTGCTGGAAATGCGCATAAATAACTTTTTTTTATATATTTTGGAAACCAAAACAATTACAAATTGAAATAACATCTTAGTTTTAGAGTTCCTGTATTGATCTTGAAACATATTGGCACTAGACTTGGCCCCTCCTATAAATTTTAGTTACACTTACAGATGAATGCTTGATAACATTCGAACCTCGATACAATATCTTTTACAACTTCTTTTATGTGTTTCAATATGGAATATAATTTCACTTATGTACCTCTCGTATGCACTCGTATTTGCAGGCATTCTGATTAATCACTTTTACTAATCGCACGATTTAAGCTGAATTTGTTTTAAAGCTCTGTGGAGAAATTACACGTAATCAAGTTCAAGTTTTCATCTTGTGTTTTGTTTTGTTAATTAAAAACGGGTAAATTAATCAAATGAAAGCAACAAATACGTTGAACATGTGTTGTTGTTTGAACGATTTTAAATCGCTTAACAAACGTGGTTTTATTTAAATTAAATCTGTTTAATCAACAAACCATGAATGTGAAAATATTGAAAAAAATTATATATAGTAAAAAAAAAACAAACTTGTGTGTACAAAATTATACGCTCAGATGATTATAAATGGATTGTTCAGCACACATTCGTATGCACACTCGTACATGATCTGTGTAGCCATGTCTGCATGTAAATAAATGTTTAATACCACGTACTCGAGTACTCGTATAGCAAAAGCAAATGAAAAATATCGAAAAATAAGAAAAACTCCACTGGCTTTATAGGCATTTGAGAGTTTATAAACACATGATTTCTGTTTTCCTTTTTTTTTTCTTTTGTATTTTTTTATTTTACATTTATTTTGCCACAAAACTCATAAATTTTGTGCACGAGAAAAGTGCAGAATAAGCACAAAAAAACATAAATATAAAAATGTATCTAGTAGATACATAGTACAAGAGACAATCTAATATTTGTTTGCCTTCTCTTTGTTCAAACATGCATGAGATACTGTTTGGAAAATGCAAAAAAATCGAGTTATAAAAAGTTTGGAAATATTACAAGAAACTTTACATTCAAAACGCACACACACATATCCAAACATACCCACACTCATATACACACCCACACGCACACACACCAATCTAGGTTGTACAGCAGAGAGATACTTGTGTTATAACAGCCGAGGACATTCGCCGTTGTAAAACTTAAGTCAATTTTCAGCTCAGTCAGCAACAGCTTTTGTAGGTGTATTTTATTTAACTGTAGTTGTTGTATTACTTAACAACACAGGATCATATTGTTAGTTAATAAAAAATTGTAATTTCTCCTGAATAAGACAGTGCGACATTGGAAACATTTATAGGATCCAAACTGTAGTCATAAAGTCATATGTCATAAAATAATAACACGAAAATATATCACGGGTATGAGCAATGGATCATAATTTTGTGTGCTATTTCAAAAATGGGTCAGCAACAAAGAAGTTAAAGAATTTCTACAGTCTTTTAAAAATTCCATTTTTATTTAAAACTATAAAATATGTTTTTTGCCAGCAACAATTTTTTTTAAAAAGTTCCAAAATTATAAGACATTATGACGATATGACTAAATGGCACACTGGGTCTCATACTTGAGAGCACGCAACAGGCTTTTACTGACTTGAGTTTTGTGACCAGGACATGTGCGTCATGGCTTCGATCAGCAACCTAATCTGACTTAAATAGCACACTGCGTGAATTTTTTTCAGAAAAGCGAGTCTCAGAGAAGTTCGTTCTAAAATTGCTGAATAAAATAAAAAATAAAAAAAGGAAACCATCACATGACGGCCATAAGCAACGCGGTAACCATGCCTAAGCCACGGTATTCAACAGATTTGACCCCTACGACTTTCTCCTATTCCCAAGATTGAAAGGATCCTTGAAAGGACGGAGTTTTGCGACGAATGAGAAGATAAAAAAGTGCATATTACAACTGGTTCGAGGATTGGGAAAAATGTAGGCACTAGTTCACTTTACCTGGATGGTTACTCTGTAATGCAAAGAATAAAATGGAAGGAATAACAAGTAAAAACGTTATATTCGACCGGGTCGAATCTTAAATACCCTCCAAATATTTAGTAAGTGAATTTAAAATGTTTAACTTGGTGGGACAGAGTTCCCTTATATAATATCGTACGTCAACGCCCTCTAAAGGGAGCGGGGTTCAAAACAAAGACAATATCAAGTTTTCCACAGACGAACGTATGGGCATTGCTAGACCGTCTTAAATTTCATCACTGATCAAGAATATACATATTTACTTTATAGGGTCCAATTCTCTTTGGAGGGTATAAAAACTGTATTTTGGAGGGGTCGCTCTGGCAAGGGCTGTGGGGGAAACATTTCACCTTTGCCATAAAACTATAAAAATAAATGATTGGGATAATTATATACAAAATAACATTTTTTATTTTATTTTATAGGGTCATTTACGGGGAAAAGGGGGTAGGACAGACACAGGCAGTCATAAAAATCTAAAAATAAATGCTTGGGATGATTATTTACAAAATTAAAAAAAAAATTTTTTTGGTAGGGTCATGGGGTGGTGAAGGGGGATGAGGAGGTAGGCAGAGGAGTAGGTACCGTCTCAGCTTCGTCATTAAAGCTTAAAAATTTTATTTTTAAGGAATGTAGGCTTAAGTAAAACAATTTGTTAAATTTTTATGCTTTTTTTGCATATAATGACGCCCACTAAAGTGGGCGGGGCCCACAAATAAATTTTTTTATTTTATGACTCCAGTTTAAGGCGTTGGACCGTATATGACATAAAAATTTATCATTTGCTTAACAAAATAACCAAAAAACTTTAAAAATTATATTGTTTTTTCTGGGTTGGTTTAGTTCTTCTGAGGGGAACTTTTTGCCCCCTTGCCCGATTTAGCCCATCTCCGAACTTAACCTGTTCTAAGCTTTAAAATATATTTATATCAAATTTTAAGAGTCTAGCTCTTTTCGTTTGGACTGAATCATGATTTCCACAGACGGACGGACATGCTCAGATCGTCTTAGATTTCATCACTGATCAAGAATATATATACTTTATGGGATCTGAGATGGATATTTCGATGCATTACAATCGGAATGACAAAGTGAATATACCCTCCAAATTCTTTTTTGGAGGGTATAAAAAGAAAATTGGCAAAATGCAGGGCTAAATATATTGATCGAAAAGAAAAAAAATTTCTTATTCCATAGTCACGAAGTTATGAAACAGGCCTCGTATAAAAGGGATAATACTCAAAGTTTTCAATCATAAACCTTAATTTTTCAAGCTAGTCCTTAAGACCTGTTTCTATTGCCAAACTCTCCTTAAGAATGGCTCAATTTTTCCCTCATCATTTGCATCCCCACACCACCATCGTCGTCGCCATCAGCATCGTCATCATCAGTTTCTAGGTACGAGTATTATTATGACATTGCGAGTGGTTGCGCTGCGCTTTTATCATTTTCTTGTTGTTGTTGTTCTAGTCATTTGCTAGTTTTGTACACACATTTTCGTACAGAACGCCACGTTGTTGTGATAGTTTGGAAATTTATTTATATTTTGCTGCTGCTGTTGTGTGCATGTCCTTTCACAAACAACCAACCCCCTTTGCTTTTGCAGTTTTAATTCCAATGTGTTTTTTTTTATTTCTTTTTTTTTTTGTTCCTTTGTTTCTTGTATCTCATAAAATTTTTGCTTGTTCGCGTTGTAGTGCAACAACGTTTTTATGATCCTTGTGTTCCTTTACAATTTTTATATTCAAGTTTCATAGTTGTTGCTGTGTTGTTAGTATCTTTTTAGCTTGTTTTATATTTATTATTATATCTGTTCATGTTTTTCAAAAGCAAAAAAAAAAACCCAAGCATTTTCATATTTGATCACATCGTTAGCCACGCCCTTCGCTTGTTTGTAGGAAAATAATTTGATACACTTCTTATTGCAGAAGCAGAAAAGCAAATTGAAACAGAAGTTTTGTATGTTCTTCTTTGGCAGCTAAAGGGAAAAGGGCTATAAAAAAATAGTTAAGCAAATGTCACGAAATGTTGACAGTTTGTATGGCAAAAGAAAAACTGTTTGTGGAGGTCCTTCCAGCCTTAAAAAAAAAATCAGGCATTTTATATATCTGCAAAGTGATGTTGTTGTTTTTTCATGTTCTTTTTTCCTTCTTTCTTTCTTTTAACTGTTCGGCTGGCTATTGACCATTTCTGTTTTGCTTTATTTTTAATTGTTTTAATTATCCGCTTTCGGGATTGACTTAAGACAAGAACAATAGAGATTTTCTTTCCATTCATTATAGTTTTAATTATGTTATGTGTTTGTTTTTTTTAATGGATTTTTTTTTTATATCTTTCACCTCAAAATGTGTGTAATTACTTTTGTGTCCATCGCTTTGCTTGTCTTTATGGTTGTCCATTATAAATGTGCATCAAAAATAGTTCTATTGTCATCACAAAATTCAGTGTGAAATTGGGATTTTTGTAACTATATATTTTTTTGTTTGTTTAAATTTACATTTTAATTTTCTATTGAAACGACTTGAGTGTAATTTTTGTGCAGTACTTAACCCATTTCGTCCCAGTGTTCGATTTTTCGAACAGTAAATTTCAAGCATGGAAATTTTTTTTCTTTTAATTAAAATTTTTAAAAACATTGTTTTTTTTAATTAAAATTTTTAAAAACATTTTTAATAAAAATTTTTAGTAAAAATTTTTAATAAAAATTTTTAAAAAAATTCGAAAATCTGATTCGTATTTTCTGGACCCAAATTACAATTTAACTACGAAGTTTTGTAAACTAATTCGAAAAAAAATCTCTGGGACGATATGGGTTAATAGCTGAGCTACAGAAATTTATTTCGTCTGTTTATTAATTGAGTTGTCTTAGAATTGAGTTTGTGGTTTTAATTTTGTGGTTTTTGATATTCCTAATGACCAGTATCTACCATCGTGAAAATTAAACAGGAATTAAAAAAAGAACGCTGACGAGATGGCAAAGCGGTCTCGAAATCAGTACTGTTCCGTTCTGCTAACTGAATGATTATAAACATATTCCAAATATTCTAATCTTAGCAAAATAATCTGAATTTAAAACAAATTCTTAATATAACAAAATAAATTGCAGATTTGAACTTGGGTCTCATCTTTATACATAAAAATTGTCTATTACAACTTTAGGCAATTTTCTTTTAAATGAGTTGTGAAAATGTTTATGTCTAAGGCTCTTCATCTGGAACTTAATTTGTGGACATGTTTTTTTATAAAAATCAAAATGTAAAATATCTCATGTAAAGCTAAGATCACACTATCGGCGCAATGTACCGATTTTCGTCGGCTCACTGCAATAAAGTCATAAGAACTAAACCAAAACTACATTATTTCTCAATTGATTCTGGAATAAGTCCATATGGCTTTATTACCAATGCAGTGTGGTGCAATTATTTGCTTATACTTCAACTAGTTGACAAGTAAGGAAAATTAAGCTTATTACTTATAACTTTATTTCAGTGAGCCGACGAAAATCGGTACATTGCGCCGATAGTGTGATCTTAGCATAACTTTCTTTTTAATGTTTTGTATAAACGTTCAAATAGTTACAACCCATCCTAATCGCCTAAATGCTAATATGGGCATTTCCATTTTGGCGTTACGTTACTTTTGTACGACGATATGTTGAAAAAAAACGTTAAAAACCAGAATTTAAAAAAGTTTTTTTCTCACATTAGAGAAGTGATTGGATAGCTCTATATTCAGCCAAAAAATGGAAATAGTTGAGCCTAAGAATTTCAAGATATACTCCAAAAAGTGACCTGGCGTTACGTTACAAAAAAAACGGAAGTGCGATTTGACTTTGATAACAAAATTGTTGAACTCTGCGAATTGGGCAAGTATTTTTAATCAAATTTTTTTTGATAGGTTTTGGACCAATATACATTTATTTTCCAAGTTATAAATTGAACAAATCTTTTTTCCTTTTTTTTTTATGAAAATTGGTCTGGCGTTACGTTACTGGCGTTACGTTACTAAAATTTCCACTTGATATTTATTTTGTTAAAAAAATACGAAAAACACATAAATATTAGAAAATTATATAAAAACTACAAAATACTAAATTTATTTTTTGCATTTGTTTTATGATTAAATATGTTTGTAGCAACAGTTTTGCATTAAGAGTATTATTATGAAATTGATTTTAGGAATGTTAATTATAAAGAGAAAATGCCCTTGAAGTTAAGAAACACTTACAAAAACGAGAACTTCAAACTTGTAGGTCAGTATTTCACCATCCCAACAAAAGAAAGTTTAAGCTCCTAAATTTAATTTATTTTAGAAGTTTCTCCTTTATAATACATTAGGAAAATATCTGTTTGTTAAATTTTAATTTTTCGATCAAGGTGGACTTTTTTCTGGAAATGCCCATATTTATAAAAAAGCTGCTTGTAGAATTTCCTACAGTATTAACTTCGAACCACAGTGAACGATCTGAACCAAATTGTCTAAATTGCTGCCTTAAAGTTATAATTTAAATTAACTGAGGAAACGAAAGCTTCATTAAAAACTTAGAATTAAAAGTAGATTTTGTCTTGTTCATAACAATTTTTTTAACGTAAATTTTTTAAGAGTTTTTTTTTTAATAATCTCTTCTTCACAATATTTAACTTGAAATATGAATAAGCAACTGCTATTTTTGTACCCTACAAAAATGTCACTTTTAAAATTGTAACAAAAAATAATTTACTTTTGATATGCTCGTAGTTAATTTACTCTGACTGTCAATAATTTCATATATTTTTACAATGGAAATAATTCTCTTCCATCGTAAAGTTTTTTAGTCAATCTGTAATATATTAATTAGCATTAAAAATACTACGAGTGCCTGTAGCGGCTGTAGGGTAGTCAATCCGAGAAAAAGTAAGCTGTGAAGATAATAAAAATTGTTTGTGTTTGCATAAATAAACAGTTATTACTCGTATTTTTATATTTTCTTCATAATAAAAATAATAATAACGATTTTTTTTTCGTTGGCTCATCTGACTTAAATTTAATATTTTATTACACTACATTATATTTACGAGTACGTCAACAATTTCACACCATAAGTTTATTACTTGGCAGTACGAGAACAAGCGGTAATGATAGCTGTGCAACAACATTCCAGTTTGAGAGGGGAAAGGGGCTGGCGATGTGGGGTACAGCACAGTAAAAGTTAAAGCAGTCAGTGGCCGGAAAATAAAATACACTCACACACACACACACACACTTAGTTAGACATAATAAAGTCATTGTCGTTGCCGTCATTTATATTTGCAACAACGATATTCATAATAAACTCTCTAACACCGCTACCCCACCGACTTAAGTCCTTATGATAAATGATAGTCGAGTCAACAACCCCAAAGAATTTGTCTTGTGTCTCTTGGTAAAACGCCACGAGAAGGACACACACACACACTACAAACGAACTACAAGCGAGGACATCGTCACAATACACACGTAATATTTTGTTCAAATATGTAAAACGTTGCAGGAAAATGAGGCAAAACAAAAACCAAAAGAAAAAAAAACACAAAAAAACAAATAAGTTGTATGTTAAAAATGCTATAACAACTCACTCCATAAGAACATTGTTATTGAGTCTAACTCCACATGGAAGTAAAACATCCAACCAACACCACCGCAGCCATTGCCACCGACATATCCTGTTCGTTGAAAAGCTTATGCATGCATTTAGGATAATATGCTGATGATGGCATGTTTCTCTTCCTGATAATTTTATTTCAGATACATTTTTCTTTTTTTAAAATTTCTTACTCCTTGTCGCTGCTTATGGATACATATAAGTCCTGGGTCTGGCGTTATGCTGAAGACGAGCAGGCAATAGCAAAAAAAAAAAAGAAAAAAAAGAACAGAAATTTTACATCAAGTTGACATGACAAAGAAGCGGAAAATATTTATGAAATTATCAAGAATATATACGAGTACATACAACAAATTCATAATATCAACACGCACACCGAGGCAAACTGTATGTGTTAAGTACGCAATAAGAACGTTAGCGCAGAGTAAATATTCAAAAATTTATTAGGTGAAATTATAAATCTAAGCCCGGCATTGTGTTTCGTAAATGCTTCCAACTACTCTCAACAATTTGCAAATGCAATGATGCAAGACTATTTGCACAAGATTATGAATAGGGCTACTGATAAATTCAAATGCATACTGTGGGTGCTGTTGGCTGAAGTAGTAGAACACGAGACTATGAAGCGGAGGGTCCTGAGTTCGAGCCCGCGCTGAGTCATGAAATATTGTTTTGAATTCTTCTGATCAGCATTAGGGCGTTGTTGTGTTAGTTGTTGCCAGCCTGTTTCAATGATAAAGGCATAGTCACTGGTCACTGAACATAATTGGCGGCGACTGACACTATCATGTACTAAAAAGCAGAGTAACAGCACCCACCTTCGTCGGCCCTGTAGCAAAAATTAGCCGGCGAAGAAAAGGTTGAAATAGCTACAAAAAAACTGTCTTCTCATCTTTCCTAATTTGTCCCCTCAATACTATCCCCTCGCTTTCAGTTCCGGCGCAATGCATTGCATATATAAGGGTCATCCCCTGAGTGCTGGTCCAAGATAAAAAAAGGCAGAACTTTTTTTTTCTTTTACCTCGGACTAACATTCAGTCGTTGGCCCCTTCATATGCAGTGCATGGCGCAGGAACTAGAAAGTGGGGGAGTTGTACTGAAAGGACAGATGAAGAAAGATGAGAAGATTGAAATTGAATCTGTTTACTCCGCCGGCTAATTTTTTGCTACATGGCCGACGAAGGAGAGTGCCTTCATCACTGCAACAATATTCGTTACCGCTATATATAGGGTCCACAATCTAACGTTTTTTTTCAACTAGTGCTTATTTCGTGAATGGTGACATTTAGCTCATGTCTGATTTGACAGGTAATTAGTTTTATCCTGCCGCTGAACGAATATGCTTGACCATCCAATGCGTTTTCGCTTCCCTAAGTGGGCCTGCGATCGACTTACAGAAGATGCCGATTTTGCAAAAAAAAAATCATCTTTTCACATGAAGCTCATTTTGATCTTGGCTGGTATATAAACAAGCAAAATTGTCGCATTTGGGGCACAGAAATCCCGCACGCAGCCATTGAAAAGCCGATGCACCCAAAACGAGTCACTGTTTAGTGCGGATTTTGGTCCAGAGGCATAATTGGGCCATTTTACTTCGAAAACGAGCAGGGAGTGGCCGTTACAGTCAATGGCTATCGTTATCGGGCCATGTTGAACCAATTTTTGTTCACAAAAATTGAAGAGGAGGATATTGGCAACATTTGGTTTCAACAGGACGCCGCTACGTGCCACACAGCCGAAGCTACACTCGATGCTTTGCGCCCTGTTTTTGAAAATCGCATTATCTCTGCGGCTGATGTCGTTTGGCCACCTCGGAGCTGCGATTTGACATTGCGTTGGACTATTATTTGCGGGGTGCCGTCAAAGATAAGTGTTACGCCGACAAGCCAGAGACAATTGACGCTTTAAAGGACAATATTCGTGAAGCCATTGGTGAAATACAGCTGCACACAATCGATAATGTGCTTGAAAATTGGACCGATCGTGTAGGCTACCCGAGGCAGCCATTTGAATGAAATTATTTTCCATTATTAACCGGAAGGATTGTACTTTCAAATAAAAAAAGGAATTTGAGAAAAAATTCAGTAGTTTGTTTTATAGCATTTTCAAAAAAAAAAAGTTATTTGGCGGAGCCTGTAGTCTCGTGTTACCTACTTCAGCCAACAGAACATATACCAACGATTTCAATTAACTTCATAAAAAGAAATCTATTGGCGTGAAATCACACGATCTAGGGAGCCGGTAGAATACACAACCTGAAAATGACTCATGCAATAAATGAATTGTTTTATGGACTGTATGGCATGTGGCACCGTCTTGTTAAAATCGCCAATGTCATCTAATTTCGGCGAAAAGAATTGTTTTATTATATCGCGATATCGTGCACCAGCAAGAATTAGTGCTTGACCAGCCTCATTAAAAAAAAAAAAAGTGGTGTAATTATGCCTCCACCCCAAAATCCACACTAAACTGTGACACGTTTTTGAACGGCTTGTTTTTGAATGCCCATCTTGTTTGGTGTCTCAAGGCTCCATGATTTTTTTCAGTTAATCTCTTTACATTTGACGCTGTTAAAACACTATTTCGACCATATTTCATATGCAATTTGTGAACTGCGGTCGCCAAGTTTCCCTTATTGTTGAAATGTTGTTCAATAATGAAGACACGTTCTGCCGTGCAACGCTTCACTTTTACTAACCCTCAAATGTTACCTGTCAAATTTTTTAGATTTTGAGAACATCTTATTGGAAAAACAGCGATAAATTCAAATTTTAGGTTAATTTCGGAACTCCATTTCTAAAGAAAATTTGCTACAAAAGCCAGGAAATAACTCTAAGTAAAACATCAGGTCTGTTTTAATCGATTATTTGCTCGATGACTTAATCGACGACGTTTTGACTTTTTTGTAGCTATTTTAACCTTTTTGCTCCGCCGTATAATATTTTGCTACAGGGCCTCTGTTCATTAGTACATGACAGGGTCCATCGTTGCCAGTCATGTTCAGTGACCAGCCATCATCAATGCAACAGGCCGACAACAACTAACACATTCATGCACTAAAGCTGATCGGAAGAACTCGACACCACATTCATGACTGAATTTATCATGGATTTAAGGATCCTCCGCTTCATAGTCTTGTGTTAACTACTTCAGTCAACAGCACCCTCAACTTTTAATTTGATCCAGTCATAAACCGCCTTTTTTCTTGGCTTTTAGTACTAGTGAATGCTCTTGTGTAAAGAAAAGAGACTCCCAAAACGGGCTTCTTAACATCGACAGTCGATAATGTTCATCTTGTTGGTGCTACATCTGTCAAATTAGTTGCCATTCATTTAATCTATTTTGTCAAATCGCCATGGAGAGATATGGTATACAATAACACGTACAAATAATACAATTATTTTATCAAAAAGGGTGTTCCGTTGGGGTAAGGTATCGCTTGATTTTCCTTCGAAAAACCATTTTCAGTGATGTGATTCATTTCAGGATCAATGGGTACGTGAACAAACAAAATGATAGAATTTGGGACAATAGCAATTCACACGAGATCCAAGAGCCTGCAATGCATCTCGAAAAAGTCACAGTTTGGGGTGGATTTTAGTCTGGCAGTCTCATCAATCCATATTTTTTTTGAGAAGGCCATTGGCCATGGTATAATTGCCAGCAAAAAGCTCTATAGGCTGAAAATTATTACCTCCTTTTTTATCCAAAAAAAGATGAGGGTGCTGTTGGCTGAAGTAGTAGAACACGAGACTATGAAGCGGAGGTTCGTGAGTTCGAGCCCCCGCTGAATCATGAAATATTGTGTTGAATTCTTCTGATCAGCATTAGTGCGTGGTTGTGTTAGTTGTTGCCAGCCTGTTTCAATGATGAAGGCATAGTCACTGGTCACTGAACATAATTGGCAGCGACTGACATGATCATGTACTAAAAAGCAGAGTAACAGCACCCACCTCCGTCGGCCATGTAGCAAAAATTAGCCGGCGAAGTAAAAAAAGGTTGAAATAACTACAAAAAAAAAACTGTCTATCTTCTCATCTTTCCTAATCTGTCCCCTCAATACTATCCCCTCGTTTTCAGTTCCGGCGCAATGCATTGCATATATAGGGGTCATCCCCTGAGTGCTGGTCCAAGATAAAAAAAGAAAAAGTCACATATGACAGCGGTGCTTAAAGTCAACTTAATCCATGCCATCAACCTGATTTATGCGCCACAGTCATTGAAAATTTTGAATGCTATCCACCCAGACAAGACGAATAACGTATGCCGGATTCTATGTACCTCGGCCTTAAGGGATAATTTGTCAGCCTATACAGCACTTCAGAACAACGCAGCTGTCATACTCCCAGCATCAGCTAGAAATTTAGGAGATGACAACAGTTCTTATTATTTTTGTTATGAATTTGAACAAATTCTGATTAGTAAGAGTGGAGTTAAGAAAACAAAAAGGGAAAAATTGATTATTGAGTTCTTGTTATAGCTTTGAAACTTACTTAAACTTCTGATTCAATTGAGTCGAACTTTAAAATAATATCTTTAGTTATTCTAAGAAATGTTGGGTAAACGTTCCCTGGTGATCTGCATAAACCCCAGTGAAATGCGCATAGGAACTAGCTAAAACCCCTCAATAATCAATTTTGAACTTTTTTTTGTAAATTTGGGAAAAGAATCAGCACGAATAATATTACAAAATTTTGTGAAAAACAACAAATACCCAAATATATAAAATTAAGAGTGGAATATTTTGAGCATTTGGCTGAACGGATCAGCACGGCGCCTCTACGCCACCTTATCAGCGTTCTTTGTTAAATTCTTACACTTGTGACAACACGTTTTATGCATAAAACTTTCATGAGAATGTTGTTTGCGAGAACTGTATCAGTACTAAGTTAATGTTAACATAAATGAAACTCCTCTACTTCTGTTTGTTTATTTTTTTTCTGTCCCCATTTATTCTGAATTTTCATCTCATTGTGATTAAATCATATTTGTTTACTTTGATTTTTTATGTGTAAAAATTTTCGGTGAAAAGCTGCAACTAGTAACTCACTTCAGTCCAACAACTTTTCTCGCCATCTAATAGCATTTCACACACAAATAATAATCATGGTTGTTAAACTTGAACGAATGTCATAAAATGAAAAAGAAGTTGGAAAAAATTAGATTTTTCTATGTTTTACATAAAGCAACATGGATAGGAACATTGCTTGCCCTTTCCAGTTTTAACCCTCCAAGCGCAGGCAAGAACGCAAAACTTTTCAACGAAATAGACCGACCAAAAATGAAATAAAAAATAAAAAAATATGTACATCCATATTTCAATTTAACAAAGTACGAGTAACAAAATATTCGCATGTCATTTATAGGTAAATCCTCTAATTTACGAGTATATTTTAGATTATAAAACTTTCTTTAGCCAGCAAGAAAGAGAAGAAGAAGAGGAAGTAGAAAAAAAATGGAAATGATGAACAAACAAAAATTGTGAATTAATTTTTGTTTTCCCCTTCCTTTTTCAACGCACTCATTCATGCTGCACTCGGGCTGATAAAAATCTTTGAACAAAAAAAAAAAAAAGTATGTATATATACTCGTACAAATATATTAAAATGTTCATTCATGTTGCTGGCTTTTTTTCCTTGTGAAGCATTTTAAAAATATTTGGCAAACGAGAAAAAATGGAAATTAAGCCGATTAACTGTGGTTGGTCGTTAATCAATACAAACAAACAAAATGAAAAATATGTATTTGCGAGTATGTATTTTGAATAAGCAAGCATTCAACATTTTATTAAAGTCTTCTCAAGACAGTGTGACAAATAGTTGACGACACAAATGAGGCAGCAAAAGGATGAAAGTTTGTTTACCAGTAAGCGATAAATTATTTTTGTATAAAAACTGACTTGAAATTGAACTCGATATTTTCGTTTAAAAAGTTTAATAAATGGGCATTAATCATTAACAGTTTAGTTGTATTTTGATAGCGCTTGTCTAGTTATTATTCTACTTGCTTACAGGGGAATGTGTTGGGAGGAGCATGGGTGAGACTCCTTGCCATCAGCATAAAAGCAATTTACATATTAATATTTTATATCAAGGTGCCAAAAACAGACTGAGATAAGTTAAAAATGTTTAACCTTTTGGGTCACAGTTCCATTAAGACATTTCTAATGCCTAATTTTTAAACTCTACACAGGGTCACTCTGAAAAAGTACGTGTGGGAGACAAGAAAAAAAGGTTTTTTTTATAAGATCATTTAGTTGGCAAAGGGGGTTGGAGGGGTAGGGCAGGGGAAGATCAGAGAACATACATATTACCTTCGTCATAAAAGCTTATAAATTAAATGTTTAGGTTTTAGTAATTATATTGAGCTTGAGGGTTATTTTTATAAAATAATATCTATAGAATTATTTATTATGAAATTTTTATTTGACATATTGTTGTCACAATACTATTATTTTAAATGAAATTTATTTGTTAGTGGTCAAGCAATGTCTATATGCAATTCATTGGTAGACTTTAACTTTCCAAAACTGTGGTTAAAGACTACTGATGATTTGGTAAAGCACCACTGAAATGCATATAGACATTGCTTGACCACCAACAAATAAATTTCATTTACAATTATTTATTTTATATTTTGATCAATATTTTAAAATATTTTAATCAATATTTTAAAATATTTTAATCAATATTTTAAAATATTTTAATCAATATTTTAAAATGTTGATTAAAATATAAAACAAATAATTTTATAGTTATTATTTTATAAAAATAAGCCTCAAGCTCAATATTATTACTAAAATTAAAAAATCAAAGGCTGAAAAATTAGAACAATATATTAAATTTTTAGGGAATGTAGGCTTAAGGAATACGATTTGTTTAATATTTAAACAATTTTTTTCATATAATATTTAACTTCAACGCCCACTTAAGGGGGCGGAGTCCAAAAATAGACTATATCGTGTTTTCCACAGTCGGATGTATGTATGAGCATTGATAGATCGTCTTAGATATACTGATCAAGAATATATATACTTTCTGGGGTTCAATTTTCTTTGGAGGGTATTAAAACTGTATTTTGGCGGGTTCGCTCTGGCAAGGGCCGTGGGGCAGACATTTCACCTTTGCCATAAAAGACTACAAAATAAATTTTTAGAATAGTTAAGTATACATTTTTTTATAGCTTCAATTGGAGTCCAAAGGGGGAGGAGGAGGGTAGGGCAGAGGAGTACCCGGTTACGTCTCAGCTTCGTCACTAAAGCTTAAAAATGTTATTTTTAAGGAATACAGGCTTAAGTAAAACAATTTGTTAAATGTTTACAGAATTTTTGCATATAATAATGCCCACTAAAGAGAGCGGGGTCCAAAAATGGATTGTTTTTGTTTTTATTTATATATATCATTTGCTTAACAAAATTACAAAAAAAAAAACGTTAAAAATTATGTCCTTTTTTCCCCTCTTGCCCGATTTGGCCAATTTCCGAACTTGACGTGTGCTATCCTTCAAGATATATTTATACTAAGGACGGACAGACATGTCTAGATGTTCTTAGATTTCATCACTGATCAAGAATATATAAAGTTTATGGGGTCTCAGTTGGATATTTCACTGCGTTACACACGGAATGAGAGAGTGAATATACCCTCCAACTCTTTTTGAAGGGTATACAAATTCACACTTTCCATCACATATTCTTTTATATTTTAATATCATTAATTACACTGCTCAGCAAAAAATAATTTTTGTGTCTCCATTAAATAAAACTATCTGGACTATATAGATTTTGATGCGCTAAACTCAAATCCGTTTTCGGTTTTTTTCCATAAGGTCGGGATTTTTTTTTATAGTCGTGACAAATTTTTTACCCTAAATTATGGTATTTTCTTTTTTGGAAAACATGTAACATTTTTTCACTTTATTTCTTAAAATTTGCAATTAAGCAGAGTTTTAAGACACAAACTAATATTCCTAAGGGATGATAGTTTATTTTCTAATAATAGCGCCATTTTTCCATAAAAAATGCACAAAATGTTGCACTCTTTTACAGAAAAGAAAACAACATTAATCAGGTATGGAGATATATTTCCATACATCTCATACGATATTTAAAAGTAAAGGTTCGTTGCATTACAATATTGGATACCTGTGGTAAATTGACAATAAAATCCAAATTTGTTAACCGATTTTTATGGTTTATAGCTTATTTTATTTTTAAGATATGTGGCTCTCGACTAAAATAAATACAATTTTGTTACCCATCTTCTAGTGTTTTACTTTTGGAAATCGGAAGACTCGTTCTTGAGTTAGGGTGAAATATGTCTCCGTACCTGACTAATTTAGGGGGAAACTTTGCCACGCCTAAAAAAAATTCCGACCTGATGGAAAAAGAACCGAAAACGGATTAGAGTTTAGCGCATCAAAATCCATATAGTCCACATAGTTTTATTTAAAGGAGGATTTTGCTGCTGAGCAGTGTTATTAATCATTAGTATTATAAACTTGTCGGTAATTCCAACAGGGCATACTTTTTAGGGTTGTGAAAATGAAGTTCGCACGGTAATTCTGTTGTAGCCATTTTACTTCTTACTTTGGCCTTGAATTTTTTTGCTACATTAAAGAAAAAGGCGTGTATGTGCTTTTTGGTACATGAAAATGTCAATAGCTGTCGGTAATGTTCAGTGATCTGAAACCAGATCACTGCATTAATGCGGATCACAAAATTTCGATCCCATATTCATAACTAAGTCAGCGTTTACACTTGCTATTTTTGTTGCAGCAACTCTTGAGTATTTAGTGAGGAAGGGCGAGAAAAGAATACAAATTGTATACATATATTCCTATTTCAGCACTCTCACACAAAATAAGAATTGCTGCAATAAAAGTTTCATTGTATAAACCAGGGGCCAAATTACCGCATTCGATATCGATCGAAATTTCCATAGAATTTATATACAAATTTCGTACGATATCGAGTGCCGTAATTTGCCCCCAGGACTAACTAAGCAATCGAACTTGAGATGTTTTACTTCGTAATCAACGCGTTAACTACTACTACTACTGGTCAACACTGACTCTGGGAATTGTCACAAGCCTGCAGTCCAAAACTGGTCATTTTTCTAAAAGTTGCCATGTCTTAAACTATTGTTTATTATGTCTTGCAACAGGATTTCTCCAAGACTTTCTGGGCATCCTTACGTATAACAGCACAACTTCACCAGGATACTATACCAATTAGGACTTTTGATCAAGCGAAATTAAATAAAAATTAATAACGCCACTACGCTCAATCTAATCGATATCCGTTGCTGCATCCTGAACACAAAATTGAACAAGAAAAAAAAACAAACTGTTAAAATAGTAAATGACTCGCATATTTTGAACCCCTCCAAGTGGTTGCAATCATTTAAGGGAAAAACCAGAATCCTGGGTGATCTACACATTGAAAAACTTAAATGTCAGCCATTATTTGATAAGCAGTTAACAACAACAGTTGTGATCTATATACGAGTATTTCTGCTTAAATAAAATAAAATATGTACACGATTGCATATGGAAACGACATCAGGGCATTACAACTGTTAGATGTTGTTGTATCTGTAAATACAAGAACATATAAGGATATAAAATAGGAATGCATTAAAAATGCAATGTTTATTGCGAGACAAATAAATAAAATACTTTTTGCTCTTTTGCTTTCTTCTTACTCGTATCATTCATTAGTTTAACGTCTTTTAGAGACGTCGATTGTATCAGTCGTATGGAAAACATCCCTTGTGATCAAAATGGCCATAAATAAAATTGACAATAAATTAAATGTGTGTAGATGTGTGTGCATGTGTGTGTGTGTTTTGTTTTGTTTATGATTATTTGTTAGCTTTAAAATAAATAATTTGTTTATGAGTGGCTCGTCACTGTGAAACTTTATGATAGAAGGTCATGCTATTTTGTATAGGTGTGTGTACGTGCGTTCATTCATTTGATATCTGTAACACTTATTGAAGGGTGTGGGGTTGGTTCTGCAATTCTCACACAATATTTGTTTTATGTGTTATTTTCCAGCCATAATTAAATGCTAGAAAAATGTTACCAAGCAACCCCTTATAAACAGCTCTAGATAAATATTAGAAATATGATAATCTACATATACGAGGGTGGATCATTAACATGTATTAACATATATTATATTATAAATATGTTAAATTAAGCTTTAAGCGCTGCAGAGAAAGTTTAGTAAAGGGAGTTCCCAACTAATAATTAAACCGGAATGTTGTTGGTAGTCATTGCCGGCTTTGAATTGCCGCTACTGAATAGCTTGGCCAAGTAGCTTCGTTGTCAAAAAGAGTTTACTGTAATGAAAAGGCTGCACCCATTTAATATCGTGTGGCGGCGTCTTGCTGAAACCAAAAGCCACTGATGTCAACATCAGCAAATCGTGGTCACAAAAAATCGCTTATCATGTTTTAGTAGCGAAAATAATTCACGGTGACGGCGTTTCCTTTCTCATTTTAGAAAAAATACGAGCGGAAGATGCCGCCTGACCACAAACCTGCACCATACTGTCACTTTATTTGGATGAGGACTTTTTAAACGCCTATGCGACAATTTTGTTTGTTTACATAACCGCCTAACTGAAAACGGAAGTCATCACCAGCGTTGCCATTTGCCAAGTTTTTCCTTTTTTTGCAAGTTTTTTTGAGATGCAAAAAAGTTTTTAAAAACTGGCTGAAAAACAAGTTTTTTTTAATTATATGCAGTTTTTTCAAGTTTTTTTTTTAATAACTTAAAGTTTGGAATTAATTTTATGAATATATGGATTGACGATATAATGCACATTATACAATGAAACGACCTTATATTTTTCACTACCTTTTTATACAAGAATGTTGATTTGTTTTTACTCCCACCAAAAACAATGTCGCTGTTATTATTTTAAATTGAAAGTTTGCAACTTACTTCGTTCTGAATTTTGTTTTAAATTCATAAAGACATGATAAATATAAGTCAACATCAGTTTTTAGTTATTCAACTAACACAGCAGAGCAGAACACCTGTTTTCGAAAGCCCCAACGTTTTCATCATCATCGAATATAATTTTATTTTTTATTATTATTTATGTATATAACCTTTAATATACATACGTATGTATAGGTACATATTATGTATGTAAAATTTTTTATGTTATGTTTTGTATTAGTTAGAAAAACAAGTTTTTTTTTGTTAATAAAATATTTTTAATAAAAATTTTTTATTTTCGTTTATTATTTTGGCATATGTAAAGAAAAAGTTTTTTTTATTAAAAAAAAGTTTTTTTTCTGGAATGTTTTTTGAAAAAAAAATATGGCAACGCTGGTCATCACCA
Source organism: Linnaemya tessellans (assembly GCA_951800035.1). Classification (NCBI taxonomy): domain Eukaryota; kingdom Metazoa; phylum Arthropoda; class Insecta; order Diptera; family Tachinidae; genus Linnaemya; species Linnaemya tessellans. Next base: position 39,926,886 of record OX637535.1, read on the forward strand.
AAGACGATTTTGTTAAAAAATACGTTGTTTTCGTTCAGTTTTTCAACCAGAAAACTCCGTTAGACGGAAGCAATGGTTAGCTGCCTTTCCATGGTAAAAATTTCCCAACTTTTAGCTAATTGAATGTTAAAGGATGGCGGGTCAATTCTTGATATTTCATCCATTGACAGCCAATTTACTTCCTAACCTCAGATTTGCCCACACTTTACATTAACGTTTAACATAAATTATGCTCGTATTTATAAAATCAATAATTTCCCGGTTTATTTTTAGTGATCCTCGTACATAAAAATGGTTATGTATGTACGACAATGTACATATTCGTGTTCACATTAGAAATAACCAGTTTTATCTATTTAGAACACTAATAATACGACTACCGTTCAACACTATGACAACAACAACATGAATAAATAGCATATGTGTGTGAAATTTTGTGTTGACAATGTCGCGTACATCCGCATCCTGAATAATATGATTCTATGATTGCTGCCCATATAATTTGTGCTTCATAGCTGTTTTGCTCTAAATATTTAAACAAATGAATATACGAGAGCAACATACGCACAGCACACACACAAATGTACACTTGTGATGGGTATATACATATATACTAAGTACATACATATATAATACATACATATGTATGTATGCATGGTGTTGTTGTTCTTGCTTTTGAGTGTTTAACATAAAACTAATGCTGGTGGTACAAACAGGCTAACGAACATGTTGTCGGATAAGGATGTTAGTAATAAGGACAAGGGCTGCGAACTGCCAGTAGAGTTAGTTGCAAAGCTGTTTCTGGTGCGCCGTATTTAGCCACACACGAGTACAATGCCATTTGTCTATGTGCATAAGGCTGTGTGTCTTAATGTGTATCGCAGCAAACGTCTGTTTTAACATTATTATTGTTGATAATGACAGTTTGTTTTCATTTCTCAGCTCATTCATTTAAAACTATACACACTGCAGTGATACAAGGATGTTGTTATATGCTTTTCACAATAATTAAGTGTATTAAATACATGAATCTGATTAGGCACATACTTAGTGATAGAGCAATTGTCAAGAGACTTTTTTCTTTTTGTTGCTACAAATAACATTTTCACATATTTTTGTTAGCCGGAATACAATGAAAATTAAATGCATATCCTTTTCATATCTTGCACTTTTTTCAAATTTCGAAATTCGTATTTCTTTTTTTTTTCTTTGTCGAAAGAGTTTGTATTGTTACATTGCCCCTATAGCAGCCAGTGAAAACAAAAAGAATATATAATCCTATTAAAGACTTAATTCAATAAAAATAATATCAACACAAGGTAAGAATTTGCACAAGATTTTTTTTCTTCTAATATTTAATTTAAAGCGAAACTGAAAAATGAGCAAAATTTTGTCCATTTGTTTCCAACAACTATTTACAGCTTGTTTGTTTAAGGCGTTCTGTTGTAGCCTCGCTAAAGGATAACAATAAATTTTTTTCATGAATAAATGGCTTAACTGTATTAGGATACGCACGCGCAAATACGATTAGCAGCCATTCATATATTTTTCACACATGCACACAGACTCACACATTACAGAAATAATCACTAGAGATTGCTGTATATCCTTTTTCAGATTCTTGCACAATGGCTGTTCTCATCTAAGATGAAAAAGAGAAGAATAGATGGCCTATATTAAGGAATTGTCAATTGAAATTCAATTGACAATAATTGAATCAGTAATATTTGACAAGCCTAAAAAAGTCTAGAGTGAAATATTAGCTAGAATAATGAAATTATTATGCAGAAAATAATCATGGGATGATATGAATACAGTAGGGGCCAAATTACGGCATTCGATATCGATCGAAACTTGTATATAAATTGAATTGAAATTTCGTTTCGAATCGAATGCGGTAATTTGTCCCCAAAAAAATTCGATATTGAACAAGGAAGGGCTTCGACACCGTAGTCATGGCTGACAGACTTCACAGTCATGACTGGCTTCGTAGTCAATACATCAACAGCCTCTGCAAACAGCACCTTCGGCTCTAATCGAGCCATGTAATTCGCCATAGAGTGTAGATGACTGCTAAAGGGTGTTTTTTATGAAGTTTTTTTTTTATACGAATCACTCTGTTGTCTGACAGCTGTTTTGGCAGTTTAAAGTGACGTCTCTACTCAGTATTGTTTGGCAAATCATCATGAACAGGTTAACTCCAGAACAACGCTTCCAAATCGTGGAAATTTATTTTCAAAAACAGTGTTCAATTAAAAATGTTTATCCGCTTTTTAACCGCAAAATTCTCTTCAGTGATGAGGCGCATTTTTGGTTGAATGGATATGCCAACAAGCAAAATTGCCGTATTGGGAGCAAAGATAATCCACACGCCGTTCAAGAATTACCAATGCATCCCGATAAATGTACTGTTTGGTGCAGTCTATGGGCTGGTGGAATCATCGGTCCTTATTTCTTTAAAACTGAGGAAGGACGACGCGTTACCGTGAATGGAAATCGATACAGAATCATGATCAATGAATTTTTGGTGCCAAAACTTCAAGATATGGATGTAAACGAAATGTAGTTTCAACAGGATGGTGCCACTTGTCATACTGCGGGCGAAACAATAGACTTATTGAAAGAACATTCCAACGACAACATTATTTCGAGAAATGGACGGTGAATTGGCATCCGCGTTCGTGTGATTTGACGCCACTCGATTATTTTTTGTGGGGATACCTGAAATCATTGGTTTACGTGGATAAACCAGCAACGATTGGCGCTTTGGAAACCAGTATTCAACGTGTCATTGCTGAAATACGCCCTCAAATGCTTGAAAAGGTGGTCAAAAATTGGACCTCCAGAATGACCTTTGTGCCAAATAGTCGTGGTGGCCATATGCCCGAAATTATATTTAAATGTTAAATGACAAGAAATTATCTAACAAATAAAAAAATTTTTTTTGCCATTTCATAATTTGGCATGTGTTTTATTTAAATTTCAAATCAGCAAGCTCTTATAAAAACACCCTTTAGTAACCATCTATCTTCCAGTGATCGAATATATTAGTGGCTATATGTCGAAAGTGGAACACTGAACAAAGGACGCCGATGAGATATTTTAGTGGCTTCGAAATCGTTCTGTTAGAATGATGACAAAATATTCTAATCTTGATAAAATTTTAATTTATGTAACAAATAAATCTTAATAAAAAACCAACTGATAAAAAATTTTAAATTGATGAGTTTGAACTTGAGCATAATCAATAATTTTAGATCAACAATAAGCAAATTATGAAAAATAAAATATACAAGAGTCCGACAGAGTAAATGCTAATATAATGCCAGTAAAAGGTTCTGTGCGCAAAGGGATCTTTCATTAGTTTTTACGATAACCCTAAACATATAAAATGCCGCTGTTCAAAATCAGCCACTTTAATTACCTGTTATGAATTTTAACCAACTTCTTTTTACCTGTGAATCTATTTATAATTGTTTTGGCTTAAATTTTAAAATAAATATATTATTTTAATGCGAATCTATTACAAAACAAAATTGCCAGTAATTAAATATTTAGTTAATTTCTAAAAATGCTTTTAACATGCGACAGTAAAACGTGGCTTTATTTTTAACCAAATTCTTGTGTTACCAATAATTTGTTAATGGTTGTTACGCACGCGTCAACTCAAACGATGTTGGTTGTTTTACAGTCACCAGCCGAAAACGTGTAATGATTTTTTCACGTTCAAAGTGCTCCAAAACTTGAACATATTTTCTTTTTATTAAATCTTAAGGTTGTCTCAAAATGCTCTACTAAAGAAAAGTTTAAGCAAAGAGGAAATTGAATATTTTGAATAATAGACATCAGGGCTGGGGAATGTTGTACTAAGAAAAAGTGAATTAACTCGAAAATTAAGATATAAATAATTTATTCTCATGTTTTATGTTTTTTGAATATTTTTTTTAAATAGTTGATATTCCTTGAAAGGTGGAAAACGCTTAGCACAGAAAGCTGATGAAGCGGCTTAGTTGCCGCGAAATCAGTGCTGGTGCCTTCTGCTTCATTAGAATATTAGAGTTTTATTTAACTAACAGATCAGTTATTTTTTATATAAATTTATTTACTACAATATTTCGTCACTTCTTTGTGGGTCTATAAAATTGTGTAATTTCTTCGTCAGGGATATTTAAATTGTGTAATTTATGTTAACTTTGATTGACCTTTATTTTATTTATATCATAAATACATTAAGCTCGAGGTCTTTTTATAAAATGATTAAAAATTTCACTTGTTCAAATTCAGTATAGACAATTTTTTTGTCATGTTTTAAAAACATTTCTTACATTTTAAAATTCAATATTCTATTAACTATTCAGGACGATGTTAACAACCAGTTAACGAAATATTGAATTTTAATAAATAAAATTTTTGATATATTAAATTGAATTAAGATTCATAGACTAATTGTTCGAAATTTGTTTTAAATCTCAGAAAGACATGATAAATATTCCAAGGCACAAAGGAAAGTAAACATCAGTTTTATTCAACTTACACAGCAGAGCAGAACAGCTGTTTTCGAAAGACGCAACCCTTTCATCATCATCTTTGTGCCTTGGAATATTTATCATGTCTTTCTGAGATTTAAAACAAATTTCGAACAATTAGCCTATGAATCTTAATTCAATTTAATATAGCAAAATAGATGTTCGTTAAAATTACTTACTACATAAAAATTTTTGATAATTTTATAAAAGCACCTCGAGCTTAATATATTTATTATAATAAAATAAAATTGTGTAATATGATCTATATATTTTCAATTTAAAATATAACAATTTCAATTAGATTCGAATAATTTTCTATTATAATAAAATAATATTCTAATGCTACGTTCACATCTCTTCTATATTTGACTAAATAAGCGTAACCACTACTTTTCGGCAAACGTTTCTTTCATATTTCGTGTTTTCGTATAGCCGACAAATAGACAATAATGATTGTATGTTGAATATTTTACAAAATAAATCCATGCTCATTTTAAAGATATTTTTCTAAAATTATAAAAAAATTATTGGCTACTCTTATTTCGTCGAACATTTGATAGAAGTAAAGGATAATAAAAACACGTAAAAACGTTATATTCGACCGGGTCGAATCTTAAATACCTTTCAAATATTTAGTAAGTAAATTTTATCCCCCATATTCATAAAAAAATAAAACGTATTTGAAATCTGTTTTAAGAAAATTTTGTATGAAAAAATATGATTAAAATACATATCAAATTCATTTTAAATTTTATGAATACCGGGGTATATGTTTAACTTGGTGAGACGGAGTTCAACGCCCATTTAAGGGGGCGGGGTCCAAAAATAGACTATATCATGTGTTCCACAGACGATCATTACTGATCAAGAATATATATACTTTATGAGGTTCAATTCTTTTTTAAGGGTACTAAAACTGTATTTTGTCGGGGTCGCTCTGGCAAGGGCTGTGGGGGAGATATTTCACCTTTGTCATACAACTCTAAAAGTAAATGTTTGGGATAATTAAATACAAAATTTAATTTTTTTATAGGGCCATTTAGGTGGCAAAGAGGGAGGAGTGCAGAGGACTACCAGGTTACGTCTCAGCTTCGTCATTAAACCTTAAACATGTTATTTTCAAAGAATGTAGGCTTAAGTAAAACAATATGTTAAATTTTTACATTAGTTTTGCATATAATAACGCCCACTAAAGGGGGCGGGTTTCAAAAATTTCTTTTTTTGTATTTTATGGCTATGGCTAAAAAAATATATAATTTGCTTAATAAAATTACAAAAAAAAACTTTCAAAATTATGTTGTTTTCTAGAGGTTGGTTTAGTTTTTCTTAGGGGAACTTTTTTCCCTCTTGCCCGATTTAGCCCATCTCCGAAGTTAGTCTGTGCTGTCCTTCAAGATATATTTTTACCAAATTTCAAGAGTTCAGCTCTTTTCGTTTGGACTGAGTCGTGATTTCCACAGACGGACGGACAGACATGCTCAGTTCGTCTTAGATTTCATCACTGATCAAGAATATATATACCTTATGGGGTCTCAGATGGATATTTCGTTGCGTTGTAAACCGATTGATAAAGTGAATATACCCTACAATTGTTTTTTGGAGGGTATACAAAATTAAAGAAAAATTAAAATAGTTTGCAAATTTGGGGATTTGAATTTGAGCCTGAATAATAATTTTTAACCTAAAAATTATAATAATCCTAAATCCTAAAGTTTATGTATCCCCAGAATGTCACTAACGCAGTCATTTACTAAATTGTAGCAATTTTATTTGTGGAGAAAATTTTACAAAATATTAATTTTCCATTCAAAATGTGATCAGGATTAAAAAGAACATAATAAATGTGATTTAATAAAAACAAACACTAAGAAACAGTAGACTCACTGTATGCCAGTGATTTATTATAATTCAATTATTTGCCAGCAGCGTTGACTGCCATTGAATGTAATTTGTTTATCTTTTTTTTGTATTCCGATGACATTTGGGCAATTTTTTTCATAGTGCTGTTTAGCAATGGCTACAGCAAATAGATGTGTTCATATTTGAATTTGCATTAATAGCCATAATAAAAATAACTACACATATTAATTGCAATGGAACATCCATATATCTTTGTAGTTTGCATTTAAAGAGAATGTTAGTAGCAGTAGGAAAACAGCCAAAAAATGTCATTGGATGCAAATGCATTTACATATGGATTTATGTATGTGTATCAAGTCAGCGAAAAAATTTTGAGTTAAACTGGACACCATCAATCAGTTCCATTTATCATATAAATTTTATATGTATGTATTGGAACATTGTACGAGTATGTGTTGAGTGTAAGAAAAATGATCAATTTGTAATAAATTGAATGTCACAAATAATTAAGATTTATTTCGTAACACTAGTAGTGGGACAGCTATAAAAACGAAAAACATGTCCCAATTTTCAACATGCAAAATATTTGTGCTGGAAAGTCAAAAACAAAACGATAAAATTATGTCAAACAAAATTAACATTGTGTGTTTGTGTACAGCAAAAAACTAACTAAAATATGTGCAATAAAAAAAATTATTATTTGTTTTTGTGTTGGCATTTATAAAAGTGGTACGAGCGAATGTACGTACTACCAAAAAATCATTAACAGCAACACAAAAAAGTGACAATAATAAAAAGAATTTGCATGCAGTCACGCCTTCGTAACGTATAAACAGGTCGCCGGTGTTGCCAGTGTTATTGCTACTTCTGTGCAATAAAATCACCAAAATTTATTTGTCCGCTTTCAAGGATAATCCGCTTTCTAAACATTTTCTAAGAATGTATGTTTATAAATTGGATTTTTACTAAATTCATAGGGTCATTCATATAACAATTAATATATTATCTATGGATCACCCTGCAAAACATAACACGACATGCACACATTTTTGTTGATATGAAAAATTTCCCGTTATTTACGGAACATCAGAAGGCAACAAGATCAAAATGTGGATTATAAGGATGATGAATTTCCTAAAAATGTTATTAAGTCCACCGTGACTTAAGGGTTGTAGTCAATATATATTTTAAAAATTATATTTTGAAAATAGTTCTTAACATATTTTATTATTTTTAGAAAGTATTTATTGTATTTAGGCCTTAATTCTATAAATCACTTAGCGTCAGTGAAACTTTTATGTACACGATAACAAAATTTCAAATAGTTTTACTACCTTTCCTCTCTTTTACACGATTTAACTTTATTTTTCATAACAATTTTGACAGGCAAAGCAGCGCATGAATTTCTGTATCATTGTTCGGTTGAAAAATTGTGTACGAAACAAACACAAATTTTTAAAATTCATAGAAAGTTTTTTGTTATTTTCCTACTAATTTTATTAACGCAAAGTGGTTTCCAACATCAGGGCCTTAAGTTTGTAAAATTAATCTTAAAGCTCCACATCTTTTTTTTCTTCTTTCAATTCGGGCTAGCACTCAAGGGACGGCCTCTACATATGCAGTTCATTGCGCCGGAACTAAAAAGGACGGAGGATAGAAATTTGTTTATAGCTATTTCAGCCTTATGCTTCGCCCACTAACGTTTTGCTACAGGGTCGATGAAGGAGGGTGCTATTATTCTGCGTTTTTAGTACATGATAGTGTCAATCCCTGCGAGTTGTGTGCAGTGGCCATTGCTATACCTTCGTCCTTTAAATAGGCTGACAACAACTAACACAACGATGCACAAAAGGAGAACAGAAGAACTCGACACAATACTCATGACCGAACGCGGAGCCGAACTTTAGACCGGCTGTGTCATTTTCAATACTTCAGCCAACAGCATTCTCTGTTTTATATGTGATATATATCATTTTTGTTTTATATCACAATTTCAAAAGTGAAGAATTCGTTAAACTGAAATAGGTTTCAGTTATCCCGAATCCATTTCACTAAAAATATCGCAAAAGGGGAGCAAAATTCCTGTAAATTGTCGCTTAACCAAATTCCCAAATACCAAAGAGAAATGCCCACTATTTGGGCATAAAATCATTAAAGTGTGAACACTGCAGCTGGTATTAAAAAGTGAGTGTATTTTGTGTTGCTTTCACGTACATAAATATGTATGTATGTACATGTGTTTAGCACACGTTTATTTTTATTACAAGATGCACGAGGACATTAAATTTGTTGAGCGGAGTGTACGAACTGAATGGCGTTTAAGCATAAAACACCTTACGCGGGTTTAAATAAGTAAAAGAGTTCATGTAACACATTAATATCCGTTGTTATAGACATTATGGATATTTGTGAGCGAGTAAGTGTGTGTGTGCGTGTGCGTGTGTGTGTATGTGTAGGAACCTGGTACAAGTGGCTTTTAGTAAAAGAAGTGAGTAAGTAGTTGAAGTTGTTGTTATCTATTTTGTTGTTGCTACTTTTACATGCTGTAGTTCTGAAACTGTATTCAAGTTGTCGATTTCGTTAATATACAAAAAAAAAAAACTTAACGGTGTATGATTGTAAACGAAAGAGAATGTTTGCTGAAATCACGCCATGTTTCGTATTTTACCGTAATATTATTTGGGATTTTCTTTTTTTTTGTGGTATTTGTGCTTTACCTTTATTTGTTTATTTTTTAGGTTACAAATGTCGTGCCATGTTAATTTAACGTTTTGTCACAATGTTTAACTACGCATTTGCACGCTACGCGTATTAAGCAAACAACAACAACAACAACGGTACATTAATAAAAGTAGCAACAACACAATCACCTTCTATAACTAATAACACAAACAACACCAAATGATTTGATAGTGTCTGAAAAATCGTGTTCAAAAGCATTCTTATTTGGATTTGCAAACAGTGGAAAACTTCACACTGGAAAAGTTTTCAATATATAAAAATGTTTATTACAGTGGGCGTTAAAATATGGAGTTTTCGATTTTCTGGCAATATAAAGAACTTTATATTTGGGCCCGCACGTAGTAAATTTTAAACGATATCGAATCTGTTTAATAGCACTAAAGTTGGCCTCATCCATTCTTTTGGAACAGAATTTTTGTTCCGAACTAATTTTAGTTTTTTTGGGAGTGTGTTCTGAAATGATTCACCCAATTCGAACAATTTTTTTTTTCAAAAAAAAAGCTTCCATAAAAAATATCGGTATAAACGCTGCAACTCAGTTCAATTTCGACTTAAAAATTAAAGCAGTTGACAGCATGTTTCCATTGTTTGGGAACAAAAATCAAAATTAAACGAATTTAAGCCTAAATTGTTTCGAAATAAGTTAACCTCTCTTTCTCTCTCTCTCTCTCTCAAAAAGAGAACTGTCAAACTAAATATTAAAAAAAATTAGATGAATCCAGGTTTATATTTCGCCTCAAAAAACAAATTATTTCAATTTTTCCTTTCGAGTAAATATTAATTGATTTTATTTTAATTAGGTTGCTAATTGCGTAAATCACTTGTCGTCAGTGAAACTTATATAGACACAAAAACAAAATTGCAAAGAATTTCACTCTCTTTGCTGTCTTTTTTGGTTTTGATTTTCATACAAATTTAAATTTTTAAATTGCTGTACGAACAAAAATAAACAAAAATTTTTAGCAAACTTTGTTTTTGTTTTCCTAAGTTTTACTAACGCCAAATGATTTACAAAATTAGGCCGCCCCTAAATTTAATCAAACACCGTACGAGCTTCTTTACACTTTATTGTGTTTTTATTCCCAATCAAGATGCACAAGCAACATCAATACGTAGCCGATATCGCCTTTAGCAAACACGCTCAGTTTGTAGTAGCCCCTACGCAAATTGGAAGGAAAAGTATCGGTTTCAGGTAAACAATTGCGACATATCATGCGTCGCTTGGTTAAAGGCGATGAAAATTTGCCATCAAATGCTAATGGATTTACACAACATTCGCGAATTGGTTCCATAATATAGTTGCGATAGAAAACGTCAAGAAATTCTGTCATAATAGTGGGGGGACAACGCAGTGGTGTCAACATATAGGAAATGCCATTTCTGCTGTAGGAGATATCAACCCATTGCTTACTTTTATCTGTATTTATATCGTTCTTAAAATCCATAAAGCCAGAAAATGTATAGACTCCACGCGAAACTCGTGAAATTTCCCAATTCATTTCCAAGTTGTTCTCGGTTGTTATATTCCACTCGACATCGATAGCATTTAGGATATATTCCGACTTCTATAAAAGCAATAAGTGAAAACAGAGTTCTTTTAATGTATTATATTTAATGTTTATTAAAAACAAAAAATATTAGGGTAAGTAGTGAAGTGGAGCGCACTGCAGGCTCACCCCAGTAACTTTCGGACAATACGACCAGCAGGCAAGTTGCAATATCCTCGTACATTTAGTCTGTTTGATTAGAAATCAATAAGACTCAAACAAACTTCTGAATCCTCTACAGCATTTCTAATCGCAACTTTATTTTTTATTTGCTATTTTGTTGTCTTACCGCCTGGCTAAATAGGATGTACGAGTATGTCGCGAACACGATAAAATAAAAACTCATTTTGAACTACTTCACTTTTCAGATGACTCTTGTTTTATATAATATTTAATTATTTGCGGATAACGTTTCGTTCGTGTATTTTAGACATTAAAGCTGCCATAAATATCAGTTTGAGTAAACAATATTATCTGTAAAACTATTAAATATGTTTTCATTTTATTTAAAAAAAAAGAAAAAAAAATAATATCGTGAAAAATATTCTTATTTATAGTTCCCCTTATTCTGTAACTTTTTGTCCACGTCAACGTCAACTCAATATCTAAAATAGAATATATGGATAATCGTTGTGGTGAACAATTGAATCCCGCCAATGGCTTCGGACTATTCTCTAAGGGCTGCAAAGTACCAAGGGGTAGTTAAAAACAGACGATTGGTGAAAAAAGTCCTATTTTTGATAATGACTCGACGTTGACGTCTACAATAAGTTACAGAATGGGGTGTAATAAAACATTCACGCATTTTAATTGTAGCTGTCTTAAGACAGACTTGCTATTTACAACACTTACATCCAACCGAATGCAACTCTGTGTGGGCCGGTGATTCAAAGTTTATTTTGAAGTTGCCCGATTGCGTCTGGGAGAGGACGAAAAAACTCATAGCAGGCACTAAAGTAGCCAACTCTATTGATATACTTAAGCATCGCCGCAATGTGGGACGCTTTTCGTTGTTCTATCGCTACTATAAAGGGAAGTACTCTAATGGCAGGGAAGTTGTGCCCGAAACCCATAATTTCTTATGTGCAACTCGTTTTTCTTCAAGAGTGCATTCATGTACCAAAGAATTGCAGAGGACATTTGTCCCTTAGCCGAACAGTCCGTAAGTGGAGGGTGCTGTTGGCTAAAGCAGTTAACACAACACTATGACATCTCGAGTTTTACTCCGCGTTCGGTTTCTCTACCTTCTCATCTTTTTACATCTGTCTTCTCAATATCACAAACCTTTCTTTCTACATAATTTCGATTCATTTCATTAATGCATAATGCGTTAATCAAAATTATGCAAGCAAAAGAGTCTATGGAGAAGTTTAAAAATAAAAAAATTACTGCCTTATTCATAAAAAATATTTCTGCTGGTCCAAGATAAAAAAAGAGTTTATAAAACAAACTTTATATGTAAATCTGTTTCATAAAACTTTTATAAATCTAAAATATCTTTTATGAATAAGAGCTTTAGTGTATAAAAAAGAAGAAAATATTTTTAAAATATTGCAAAATAAATTAATTTCTTATATCTTTTTTCCCTTTAATTGTTTAAATGCATAATTCAGTTGATAAAAATCATACGAGTAGCTACACTTTATCTGGCTATCTCATAAAATGGATGCAGGGCTTAATAAATTTTCATTCAGCTGATAATGACACGAGCCATACAGCACTTTTACTATTCTTTGATTCTCCTCCGTAAGTTTAAAATTTTTTATTAAGTCAGCTGATACGTCTTTCATTTGTGCTCAAATAAATTATGAAACTACAGACAAGTAGGCAAATAAACATCTGTATCTAAATAATTGTAAACGAAAAGAAGTCATTAAAACGAATATCAGTTGTATTTATCACAACAAAATAATTTATTGAATTGAGTTGTAAAGAGAACAACTGAAGATTTGAATGAAGTTGAAAGTTTCAGTTGATCTGGAGAGACTGATATTGAAGCTACAATTGCAAGTATGAGAAGTTGAAAGGCAAGATTTTAAAAATGTAAGTAATACTATTTTTAATTATTAAAAGAATTTCAAATACCTCTAATTAAAAAGACGTATTTGGAAAATATTATTGAACGTAGAAACGTTAAGAGCGCTAGACTTGGAAAGTTTTGAAAGAAATCGTATGTGCCAGGAAGTCAACTGTGAGATGACTGATAAATTAAAAAACAGAAAACTGGTAATTTTAGGTGTTTTTTAGAATATTATCTTAAGCAAAATATTAAGATAAGAATTTTTTTATTCAGACTTAAGTTCAAATCTGCAATTTGCAAATTAATTTTGCAAATAAAGGAATATTTAGAATATTTTTATAATCAGCACACTAGCAGAACGGATCAGTACTAACAACGAGTCCGCCACGTCATTTTATCAGCGTTTTTTTTCTTAAAAAATAATTTGCAGATTACAGATTTGAACTTGACTCTGAATAAGAAAATACTTATCTTAATAATAAAATTAATAACTTCGAAAAATAAAAATTTCCATACATGATTAAAATTTTAATTATATAAATAAAGGCGCCTTCTCAAGGCTGGTAATGAATTTGTCCATATACTCAATAATTACGAATTGCATCTACTCGAGATTTTGCTGGTGAAACATATGTGAAACTTCAGCTAATATAAATTCTCGACCACCCTTGACCACTCTCTAGGATCATTTCTAACAGACAGACAGAGTAGCTTTCATATATGTATATTATATTAGTAAGGAAAAAACTGCAAGCCATTATAAAAAGTGCAAGTCATCATAAAAGTGCAAGTTTTCATAAAAAGTGCAATTCATCATAAAAAGTGCAAATCATCACAAAAAGTGCAAGTCGTTATAAAAAATGCAACTCATCATAAAAATTACAAGTCATTATAAAAAGTGCAAGTCATCATAAAAAGTGCAACTCATCATAAAAAGTGCAAGTCATTATCAGAAGTGAAAGTCATCATTAAAAGTGCGAGTCGTTATAAAAAGTGCAAGGCATCATAAGAAGTGCGAGTCGTTATAAAAAGTGCAAGGCATCATAAGAAGTGCAAGTCATCACAAAAAGTGCAAGTCATCACAGAAAGTCCAAGTCGTTATAAAAAGTGCAAATCATCATAAAAAATGCAACTCATCATAAAAAGTGCAAGTCATCACAAAAAGTGCAAGTCGTTATAAAAAGTGCAAGTCATCATAAAAAGTGCAAGTCATCATGAAAAGTGCAAGTCATCATAAAAAGTGCATGCCATCACAAAAACTGCAAGTCGTTATAAAAAGTGCAAATCATCATAAGAAGTGCAAGTCACCATAAAAAGTGCAAGTCATCATAAAAAGTGCAAGTCATTATAAAAAGCGAAAGCTTTTGCGCTCATATTTTATCGCATTTTCCTAAGTTTGATCTATTTGGAGAATCAGAAGAATTCTCGAGGCCGAAAATGGATTTCTCCATGTAGTCAATATATAAAAATTGAAAATGTTAAAACATATTTAAGATGAATATGAATTTAGATGTGCCTTTTATTTCTCTTATATACAGACAGTTTTTAATAGTATTATGCATTGAAATACATACTGCCTGTCCCAGAATGTTACTAAATATCTTTCTGTCAAATAATTATATAGGCAACAAAAGGAACATTTTAAATCTTTCTAAAATGTAATTGTGAGACAGAAAGATATCTTTTCGTATCGTGGGACAGCCAGTTAATCTGTGCTTCATCATTCTATATGCTGCTCTTAACCCATAAAGTACCAAACATACCCTATTTATAGTGTAGGGGAAATAAACACAGAATTCAAAAATTATTTATCATTAAATGATGTGCGTTTTAAGGCCTTTTGTTTGTGCAACCATTATTGAAAATTGATTAAAACGAAGAACTACCAGATACAACAACAATAAAATTATCCAAAAATAAATTTAAAAAGAAAAAGAAAAATGGTTGCCAAAGCTGGTTAACTTAATTGTATAATTGAACATTTAAGATAGCGGCAACCAGCGAATGAATTAAAAGGATGGATGGATGGATGGTTGGTGTAAAATGAAGTTGATTGTACTTTTTATTTTTTCTTTTATTAAATTTAAAATTTTTTCATATCAACGAGTTGTCTATAAATTTCGTGATGGCACGCGTTTGAATCATTTTTTCATTGTCTGCTACAGACAGAGATACTCACGCGTAGACAATAATTTCTGTCATAAATTTGAATTGCTGTTTAAAATTTACTAATTTTCTATGGTTTAAATTTATATGCCCACTTTGTATGCGGGCCTATATATTTTTTATTAGTTAAATTGAGTAGCTTCAGTCTACCCTGGGGAGTTTTTATTAAAAGAGAGCGACTGAATTGCTCGTTTATCTTGTGTAACTGAAGAAATGTTAAACTATTTCGATATAAGATTTGACTTGTTGCTTGGGGCAGCGACAACAGATCGTAATGAATGAGTTGAACATGTTCATTTACGTAATCTTTCATTTCCTAAAGATTATTGCTTTGTTTATTGGCCATGTTTAGCAGCTAAACGTGCCACGAGAATTATTAAAATATTTCCTTAAAAATGCTTAATAATTATTTATCTTTCACACCCGTTTCTAACAAATGAACATATTATTTTGATTCAGTCATTAGATTTTGTTGGCAAAACCCTCACCAGATGTACACATCATTAAGTAATAATGAAAAATAAACAAAATTCTACCTTTTGAAAGCCACAGAAACCGATTACACAATGGCTGCTTCTACATTCTTTCGTCATTTGTTCATATCGTAGCATTTTAAACATTTGCGCGCATTGTTTGCAACCACAAAATCTTTAGTTTAAATATTTATCTGGTTTTAAATCCATTGTTTAGCTAGCATGCATTTTGCATCCTAAATATACAGACTCGCGTACACACTCGCAGACACAAATGCACACACATGCACACTGGAAGAGTGAAAGGACTCAGGCACCGAGCATGCCTATGCAAATAAATGCATGCGTGTAAATGTTTGAATATTTACTCTTTCCTTTTGTGAACAAATAAATGTGGTTTTTCATGTTGCCCATGATCCTTTTTACATCCTTCAAAGTCCTATCATATGTTTTAGTGTTAAATTGCCAGTTTATCCCCTATATCTTCGGTGTCCGTCCCACTTCGTTTCAGTGTTGTGTGAAAAGTTAATGCTAAAACTATTAACAAAAAAAGAAATGCATCCTTTATTATTATTATTCTTCCATTTTAATGTTATTTTCCTTTCGTTTTGTTTTGATTTGTTTTGTTTTCTTTTATGTAAATATCATAAATATCTTAAATTACCAAAGAAAATATATTAGATGGATTAAGTATTGTAAATATGTAGTCGCATGTATTTGTATGTACGAGTATGAGCATTCGGTTTAGTGTGTGTTGGCTGAAGGAAAGTACGGAAAAGCCATTTAATGTAAATATTTATGAAACAAATACGCTGAGCATTTTAACAATGCGGAAAATTCGTGGAGTATTTTCTTAATGATATAAACAGATTTTTAAGGATTTTTACTAATGACACATTACAGTGGCCAACAAAAAAACACAATGAAATAAAAATAAATAAAATAATATAAAAAAATGAAAATTAAAAAATAATAATAATAGTAAAAATTAAAGTTTGTCTTATGCAAAATTCAAATTCAGGTATACAATTTCCTAAAAAAACTTTTAATTAATAAAAACTGTTATCATATTCAACTAAAGCCACCGAGTAAAACAATAATACACAAAAGTACTGATGATAAAAATATAGTGGCCTTCGAAAACAGCTACTCTGCTCTTCCGGGTAAGTTGTACGGTTTAAGCTGATGTTGATTTTTCTTGGCATATATATCATGTCTTTGTGAATTTGAAATAAATTTGAGGACATGATTCTTGTGCCTAATTATTTAACCTATTTTCTTTTAATAGTTAATCAATTTGTTTGAGTCTTGCGGTTATTTTATATTAATATTTATTATGCTTCGATATTTCGCTTCTTCAGGAAATTATTTAGTTTTGTCAACAGTTTTTATTAATGAAATTTTTTTTATTGTTGAAATCATAAAAGGGTATTGTGAGCCATATTAGTTTCCTGAGCCAAGCTAAAATAAAAATCCTACTTTTATTCTGTTTGTTTTAGAAATATATGCATAAGTGCTGAGTGCTGGTTCGACTTAAAAAAATATATATAACATTTCTTGAATTCTCTTGAACAACCCCTTGCAGGAAATATTGTCACACTCCTCTAGTCGTCATAGACGTTGAAAATATTTAGGTGGCAGTGGAACTGCCAACCCATAGTTTGCATACTGATTTCAAAATCCATCTTGTTAAATGTAATGAATATTATTATTTCAACTATTCTTCAATTACACTGATTTTAAATAAAAACTAGTTTGAAGAAAAACAATTGCGTTTCATTAATAATTCCAATTATTTCCTATTTATCCCGCTCTATAGATTAGCAAGTGTTAAAGTGATGAAGTTGGTTTTCTACGGCAACTTCATGTCGGTTGATTAATATGCATTTAAACAAGAACTTTGTATTAAAGTTTTCTTGAGTTTGGTCTACGAAGCCCGGCTAATGTTACCTTAATAATAGAAAGCCAACAGTGCCATGCAACAATTATAATGACGATATGATTGCAGTAAGTAGATTTAACGCAAACGCGTTGGTTTTGATTAATGATGATACATGGAAATCGTTTTACAAACATCATTAACATCTAGACTTTTTTTCAACGCTTTAGTAGAAAAATTACAAGAACATCTTTATGTTATTTTGTGTAAATAAAAAAAAAAAAAATATATGTATGAAGGCATAATAAGTTAAATGGAAACAATGGCCATTTCGTAGCAGGTAGGGAATTATCATATTTTTATAATATGCGGGTATATCCATTCAACAGGCAGACAAAAACATTAATTGAAATGGATTCACAAGAAGCTGGAATTAGCAAACAATGATGAAGTAGCAGAATTTTAAAAGCATTTTTGTAAAAAGGAAATTTTGTAAAAAAAATCACTCGTATGTGACCGGTTACATCAATTGTGTCTGTAATAGTGGAGACACAAACCAAAGTAGGAGTACATGTAAATATTTATCAAGTAAACAGGCTGCACACTTAATGCGACATTTAAATTAATTCAAACGATTCCGAAAAGAACTTTGAGACCAAGTTGATTTAATTTCGGCGATATATTTTACAATCACAAATTTGGGACACTTTTAATCATATGCGAAAGCTATGTAAAAAGTATCCTTTATCAAGTCCTCAAACCCCAACCTAATAAATGTTATTAATAAATTTTAAATGAAGTTGTGCTGAAAATCAAAGGAAATTAATTCTCTACGCTCCTCTGTTTCTAACTCGGCGTTGTGCTCTTGAGGAATGCTTCCAGAGAAAGAAATATTGCCTCCTATTCTGTAACTATTTGTCAACGTCACGTCAAGACAATATCAATATATGTATATATTCTTTTTCTTCAGTATTTGCCTATTTCTAACAGTCTTTTGCTATAGTCAAGGCCTTCGGCAGTGGTCGCAGGCTGTCAGAAGTCATATATTGTTGACCACAAGGAGTGGGTAAGTGTCTCATTTTTGATATTGTCGTGACGTGACGTTGAAAGTTACTTATGCACTAAAAGGAAGAGATTATTTTATATAAAATTACTGGATTTCTTAAAACTCTCCACGAACCGATTTGATCATTACGATTTCCATTATTATTACTGACAAGCTCACCGACGTGAGTGGTGAACCATCTCTAATACAAAATTACTATATAATAATAATTTATCACCTAGGCGACTTATTTCATATAAAGCATTTCAAATTAAAAGTAAAAGACTTTACATGTTTTACAATACACAGACAGCGACAGATAGGCTGACTGAATGACTGATGCATTGAATGAAAGACGCGCACCAGGCGAGAGTGTTGATAAAAATTACAGACTGTATGTTTTAATCATGAAATTACTTATTTACTTTCTTGCCGTTTGTGAGGAAAACTTGGCTGCTATCAGATCGGTAGACATGAAATGCGTGCGCAGTATTTATGGTTCTCATATTAGATCGCTGTTGTTTGTTGCTAGAAGTTGTTGCTGCTGCCGACAAACTGCTGTTTTAAGCCAGTAGCATGCATTTTACAAGCAGTTGTAAGTATTAAATAGTAGCAACGTTATGTTTCAACAACAGCAGCAAAAGCAACTTGAACAATTAAAAGTTTCAAAGGCAACTTTATCGGAAACTTAGCTCAACTCAACAAGAAACGCTAGATAATATTTTTGTTGTTGCCGTAATTGTGTTATTAGTTGCATCTAAGTGGTTGCCATGTTTTCCTATTCAATAAATGCGTTTTCATTCTTTATAAATTTCGAAGTGTTTGTGACTCAAATATTTGACTAGTTGTGCGCTAAAGAATTAATTTTAACCCATTATGAATTGTATGGAAAATGTTTGTGAAGTTTTTGGCATTGCATGGCAAAATTTCGATCACAATCTTTTCACTCACATCATGACTTGACATGTATTTCTAATTGACTTAGTATTCAATTTATTGCCATAATTATCTTCCTGTTCACATATACAAAATTTAGTCAATTCAATTAACGCATAACAACTAAAAGTACATATTTTTCCTATTCGCGAGGAGCTCAAGTTCAAATCTGGCATAATTTTTTTTTCTAATTTATAATAAATTTAATGTCAATAATTTAACTTCAACATGGCTCGGAATATTTTGTTTATGTTATTTTTTACTTTTCTTACAATTTACGTGCTAAGTCTCTACTAAGTTTGTACAGTGAGTTGTATTTTGCTCACTAAACACACATTTTAGCAGAGCTGCATTTGTAATTTTAATCAATATTATAACAATTTCATATTTATTGATTAATAATTAATTGAAGTTTGATATGGATAATTGAACTCAATAATGCTATTTATTGCGATAAGCTTAATTAAGTTACATGTCTGAACACGGTATAAGATTTCTGGGCTAATTTTTCGAAAATTTGCTTTTTAAATTCAGCAAGACATGATAAATATTCCAACTCGCAAAGGAAAGTCAATACTAGTTTTTTCTTTAATTATTCAACTTGCACAGCAGAGCGCAACAGTTGTTTTCGAAAGCCGCTACACTTCCATCATCAGTACTCATGTGTAGTTTTGTCCATCACCAAAAATAAGGTATTAACGGTCATGTCACAGATTGCGATGCCATTCGGAAACAGAATTGATTCCGTATTTTGCTTCCTCAGAAAACAAAAAAGAAAAAAAAATTCACAATGAAATCTTTTCCAATTTTAGCACCTGAATCTGTTCATAATATTAAAAATTATTCCATTTCGAAAAATTGTTTATTTTAGTCTTTTGTGAAAAGTAAAACTACTTACTTAATTCCGTTTCCGCACGGCATTGAACTCTGTGAAATGGCTGTATAAATTTTTTTCAAGTTTACCCAGACATATTTGCATGTAAATACGAAACGATTTTCTTATTGCTGGCAATGGGTTAAACGTCATAATTGAAATTGCTCTTCGAAGAGTAACAGTCAGAAAACAAAGTCGGCTTAACATGTAGCATGATTGGCTTGAACATGTTCCTCGCACTATGAAATTGATAACCGAAAAACATGTTTCATTATACAAACACAAACAACATCACGAGCAACAAAAGCCAGAGGAAAAAGTTAACAATATGTACAGCAAATACAAGATTGCAATTAACATGAGCTGAGAAAAAAAAAAACACGGGTGAGGGCCCCTTAAATAAGTTTGATAAAAATGGCATGTAACTCATATCTATTGACTTGTAATACGAGTAAATATAACCCAAAAGTTATTGGAAGAACAACTTTCAGGCAAGAAAAACAAAATAACGCCTCGGAACAAGTTCCAAGAATATAAGCATGCAGTCGCTGAAGGAGGAAGTGGAGCTAAAAAACAAACAAAATTTGGTGGCAAATTGTTGCAAAAGCAGCTGATGTGAAAGTTCTCTGCTACTCCTATAAATCTTTTCTATTTCAATCACAGTCAGAGCGACTTTGTCACACAAAAACAACAGGCTTGGCATTACATAAAGGATATCATAAATTATCGATAATCGAATTTTGTTTTGACAGCAGTTGCAAGGCAGCGCAGAATAGGAAACCAAAATACTATTAGAACTGTAACAAAACAATAAAAATATTGTATCCTTAAATGTGCTAAATTGTTTGCCAATGGCCAACAAAACTGAATACGCACTTTTCTAATGCAACATTACATCATCAAGTTTGTCACCAGCGTGAAAGGACGGCATACAGGATGCAAACAATTTTACAATTCCATTGTCTGTCTACTTTGATAAATGGGTAATAATGATGCGACAAATATTTCTGTGTTTATCTAGTTCTCCCCAAACGGACTGACTGGCTGCCTGACTGTTTGTGTTTGGTTGCAGACACTTCACATGAACTAAACGATGAGGTTTCATTTTCTGGTCGTCCGAATGCAAACAAGAATTCCTGCCATACAATTTTTATTATAATTCTGCTTTCCTTTTGCTAAATACATTATAATTAAATTGGGTAAGAGATTGTGAAAGAAAATTCATATTGTGATTGTTGATGTGGTAAATTGTATACGAGGGTAGTTTATGTTGATTATTTTAAATAACCATTAATGAATTGATAATATGTGATTCTTTTTATGTTATGTTTTATTAAAAATTTCACATAAGTTAGATATTTTGTTTCTAGTGATATATTTAACACCACGGAGGTTGGTTTTTCGACTTTTCGGAAAAACCTGTTTTCGGTACTTCCGAACAATTTCTAATATTTCTATTCTTTTTTTTTATAAACAAACACAGCTCGCGAAGCGATTTTCTTATGTGCGGAAAATACCCATAGTCTCGGGCAGGAATTCAATCCATGACCATTGGACTGACCGGCTAGTGTTGCTACTTATCAGCTGCTGCGGCAGCCTAAGCACGTCTTATGGTTAATTATTTTAGAAAAAAAACGGTTTAAACGCCTTTATTCAATTAAATAATAGTACCAAAGTTAAATTGTTTATAAAAAACAAAAAATCTACTTCTTTAATAAAAAATCATTCTTTCGTCGGCTACAATTGAAAACCTTCCCCCTCCATGATCCTGTTGTCTTTCACCAATTTCGTTTGTTGTCTTCGCTGTTTTATTAAGTAAAAAAAGTAATTATCTTTCATATCGTTGATTCTGACAACATATTACATTTTTGAATCTCAATAGACATTCCGTTCTATTACTTCAACCGATGATTTACTTTTGACAAACAGTGTAGTTCATTAAACACATTCACGACAGCAGGCTACTGACTACAGAAATAGAAAACGTGTGCTTCTATGGGGAAAAGTAGCTCGGACAACAATCTGCCGCGTAGCCGTGAAAATAACTCTTCCCATATAAACATATATATTCTATTGCTGTAGTCGTGTAGTTTGTAGCCTGCTGTCATGAATGTGTTTAATGCATAACTTTCGAAAACCAAGCATGGGAATCAGCTTTGGCAGCTATTTTAATCAGTTGGTCAGGTTTTATGGCAAACATTATTTGCTGTACAGACAAATTTTATATATACGAGGACTGTTCAAAAAATTGAGTATATTTTCTATGAAGATTGAAAGGCTTATTGTTCGAAAATTTGTTTTAATATCAGAAAGCCATGACAAATATTTTAAGGCATAATTTTAATCATCCAACTTATACAGCAGAGCAGAATAGTATTTTCGTATTTTTTTTGAAAAATCGCTACACTTTCATCATCAGTACTCATGTGTATTTTTGTTAAACCCCATATTTTATTTTTTAGCCCCATATTTTTTTTCCAAAATTTTTTTATTTCTATTTTAATGAATTTTTATTTTGTCCCTTCAAATTATAGGCCCTTAGCCGTAAAAGGTTTGTGCCAGCGTTTTTTTTTCAATTCTCGAAGCAGTTTTTATATGTACCTTTTAGTTTGTTCTTGAGGTATCTCCGATATTCGATTTTTATGTCCCTAATCGCTGTGAAGCGACATTCTTTCATGGGGTCTCTTCAATCTTAAAAACAAGAAAAATTCGTAGTTGGTTGCCAAACGTGTAATTTTGGAACACACTCCACTGACACGCACATCCTGCCCACAGTTTCCCAACCAAAATGCCGACATCCTCAGCAACTACTCTAATAGCGATTCGACGATTCTTCATAAAATGTCTCTTCACTTTCTCAACACTTTTCTTTACATCTTCTCGACCTCTTTTGAAAAACAAAAATGGTAAAAATTTTTTGAAGTGGAGTATAACCTACAATATCAGATATATTCGCAAAATTTATAATGACAGCAGTCCAGAAACTGAAAAAGCTTCCAAACCTTAAATGATCTGCTTGCAACAAATATCCGCTTCATTTTAAACGAACCTCGTTAACGTCATTTATATAATTTTTCAGGGTTGTGCATATTTTGTTTATTTTGTTTTTCCTTATAATAACGCACCATAAGAATAATAGCAATTGAGAAAATAATTTTCCAATAAAAATATATGAATGCAATAAAAATGTGTTTTCAATATACGAGGAGTACGATGTTCTTGATGCGAGAATATTTGACAAACAAAACAATGGGGGTCGTCAGAGTTCCTTCTGTCACAGCATCCAAGTGATTTCTACAAAATGTGTGGTTGCCAGGATATTTCTCTATATTAATTTGTGTGATGCACTTCCGTGCGTACGACAGGGCAACGCATTGTGACATTGAAATGTCATATTGTTTTTTTTTCGCCGTAGAATTGTGCAGATTGTAATTGATGCTTCAACATTTTCAATAATACATTGAGTTGTTGTTTTGCTGCATTGTCTCTTTAGTTTTTTTTTATTATTTTTTTTTAAATTATTTTGTATTTTAACATTTCCGTTTCCGCACAAAATCGAGTACATATTGTGCAAATAAAGCAGATGACTAACGTTTACTGGTTGTCCAACAAAGCAGAGACATTAACTTTATGTACATTTTGCCATTTCGATTTGTCTATCATGATGCCAATTCATTTAAAGATTTATTGGAAATTTAGTTAATCCTTTTAGAAATAAACACACGATGGCAAATAGGATTAAGTGTTCTTCTTCTTTCTTTAATACAACTCCAGGTGGTAGAAGATTTATGTCCATAAATGTGTTCCTTATGCTGATTATTGTACGATTTATTAATCAAACAATTACAATCCTGGCCGTAAGTTGGTTTTTAGAAGGCGGTCGCCTTTGACAGCAGACGAGTCGTTGCCATGAAAGGTCTTCTGTCAGACAATTCAATCGCTACCAGGAGGTACGATGGCTTAGTCAGCCCTATTTTCGCTGAACTCTACAAGTCCGGCTGAATGTTTAATCCCAGTGGTCTTATGCTTGTGCTTCTTAAAGGTACACAATCGCATGATCTGCTAAATATTACATGGGCGCCAAAAAAGTGTGTCAGTGAGGTTTAAAAATTTAAAAAGTTCTTTTGGCAGCTCATCAAATTTGAAAGATTTAAGAAAATTTGCATTAAATTATAATTTCCAAGCAATTATTGCCTTTCATTACGGTGGATTTTGTTTGTTATCAAAAATATTAATTTTGTTTTAATTTCTATTTCTAAAACAACAAAATCAAATTAGTTTTTTATGAATAATTAATACAGAGGTTTCTCCATCATCTCTTTAACTTCACGCTAAGAAAATTGACAATTTGAAAAAAATGGGAAGTAACTGATTTTACCACGTTTTTTAAACATCGAGTTTTCACCAGATCTTTACATTTTGAATTCCTAGGAAGATTTCTTTACTACCCTTGAGAAGCAGTCACTATGTTTGTATGTATGGGCGTGTTTGAGTGTATGTGTGTGTGTAAGTATGTGACCCGTATATAACTTTTGAACGGCTCAACTGAATCCGACCAAACTAGTGTGCGGTTCAAAGGATTTTTTTCAAACTTAGATTTCCTGTGAATTGGAACCGGTTCGGACCGGTATATTTTTGGAAATATCAGAAGAAAAGAAGCTAAAAAAATTATTTTTCAAGTGTTTTTTTTAGAATAACTTTTAGTTCTCCTCCGAACGATTTCAAGAACTAATCAGTTCTTAAAAAACCCACTCTGAGCGCTATCAACCGGGTCAAAATCGATTGATGCGTTCGTGAACAAAAAAAATTAGAAACAAGTGACTTTTTAAAGCAAACTCTGAAATTACATGTGTGATCAATTAGTGTTCGAATCAAACCAGTCGCGTTTTTAAGCTGTCTTTTAAACTTCGATTTCCTGTGAATTGGAACCGGTACGAACCAATAAATATCACACTAACTGAAAAAGAATAGTTTTTTTTAGTATAACTTTTTAAACGGCTTTTCTCATCGATTCCAAAAACTAATCAGCTCTTGACAATAGAAAACTACTGCGAGCGCTACCAACCGGTTTAAAATGTCTTAACGCGTGGGTGAGATATCTTGAATGACTATTTCGAAAAGAGTGAATTTTTCAAAACACTCCGAAATTATATACATATGTGATCAATTAGTATTCTCAATTCTGTTATAGGTATCGAAGAACAACGTCAATCAGTAACCGCTTGCCACGTGGGAATAGGTTGATCCATTCGAAAGTTATAACATTTTTAGCGTTTAAAATAAACGGGAACTTTTAGGGATGACCTTTAAGGTCATCCGTTTTCCATATTTTTTTCATAATAGTTCAGATCCTGCCACACAGAGCGTGAATCACAGTTTTCGCTTCCTCCTCATCTTTGCAAGTTTTGCAGCATTTTCTAGCATGATTTAAAATTTTGCAGATGTAATGCCCTACACCAAATATTTATAGCAGACGCATCTAGTCTATGTCATGCCGGAACTAATCGGGTGTTCTGCCGACTCAAAAGTTCACATAGACCTAAATGTGCCAAGAGTGTTTCGTTGAAAAAATTTTAAGGATTCATGTTTAACTAGAAACTTGTTGAGAGATAGATAAAGGAAGGCCGGTGAACTGAACTGTTCGTTCAGTATTACCCCTCAGTCAGGCAATGGTAATACAATCAGGGTGTTTTCAAGCCGATACTAGTATTCAGCACACGACTACAACTCCCGTTCGAGTAGTGAGTTTGTTTCTATATTCAAATCTGACAGCTAAGAAAATTAATATGAAGAAAAGGACACTTTTGTACTCCTTTTCTTTAGAAGTAAACAATTTCTATGAGCCTCTTGCTATATTCAAGGGCTTAGAGAGCATTCCCAGGCTGTCACAAGCAGTTAATTGTTGTCCACAAAGAGTAATTAAGTGTCTTAATTTTGCTAAAGTCTTGACGTGACATTAACAAACAGTTACAGAAAGAAAGGGGACTGATTTAGTTAGAATTCTTATATGCGAAGCCTAAATGCGTCTAGCCAACATGATCAAATGGGCCTTTTATATATCATCTAATAAGCTATAAAACTATTTACCAATTTAGTTACTTAGTTGCTGCAACAGCATTCCATACGGCTAACATTAACTTTCTTGGAAAGTCAGCAGTTTAATATTTCCAAATCACGTTCAATTGTTGCCTCCAAATAACAAAGAAACACCTGTTAATAAACAAATTTAATCACATTAATATTGTTATTAACAAATAACTACAATTGACCAAAATTGCCTACTAACTGAGTCATCGGTAAAAAAGAAAAGACAAAACAAAAAAACAAACAAACAGCCACGACCAAATGAATATCGGCTTTGGGCGTTCGATCAATTGATTAATGGCTTAGAATCGTTGAGCAATTTAACACGTGCATAACACACATTTGAAATATTATAGATGTTTGTGTTGATTTCAAATTTTCAATTTTATTTTATTCATTAGTACGTGTTACCCAAATTATAACAAAAATATTAAAAAAAAAAATTTATTACAAATACACTTTCTATACATTAACAAATGGCCACTTCCGGTCAAAGCTCTGCCAAAAGCAACGCATATCATCCAGCGCATATTAATTTAGCTAAAAACAATATAATAAGCGAATATTAAATTAATATATTTAGTTTAGATACTCGCCACAATCCATACGACGTTCCAAGACGGGCTACCTTAATTGCGCTTCATAGTCGTATTCGTAAACAACAATAGTGTGTTGTTTCATTTTTATTATTTATGTTTAATTGCATTAAATATTATTTTTTTTTATTAGTGCTCGGCTGTATGATCATAAATTATTTTTTATATGACAAAAATGTTTTGTTTTAATGTTAAATATTGACCCTAAATAGTAATGAAGACGATCGAAAACAGCTTTCACAACGAGCAGCAGCAATAGCCAGCGAGACCTTTCTGGCCACAATAGTTATTTATTTGTTTATTATTATTTTTTGTAAATGTTCATTTAAAAAAAACATAAATACTGTGGCTATTTCGACAACTTTTAAGCAGTCTCTGAAAGAACGACTTCTTAGGCATCGAACTATTTCCCAACACTGAATCTCAGCAACAAGTTCTGCATACTACATGTTGTATATGATTTTTTTTTTTTTTTTTTTAGGAGTAGGACCAGCACTCAGGGGATGACCCCTACATATGCAATGCATTGCGCCGGAACTGAAAACGAGGGGATAGTATTAAGGGGACAGATGAGGAAAGATGAGAAGATAGACAGTTTTTTTGTAGCTATTTCAACCTTTCACTTCGCCGCCTAATTTTTGTTACAGGGCTGACGAAGGTGGGTACTGTTACTCTGCTTTTAGTACATGATAGTGTCGGTCGCTGCCAATTATGTTCAGTGACCAGTGACTATGCCTTCATCATTGAGACAACAACTAACACAACCACACACTAATGCTGATCAGAAGAATTCAACACCATATTTCATGACTCAGCGCGGGCTCGAACTCACGACCCTCCGCTTCATAGTATCGTGTTCTACTACTTCAGCCAACAGCACCCACATATAAATTCGCCACTTATAAATTCGCATGGGACCTTGGGAACTTGAGTACTCCTGCATAAGGGAAATTATTTACAAAAGCATATAGCAAAATTTTGCAATATATATTATTTCATTAGAAAATATTAAACGACTTTTTGCCAAACGAATATGAAAAAAGAAATCCCGAAATATGCCAATAGATTTCGCTAGTGGAAATGCTTTGCGAATTAATTGCTTCAAAGGCCTGGCCATGTTAATACATTTTGTGATCTTTGATCAATTATCAAGTACGTGCAGAAACTGAAAACAATTTGCATACCAGAAACAGAAACTACGAGTATTCGTGTCTTGGTCGTCTTAATGTTTGGAATAGTGCGTCATACGGTTTGTATATGAGACACTAAAAAGTGCGTGCATGCATTTAAACATTCAAGTCTTGCTAAAAGCCGCACCTGCGTATTAACGAGTTTCGAGTTCTGCTGTTACTTATTTGTTTCAGCAATAACTTATGCATCTACATTTAGTTTGATACGGACAACATGCATTATCTCTGCTAAATGATACTTGCACTATCCGCAAACTATCCGCAGTGTGGATTCTACACTCATCCACTCACTCACTCACTCACTCGCTCGCCCGCTCACTCATTCACTTGGCATTGCATCCCAAATATTTACGAGTACTACTTAGTGCCTGTCCGTCCGTTTGGATAATTGTATGTTACGAATATGTTAGCAGTTTGTACCACCATCGCAGAAGGCGATTTTTAATTGCAGCGACATGTTTAGACTTCAAATCAGCTGTCATTGTTGTTTATGCGCTGCATTTTCCACATGACCAGTATGGGCATTGCATTTTATACGCATGTGTGTATTTGGTTACAATGTTTTATTCTTTATCTGTGGCTTAAATGAAAAATGACAACAGCAAAGAAAAATATTTTTATTGATGCCTTTTATCTCAGCAATTTTTATTTGTGGTTGTTGCCGTTTTTTTAAATTTATTTTCCCTGTTGTTTTTTTGTTCTTTTTCATCCGCTTGCGTTTATTAATCTCTAACTCTGAGCGTTTAGCGTTGATGATCCCTTTGATTTTTGATTTGTGATTTTGAAAAGTGTTAACTTTTCCAGCCATTTATGGTCATGAATGTTTTGAACGCTCTACAAAGTACCATTACAAATAGGGTTTGTAATCTATCGTTTATGTTGACACAAATATCTGCGCTGCCTTAAAGTTCAAGTTTTTTCGCTTCGCTTGCTTGAAGATGATCATGATGATGATGAAGATCAGATCTGTTTTAAGTAATCAATTTGAAGTCAACTTATAGACATTTTACAATTTTAAGAATGTCCTTTTAATGTGACGTTTGAGGAACGTGCTCGTTTTTGTTAATGTCGCAAATGAAATTTAAATTCAGATGTATGTGGTTTGTGGTTTGTCTCTTTTTTTGTAAATAGAAATATTAAAAGAGATTTTGATTTCGATATATCAAATATTTAGTTTTGTTAACCACAAGAAAAAAGTTGCAAATAAGTGGTTCAAGTCGAATAGAACATAAAGCGTGTTTGAAAGCCTAGAAGAATGCAAGAGATTTTGTAGCTCTTGGATAGGAAAATCTGCCTACAAAAGTTGTTCCTCATCCCAATAAGACCTGGAGCATGGCATGGCTTAGAACTTTTTATAACCGTGAGGTGATCAGATTTGATGTGTCTTGACTCTGTCAGCTTTAAAAATATATAACATCAACTCTAAACATGAAATCTGCAGCACTTCCTTCAATACAGCGTGAAGTTTTATTACAAACGGGTGATCCATTTAAACACTGCAAGACTACGCAGGGAATGTCAATAAGTTCGTGATTGGTTGATTTTCTCGTTGCTGTCAACAAGCAACTGTCAGTAAACTCCTGTCAAAATTTGAATTGGCTACGAATTCATAGATTCATCTGCTCTATTCTCCAAATTTGGCACCGAGTGACAGAATCATCTGACAATCAAATGCGTATTTTGCTGACTTCGACAAATCATGTATTTTAGAAGGGACTCACCTTTACTGGCAATAACCAAAATCCAATTTTTTCAGTTATCCGATTTTTTATCTAAAACGTAGTTTGGATTACTGAAATTTGTTACAGTTAAGCGTACTGCTTAAAATCACAGTGTTGCACAAAAAAAGATATCCTAACTAATACAATCACTAACAAACTACTAGAAATCTTTACTTAGCCTAAGTGCATGGTATGAGAAGTGCATAGTAGGCATTTTGATGGAAGAATTCACGGTGTGGCCCCAAAAAAGATATTGTAACTAATACAATCACTAACAAACAATTAGAAGTCTTTACTTAGCTTAAGTGCAAATATGAGAAGTGCATAGTAGGCATTTTGATGGAAGAATTCACGGTGTGGCACTAAAAAAGATATTGTAACTAATGCACTCACTAAAAAGCAATTAAAAGTCTTTACTTAGGTAAGTGCAAGTATGAGAAGTGCATAGTAGGCATTTTGATGGAAGAATTCACGGTGTGGCACTAAAAAAGATATTTTAACTAATGCAATCACTAAAAAGCAATTAAAGGTCTTTACTTAGCTAAGTGCAAGTATGAGAAGTGCATAGTCGGCATTTTGACAGAAGAATTCACGGTGTGGCACAAAAAAGATATTGTAACTAATGCAATCACTAAAAAGCAATTAAAAGTCTTTACTTAGCTAAGTGCAAGTATGAGAAGTGCATAGTAGGCATTTTGATGGAAGAATTCACAGTGTGGCACAAAAACAGGAATCGTAACTAATACAATCACTAACAAACAATTAGAAATCTTTACTTAGCTAAGTGCAAGTATGAGAAGTGCATAGTAGGCATTTTGTTGGAAGAATTCACGGTGTGGCAAAAAAAAAGATATTGTAACTAATACAATCACTAACAAACAATTAGAAATCTTTACTTAGTTAAGTGCATGTATGAGAAGTGCATAGTAGGCATTTTGACGGAAGAATTCACGGTGTGACAAAAAAGATATTGTAACTAATAAAATCACTAACAAACAATTAGAAATTTTTACTTAGCTAAGTGCATGTATGAGAAGTGCATAGTAGGCATTTTGACGGAAGAATTCACAGTGTGGCACAAAAACACGAATCGTAACTAATACAATCACTAACAAACAATTAGAAATCTTTACTGAGCCTAAGTGCAAGTATGAGAAGTGCATAGTAGGCATTTTGTTGGAAGAATTCACGGTGTTTCAAAAAAAGAATTAGAAAACAATTAGAAATATTTACTTTCTTTAAGTGCAAGTATGAGAAGTGCATACTAATTATTTCGATGGAAGAATTCACAGTGAGGCAATTTTGAAGAAGTTTATTAGTTAAATGCTATATATATTAATGCTACGGACTTGTAATATATCACTGCAAAGGTAATTATCAAAACCCAATTTTTTCAGTTATCCGATTTTTCTCTAAAACGTAGTTCGGATTACTGAAAATTGTTACAGTTAAGCGTACTGCTTAAAATCACGGTGTGGCACAAAAACATAAATCGTAACTAATACAATCACTAACAAACAATTAGAAATCTTTACTTAGCCTAAGTGCATAGTATGAGAAGTGCATAGTAGGCATTATGATGGAAGAATCCACAGTGACGCAATTTTGAGTAAGTTTTTAAGTTAAATGCTTTATATATTAATGCTACGGACTTGTAATATATCACTGCAAAGGTAATTAGCAAAACCCAATTTTTTCAGTTATCCGATTTTTCTCTAAAACGTAGTTCGGATTACTGAAACTTGTTACAGTTAAGCGTACTGCTTAAAATCACGGTGTGTCACAAAGAATATATCCTAACTAATACAATCACTAACAAGCAATTACAAATCTTCACTTAGCTTAAGTGCAAGTATGAGAAATGCATAGTAGACATTTTGTTGGAAGAATTCACGGAGTGGCACAAAAAAGATATTGTAACTAATACAATCAGTAACAAACAATTAGAAATATTTACTTTCCTTAAGTGCAAGTATGAGAAGTGCATAGTAGGCATTTTGATAGAATTCACGCTGTGGCACAAAAATAGATATCGTAACTTATACAATCGCGAACAAACAATTAGAAATCTTACTTAGCTTAAGTGCAAGTATGAGAAGTGCATAGTAGACATTTTGTTGGAAGAATTCACGGTGTGGCAAAAAAAAAGATATTGTAACTAATACAATCACTAACAAACAATTAGAAATATTTACTTTCCTTAAGTGCAAGTATGAGAAGTGCATAGTAGTCATTTCGATGGAAGAATTCACAGTGGGGCAATTTTGAAGAAGTTTATTAGATAAATGCTTTATATATTAATGCTACGGACTTGTAATATATCACTGCAAAGGTAATTATCAAAACCCAATTTTTTTCACTTATCCGATTTTTCTCTAAAACGTAGTTCGGATTACTGAAAATTGTTACAGTTAAGCGTACTGCTTAAAATCACGGTGTGCCACAAAAAATATATCGTAACCAATACAATCAGTAACAAACAATTACTGAGCCTAAGTGCAAGTATGAGAAGTGCATAGTAGGCATTTTGACGGAAGAATTCACAGTGTGGCACAAAAACAGAAATCGTAACTAATACAATCACTAACAAACAATTAGAAATCTTTACTGAGCCTGTAGAACCCAAAGGAGACTGCGTGGAAAAATAAAATAACTTCTCGTAGCACATTCATTCCCTTTCCAAAGACTTTTTTCTGTCAATGTATTAGTAGAATTTTAATAGCAACCATTCAAATATCTTGTCACCGCAAACTTTCTTATATAAAATCACCAAAGTTGCCGGCCCCATTTCATGGCGTACTGCAAATAAATATTTCATACAAAATTTTCAAGTTGCACTCTCTTGTACATTTCAGCAGCTGAAATACCAATTGACAATCTTTCGTTTGAAAATTTTTCAAAAATACATATTCAACTCTATAAACTTTGTTTGAACAAGGCAACATCGAACACATCAAACGGAGGCAACGAGTGGAAGAATGCAAATATTCATGGCAAAGAAACTTGGCTGATAATCCTTCCTTCCTTTGATACTCGTATACATGATTTGGCTGTACAGCCGACAAACATTTCATAATAATCTAAACTTTGTCACTGTGCGAGTATGTAAATGGGTGAAGGATGTAAAACTCGTACCCAATGCCATTTACGAAAAACTTGTTAAAACATCAAATTGATGAAGCAAATTATTTGGAAATTTTCCAACGCATTAAATAAACAAAACAAAACACAAAAAGAAGCTTAATAACATTTATTTTCAATTTTCAAAATCTTTTAGGAGAGAAATATGTGTGTTGAAAAGCAAACACTAATTGTCAATTACTGTCAATACATAAATAAGTAACTTGAGTTAATTTGCTTTTGTAGTTTTCAACAATTTCAAAAATGCATGTGATCATGCCGACGCTTAAAAATAGTCAGGTTTTTCTTTATTTTTGTAATTTTTTTTTTTATATTTCAAGTATTTATTTTTGCTTTTATTTAAAGCTGGTCAGCACGCGTACTAAACAAACTACTTAAATTGACTTCAAACATCAGATGCGGCCGGTTAATCTCTTCTCAGTTGGTGCACTTCATGAAACGCATTATTAAACGCAGATGTCGGCTTGGAAAATTACGTGTTGAAACAATATTTGTGAATTTGAAAATCAAAGACACAAACAAAAAACAAACACCTAAACAATCTTCAATGATCTTAGACACAAACCGCATTTGGCAAACAAGAAAATCAGGTGATCAAGAAAATACTCGTGCATGCAGGAAAAAAATAAAATAAATAAAAATATTCACAGGGAAATGACGCGAGACTTTTATCAATTCAACTGCCGCTAAAAGTGTAATTAGTTGCTTATTCGTCATTAAAAAATAGGCAAAAAAATATTTACTTCCATATGTGGGTGTGTGCGTGTGTCTTTCTTGGTGTCTGCAACATATATTTATGTTGCAAGTATGTGTCAAATTCAGCTAAGATCGCACTAGCGACGCAGAGTATAAACTGGGGACACATTTCAAGAAACTTAAAAATTTATTTTCGAGGGGTCGCATTAGCAGTGCAGATTGGAGAAAAGAACAATGTAACAAA
This sequence comes from Linnaemya tessellans, assembly GCA_951800035.1. Taxonomy (NCBI): domain Eukaryota; kingdom Metazoa; phylum Arthropoda; class Insecta; order Diptera; family Tachinidae; genus Linnaemya; species Linnaemya tessellans. The sequence continues at coordinate 39,960,626 of OX637535.1, forward strand.
AATTGGTGACAATACGGTCACACTAACGCACAATGGGGGATTAAGAAAAAAAAATACGAGGATCAGTCCGCGACTTTTTGAATGAAACACAGATTTTTATATAAAAACTTATTTTATTTTTCAACACTGTCTTCTTTTAGTTCTGTACACCTGGTCCAACGTTTCTTCAATTTCTTTATCCCTTCCGAAATATATTTGTTTTTTTTATCTTGGGCCAGCCCTCAGGGGATAACCTCTACATATGCAATGCATTGCGCCGGAACTGAAAACGATGGGATAGTATTACGAGGACAGATGAGGAAAGATGAGAAGATAGACAAAGTCTTTGTGGCTGTTTCAACCTTTTACTTCGGCGGCAAAATTTTTGCTACCGGAACGAAGAAGGAGGGTGCTGCTGTTACTCTGCGTTTAGTACATGACAGTGTCAGTTAGTTTGTTTCTGAGATGATTTCGTAGTAGGCGTCAAATATCTTTCCCCCAAGTAATTTTTTCAAGTTTGGGAATAAGAAATAGTCACTCCGTGCTAAATTTGGAGAATATGCCGGTGGAGGGAGCAATTCGTAACCTTATTTTCCAATGGAAACTCGACGGGGGCACCCATACATCGTGAGCCAACGTGGCATCCATCTTAAGGAATGCTTTTTCATTTACAATTGAAACCACTGGGCCATGTGAGATGCCTATGGCTTCCACTATCTCTCTCACTTTCAATTACCGATCGGCCAAAAACCATATCGGGAACTTTTTAAATTGTTTCGGAAGTAGAGACCTCAACTGGGAGTTCAGAACGTTCGACATCTTTCGTGCTTCTACGGACACATCGAAATTCAGAAAAACCATTTCTTTACCATGGAAATGGATGGTGTAGAGGTCACATAATATTTACCAAGCTTAACTTAGCCTTGGTTTGAATGGTGGTTTTTTTCCGCAAAAAATAATATTTAACGAGCACACGAAATGCTCTTCTCTTTAAATAAAAGCCACTCTTCTTATTAAAATTTAATAACATATTTACAACATAATTTTTAAAATAAATATTTTTATACACAATTTTTTACTTTCACCATAATTAATTTTTTGTTTTCAGCAACATTTAACCTCATTCACCCGCCAAATAAAGTTCTGCTGAAGTTTTGCAATATGCGAAAATATTCGCACGTTGTTTAATAATTCTTCCTTTCGTGGTGAAATGTTGAAACATGAAAGTGTTTGTCACATTCAGTGGATTAAGTGACTGTATGACTGACATTTTGGAGACATCAGAAAAAAGTAAAAAACGACGAAGAAAGAAACACAGCAATAAACTAAACAACTACGCATAATTTAAGAAAAGAAAATGAAGAGAGAAAAAAAATCAAGTATAAAATCGCGTGATATTAATGAGCTAACGCATATATAAACGTCAACAGCATTAATGTTGTTGGCGACGATGACGTTGGAACAAAATTAAAAATTGCACGCGTGCGCAGTATGAGTTTTTTTATGAAAAAAAAATTTTTATTTTTTTTGTTAAACAAAATTTCAACAAACATCGGCTATTATTCACATTTAGACAAGCAATCAACCAAAAAAGGAGGAACCCTGTGTTAAATGCAACTCTTTAAAGCTGCGTTCCCCTCTTGGCTGAATAGCAAACCCGTATTTGGTTAAAGTACGACGAGTGTTGTATGAATAAGAAGTCTACGTGATCATATGACTAATGCAAAGATTTAGGCCCAAAAACACATGTACTCAGCTGCTAATACTTAATGATGATTTTCTACGAGAATGAATGTAATAAAAAAAATAAAATAAAATAACAAAAAAATATTTCCAACAACTGCAAGTATAATCCGTGTGATGTATTGCATGCGAATTAGAATTTAATATTTTTGTAAATAACGACAAGAAAATAAACGAATAACTGTCCACAATTGGGAAGAATGGCAGACAGAAGCGTATACAAATTGACACTTTTAAAGGAGTAAAAATGTATGTCATTTTCTTAAGAAAAAGAGCGAAACTCTCCTACTCTTCATGCTGTGTCTTTTGAAAACAGTGAATTTATTAGGAATAGGTCTACCATTCCTTGGGAAGATAAATGATTGGTTTAAATAGAAATTTTTAGAAAAAAATGTGCTCCATGTTTGTACAAAAGAAAACAACTTTACTGTCCCCTCACTCGTTATACTGATAAAGATTTGAAGTTAAAAAGGGCTGCCCGCAAGGAAGCGACATACACACGAAAACCTTAAGGGTCCATTGAGATGCCCAGACTACTACACCCTACACAATCTTATGAAATTCTGGAATGCCTGCTACTGAGGACCTCCTCAAGAAACACATTAGGACAGCCAGTGGTGCTTCTCTGCGATAGTCTAGATCCCGCAGGAAACTTCAGCATATATGTGTAGGCCTGTGCTGTGCCCCTGCGTGCTCGAACAATCATAGAGAAAATGTTGCGCTGACTCCTCTTCATCTTCGATGAAACAGCTGTTGTAACGATCATCGTAAGGGAAAACGATCTTATAGTGCCTCGGCATGACTCCGACCAGTTGTGCCACGAACTACTTTCAAATTATTAGCAGCTGTTTAGTCGTAGCACTGCTGAAAAAGGGTCATATAGTTCTGGATAACCTACAGGTGGCATTTGCAGGCGACCTGAGTGTCGCCTTCCGCTGTGCCCACTCATTAACAGCTCAACTCAGGGAATGTCAATAACCGTTCGTCATACTACTTCATCCAAATCCGATACTGGCCTTGTGCACTCGTGCAAGGCACTTAATTTTTTTGAATGCCTTCATACTCCGGAACTCTATCTGGACGTCATATTTTTCACACCGACTCAGGGATTTAATGCATGTCAGTACACCCTTCGCTGTTATGATTTTTGAATTCAGGACCCTATTTGCTGCCAGACTATCTACACTGGCATCCGTACAGACCCGGTTAATTATTTTGGCAGTCTTGATGATGGCATAAATCCCCACTTGGAAAATAATCCAGCTGTCAGGTAGCTTAAGAGATGCCGAAAGTTCCTTCAGAAAATTCCCGATCCCGTAGCGGTTTTCACATTTGAGCCGTCCATAAATACCAAGACGGCATTATTTCGAGCTGCAGAGTTTTCCTCCAACTCTTTCCTATCACCGAATTCAACTGAGAAGGGTCTGTCAAAGATCCTGAGGGGAGTCATGTAATTACTTTGTCTTCCCAGGATCTGTACTCCTACATTTTGTAGAACGGTTTTACTTCATTAAAAGTTTAATAAAAATTATTTTCTTCCTTCCTTTTAGTGGATTCTCACTTCAATAACCAAATCATTAAATGGGCCAGTTTTTAGTAACTTATGATCCATTTTTCCTTCTTGTCAGCATTATTTGTTGCAATACTTTCTAGTAAAATCTCAAAAATTGTAATGATGATTGAAATAAATAAATAAATAAAAAAATTTTATCTCACCAATTTCCTGCGTGTATCTACTCTCCTTTGTGCTTTATCATGTCATGCAACACGTTGTGGCGGAGTGCTGTTGGCTGAAGTAGTAGAACACGAGACTATGAAGCGGAGGGTCGTGAGTTCGAGCCCGCGCTGAGTCATGAAATATTGTGTTGAATTCTTTTGATCAGCATTAGTGCGTGGTTGTGTTAGTTGTTGCCAGCCTGTTTCAATGATGAAGACATAGTCACTGATCACTGAACATAATTGGCAGCGACTGACACCATCATGTACTAAAAGCAGAGCAGCACCCACCTTCGTCGGCCCTGTAGCAAAAATTAGCAGGCGAAGTACAAAAGGTTGAAATAGCAACAAAAAAAAAACAAATGTCTATCTTCTCATCTTTCCTAATCTGTCCCCTCAATACTTACTATACCCTCGTTTTCAGTTCCGGCGCAATGAATTGCATATATAGGGGTCATCCCCTGAGTGCTGGTCCAAGATAATAAAAAAAAGTTATGGAACGCAGGTAATGGAGAAAAATGAGAAGAGAAGGAATTTTTACTGACCAAGAAGGATGATTTGTAGCATACTCGCACCGCCTAGCGGTCAAAATTCGAAATCTTGCCATTTAAGTTAAACTTTATTTAAAGAACTTTTAACACTTTTATGTTACTAGATTCAAAATTATTATTTATATAGTGCGCATCTTCATAAAAATTACTTTTAATTTATGTACAATTTGTTAAAATGAGTAAACAATGAAAAGCTTAAAAGTGTACCACAAAAAAATTATAACGCATTTATAATTAAAATGATTGTTTCCATTTGAAATTTACTTGAATAACAAGTCAAATTAATAAATTTTTATATAATCAATTCTTATTTGAATATTTGTATCAACCAAAAGAAAATAGTTTTTTCTTGATATCGAGATGATAATATAATAATAATACCATGACAGAGTTGACTCCACAAGGTAAATATATGAATATTAATTTTATTACAGAACTTCCTTCAAAAGCTGAACATTTTTAAACTTTAAGTTAATTTCCTATTTTTGTTCCAATGTGTTATGTGACACTCTTAATGTGACACGTCTCTGGTAATGACATGAAAATCGTTACATTCGTTATGACGCATGTCATTTTACATACAATTTGGCTTCTGTATGGTTTTAAAATCAAAAACTTTTGTTGGGATTTAAAACATTCCATGCCATACGACATACAGCGATTTGTTACGTGTTAACAATACGGCTTATGATTTTTTTCTATACGCCTGCTTTTGTTGCCTTCTTTATGCTCAAACACAAATAATTTTTTTTACTTATATTCCGAATACGTTAAATGATTTATGTTTTAGCACAAAGTCCGCACGAAACTGGCAAATGAAGAAAATTATGTTGCGTATTGAAATTTATTTAGCGTTTTAATAGTTTACAATAGTTTAATAGCAAATTAAATAAATAGTTTAATGGGAAGTTTCGTATAAATAGCAAGAGCAGGAAAACAAAAAAACTAAACAGCCAGGCGATTTGAAACTTTCATTTCCCATGATGGGGTCAGCCAGAGTAGAAACGAAACAAGTGATTATTGGCAGCATACAAACGAACGTCTAAGCCTACAGTACAACAACAATAAAATGAAACGTTAAAAGCAGCTGTGGGAATTCGAAATTTATGTTTTTTAAAAACATTTTCCTGTCTGCCACTAACCGGGAGTTTTCTTGAATGCATTCGCATGAATGATGGTGCACCATTTAGTCATTTGAGCTGGCTCACAGATCACTAATAACATTTGCTTAACGTCTTCTATTTAGCCAGTGGCTCGTTTATTAATATTTCTTTTTAGTCATACTCACAACACCTTCTGCATTACACCTCGTTAGATGAATTGTTTAATGTTCATTTTGTTACGCCAAGATTTTACGACTTTATTTTTTCTTGGAACAAAATTGTACAAAATGCCGTAGCATTTATGTTTAAACCTACAACTCTGCACATTTAACGTGGTTTTCTTTCTCTTGGCCATAAAGGCAGCTTGCGCCAAATGAAAGTCTGTGTGGGGAAGGTGCAAGTGTAGCTGAATACAATTGTAAATATCATTGAGGCGCGCAATGAAAATTCTTTTAACTGTTTCCAGTTAAAGCTGGCGTTAAGTGAGTTTATGAGCTACAAGCTAAATATTCTAAAAAGCAAATAAAATTAATTGAAAAGAGAACAAAACAAAAACAAAAAAAAAAAAACAAAAAAGAAATGCCATTTGAAAACGAATATAGTAAAAATGTTTAAGCACAACCAACACAATGTTTTACAGCTAATTTAGACGCAAACATGTGTAGAGTATCAACAAAATATTTAAACAAAAGATGCTAATCTAAATAAATATTATATTATTTTATATATTAAATACATTTCAGACTGTGTGTGTATGTGTGAGTATACAAAAATCATCAGTAATGAAATTCACACTTACATCAAGCGGAAGAAAATAATTTATTTTCTTCTTAATGCCTGTAATAAATAAGACTTAAAACTGTTTCTTAATATCGGTGCTTTTATAGACTCCAAAAAAAATAAAATAAAAAATTGGAGGGTATGTTCAGTTTGTCATGCCGTGTGTAACGTAGTGACATATCCCTCTAAGACCCCATAAAATTCTTGAGCAGTGATGAAATCTAAGACGATCTGGCCATGCCCGTCCGTCCGTCTGTGGAAATAACGATAGAGTGAAAACGAAAAGAGCCAGACCTTTGAAATTTGGTACAGATAAATTTTGCAGGATAGCACAGGTCAAGTTCGTAAATGGATTGAATCGCGTCAGACGGAGAAAAGTTCCCGTAAGAAAAACTAAACCATTTTCTAAAAAAAACATAATAATTTAACTGTTATGAAATCTTTTTAGAAAAATAAAATAGATTCATATCGAACATACTTTATTTGTTGGTTTAGTTTTGTATGAATTGCAAGCCTATGTTCTTGTTCTGTTGTTATTTTTGAAAATAGTTTGTAATTTACAAGTTGTGAATTCTCAGATGGTTTTCGGAAGTATATGCATAAAATGAGAGGTTTTTAACTTTTCAAAACTGTGGTTAAAGTCTATTGACGATTTGGTAAGGCACCAATGAAATGCATATAGACATTGCTTAACCACCAACAAATAAATTTCATTTATACATAATAATTTAAAAAATTTTTTTTTTGTGATTTTGTTAAGCAAATATTATTATTTTATGTCGAAGAAGGTCCAAAGCATTTAAGCCGGAAAATCAGAAAATTAAATTTTTTTGTGCCCCGTCTTCTTTTGTGGGCGTTGAAGTAAGATGTTATATGCAAAAATAGTGTAAATATTTAACAAATTGTATTTCTTAAGCCCACATTCTTCCAAAATTAAGTTTTCTTTATAACGAAACTGAGATGTTCTTGATCTTCCCCTGCCCTACCCCTCCACCCATCTCTGGCCTCTAAATGACCCTATCAAAATAAAACTTTTCCACACTTAATTACCCCAAAAAGAAGGAAATGGCTCCCCCACGATCGTTTCCGGAGTAACGCTGTCAAAATCGAGTTTTAAAATTAGGCACAGAAATACCTTAAAAAAGGGTGCTGTTGACTGAAGCACTTTACACGAGACTATGACGAGTAAGGTCCGGAGTTCGACTCCGCACTCAGTAATTAATTTTCTTTAACTAGGACTAGCACTCAGGTATGACCCCTACATATGGAGTGCATTGTGCCGGAACTAAAAAGGAGGGAATAGTATTAAGGGGACAGTTGAAGAAACATGAGAAATAGGGAATCTTTTGTAGATATTTGAACCTTTTTACTACGCCGGCTAATTTTTTGCTACAAGGCCGACGAAGGAGGGTGCTGCTACTCTGCTTTTTTAGTACATGATTGTGTCAGTAGCTGTCACTTATGTTCAGTGACCAGTGCTATGCCTTTATCACTGAAACAATCTGACAACAAGTAACACAATCATGCACTAATGCTGATCAGAAGAATACCACTGAGCGCGGGGTTAAGCTCAGGACCCTCCGCTTCACAGTCTCGTGTTAACTACTTCAGCCAACACAATCCTCATCATGAGTGTGGCATTAGCGCATGGTTGTGTTAGTTGTTGTCGGCCTGTTTCAGTAGCGGCATAGCACTGGTCACTGAAGACAACTGGCAGCGATCGATATTATCATATAGTAATTGCAGAGTAACAGCTCCCTCTTTCATCGGCCCTGTTTTAAAGTTTAAAACAGCTACAAAGATCCCTATCTTATCATATTTCTTCATCTGTTTTCTCCTTTCTAGTTCCAGCGCAATGCATTGCCTGTGTAGGGGTCATCTACTGAGCGCTGGTCTTACTTAAAAAAAATAAGTAAAAACGTTATATTCGACCGGGTGGAATCTTAAATACCCTCCAAATATTCAGTAAGTAAATTTTAAATGTTTAACTTGGTGGGACAGAGTTCCTTTAATACATCTCTGTACCCAATTTTAAATCTCTATTTTGACAGAGTAATTCCGGGAAGGGCTGTAGGGGAGACGTTTCACCTCTGCAAGATCAGAGAACATCTCAGCTTCTTATAGGCTTAAGGAATAAAAATTGTTCAATATTTATACAATTTTTGCATAAAATATCGTACCTCTACGCCCACTAAAGGGGGCGGGGTTCAAAAAGAGACACTATCACGTTTTCTACAGACGAACGTATGGACATGGCTAGACCGTCTTAGACTTCATCACTGATCAAGAATATGTATACTTTATGGGGTCCAATTCTCTTTGGAGGGTATAAAAACTGTATTTTACCGAGGGCTGTGGGGAGACATTTCACCTTTGCCATAAAACTCTAAAAATAAATGTTTGGGATAATTACATACAAAATTAAAAAAAAATGTGTATAGGGTCATTTAGAGGGCAAAGGGGGAGGAGGCGGTAGGGCAGAGTACAAGGTTACATTTCGTACGCTTCGTCAATGTTATTTTTAAGGGATGTAGCCTTAAGTAAAACAGTTTGTTATATTTTTACACTATTTTTGCATGTAATAACGCCCAATAAAGGGGCGGGGTCCAAAAGATATTTTTATTTTATTTTATGGCTCAAAGTTTAACGCGTTGGACCTTCTTTGACATAAACATATTTACAAAAAAATATTACAAAAAAAAACTTCACAAATTATGTTGTTTTTTAAAGGTTGGTTTAGTTCTTCTTAGAGGAACTTTTTTCCCTCTGGCCCGATTTAGCTCATCTCTGAACTTAGCTTGTACTATCCTTCAAGATATATTTATACCAAATTTGAAGAGTCTAGCTCTTTTCGTTTGGACTAAATCGTGACGGACATGCTCAGATCGTCTTGGATTTCGTCACGGATCAAGAATATATATAATTTATGGGGTCTCAGATGGATATTTCGCTGCGTTACAAACGGAATGACAAAATGAATATACCCTCCATATTCTTTTTTGGAGGGTATAAAAAAGGAACTCTGACCCAGCAGGTTGAACATTTTTAATTTTTTACTAAATATTTGGTTTGTATTTAAGCTTCGACTTGGTCGAATATAACGTTCTTACTTGTTTTGAATCGTAATACAAGGTCGAAATGTTGCTAGATAGTTTTATGGAATTTATTTTTTCAAAATGATTTCCGGTAAAAGACTGGCACGGCTGTGAGTTACGTAGTCTATACGATCAGCCCAAGTTTTTCTATCTTTGTCTTATAAATTTGTCCTTATGGCCTCAAGGCTGGTTTGTATACTGAGTTGCAACGCTTCAAGAGTTATTCGTTTGCCAGCACAAGGCAATGACTGAATTGGAAAATAGACAACAATTGAAATTATATTTTATTCGAAAGCACTGCCGCCATATGCCGTTAACTCGCCATCAATCAAATTGATTTAAAATAATCATTCCAAAATAATAATTATTTTCTATATATTGTAAAAGAATCATTTAAAATTATGAAACTTCTTATACAAATTAAAAAGTTTCTTGAAAATCCATAAAAAAATTTAACAGGTTTTTAAAGAATATGTGATAAATTGAAGTATTTCCCATTTATTCTTTTACCATAATCAGCTGTTTTCAATGTTTTAGCTTGGCAGCACTGGATTTAGTACAGCTAAAAACAAGGTTGTATTTGATAAAACCTAAACCCAATTAAAAATTATTTTAAATATCTTTTAACAAAATAACTTTGAATGTTAAAAATGATGTATGAATTTATATTCTATTAGACGAACTTTTTTCTTACGTGCAGGATATTAATTTTTCAAAATATAATTAATTAATATAATTAATTTTTTTTAATATAAATAAATGAAATTTGAAAAAATCATTTATTAAATAAAGTTATAATGTGCAGTTTAGCAGATTTGAACTTGAGCCCGTTGAAAATTTTTGAATGTTAAAGCTAGTTTTTAAAAGTTGGTTTTTAATGTTAACACCAATATTTATTGAAACCCAGCCAAGCCCTATTATATTTTGGCAAAATGCTGAAATTTTCATAAAACCTATTTGCTATCGATAAAATTTCAAGAACAAACGGGTCTTGAATCCGTTTTTTAAGCTTTATGAATATTTTTTATTATATATTTCTATTTAAGTCACTAATATCTAATGTAATATAATTTTGAAATAAACCAAATAAAAGGCACCTTTAAATGCGCATAAAATAAAACGTTTCAACTGTTTTTCATATCGCTAAAACATTAAAAAATCAAGTAAATTGCCATAATAAATCTTAATGAACATATTTATTCGTTTATGGCTTCAGCCACAGAATAATTGTGTACCAAAAGTGGATTATGATATATTTTTTTCAATTACTTCTTCTGGTTTTCTGCAATTGTTATGATATTTGCGCTGTAAATTTTTTGGTAGTTCATGTTTATCTATCCCTACACGTATAAATTTCTTGTTAAATGGATTATCTCTAATTTATACTTCCGTGCTATAGTATTCGAAATCTTAATTACCACAATATCAATGCATTTTTAAGCTTCTTGTTAGTCGTTTTCTGATATTAGCTGCTTTATTTTTGTGGCTAAATAAATTAATGACACGAATTTCACCAATTTAATTCACACATAACAAGTGCCTGCTTTCTACTCACTGGATTTAATTTTTAACTATTTCATGTCTTTAAGTTTCTTCTGATTACAGCGAGACTTTATGAAAGAAAAAAGAAATTTATATATATTTTTTCTTAAAACATCACATTTAACAGCCAAACAGACAAGTTAATGTTTATTCGTTTTATTTTTGGTTTATTTATTATTATTATTTTCGTTTCTTTTTTTTTGTTTTGTTTTTTGGGAAATTAATGAAAAACAACTATTGCAAATTAAAAATAAATAAAACGCGATATTATTTCGTGGTTTTGCATTGGGAATGGCAAATGCAGTAACATTTGTTTTGCCAACTTTGTTTCTATTTAGCGCTGCGTACCATAATTCTGCTTATATTCACTTAACATGAAATACCCCCAATTGCTAGCCAACTTGTATTTATGTGTCTACCGTATTGTTGTGGAATATTTGATATACAGCGGTTTTTGCTTAACAAAATTATAGCTGTACCTGTGGCTATAGGCCTTCTTTACAAGAACATACAACTTTTAATCACACCAATAGTGGTAAATTAATGTTTAAAATACAAAAACCAGCAGAAACACACATTTAAAAATGTTAATATGATTTTTTCCAAATGACTTCATAAAATCAGTTGTAATTAAAAAGCCCCACAAAACTTCAAATAGTTTTCAGCTACACCAACAAGTTTGCTATCCTTTATGTAAATATTAATAAAATTTTTGGAAAGGTCTTTAAGGGGGAATGACATCCCATCAAATATGTTATAAGTCCCAAGGAATACGGAAGCCGAAAATTTGATTAAACAGCCTGTTCGAAGTGGTCTGGATAAACATGACAGTAATTTTTGAAATTTCGCATTTTACGTATATTCATTTGTAATTTTTTTCCTCTACAACATACGCGCGTGACCATAGTTTAAGCCACTTGACACGCTTAGTTTGTTTTGAAGACTCATAAAAGTTAGAAGTGCTTTGCGTGTTCGGCGATTTTCTGTTGTCGAAAAAAATGGATAACAGATTTTGTATAAAACTGTTAAAAAACACAAGTAAGAACGTTAAATACCCTCTAAATATTTAGTAAATAAAAGCTGTATTTTCTAGGGGCACTCCGGGAGGGGCCATTGAAGAGACATCTCACCTTTGCCATAGTAATAGACAACAGAGACAGAGTTACTTTCATATTTATTATATTAGTAAGGAAAAAAGTGCGAGTCATTACAAAAAGTGCAAGTCATTATGAAAAGTGCAAGTCATCATAAAAAGTGCCTGTCTGTCATTATGAAAAGTGCAAGTCATTATAGAAAGTGCAAGTCATCATAAAAAGTGCAAGTCATTATAAAAAGTGCAAGTCATCATAAAAAGTGCCTGTCATTATGAAAAGTGCAAGTCATTATAAAAAGTGCAAGTCATCATCAAAAGTGCAAGTCATTATAAAAAGTGCAAGTAATCATAAAAAGTGCAAGTCATTATAAAAAATGCATGTCATCATACGAAGTGCAAGTCATTATGAAAAGTGCAAGTCATAATAAAAAGTGCAAGTCATCATAAAAAGTGCAAGTCATTATAAAAAATGCAAGTAATCATAAAAAGTGCAAGTCATTATGGAAAGTGCAAGTCATCATAAAAAGTGCAAGTCATGATAAAAAATGCAAGTCATCATAAAAAGTGCAAATCATAATAAAAAATGCAAGTCATCATAAAAAGTGCAAGTAATCATAAAAAGTGCAAGTCATCATAAAAAGTGCAAATAATTATAAGAAGTGCAAGTCATCATAAAAAGTGCAAGTCATTATAAAAAGTGCAAGTCATCATAAAAAGTGCAAGTAATTATAAAAAGTGTATTCTTAGTTATCAGTTTCATAATTTCATATATCCCCAGAAACTTTAGACCACCCTTGACCCTCCATAAAGTCATTGCCAAAAACAAATGCATTGTAAGTCAACTGTATCAAAGTTTAAAATGTTCATAGTCCATAAAAATTTTCGACCACTCTTGATCACTTAATACGATAATTTTCAAAAACAAACCCCATCCTAAGTTATTCCTCGGACCTCGCGTGGTTAGGTAAAAAACAGACAGACAGAGTTACTTTCATATTTATTCTATTAGTAAGGATTCTTTCTTGAGAAAAATGAAAATTCAACTGCAACTTCATTTTTCAATACACCCAGTGCGAGTATGTATTTCTTTTCTTTAAGAGCCACAGTTATTCCAACAGCCAGTCCCGAAGAGATATGACTATGTTGCCTTAAAGGAGCGATATATAGCGATAGCAGTTTCGAAAATGACAGCAATTGAAAAAAAGGAAACTCCTTCAGCTTTTCTTCTCGTTCACCCGCTTAAATAGTGGCGTGTAAAAAAATTCACCAGGGTCATCTAACAAAAAACTTTAATTAGATAAATATTTTTTGCAATGATTGGAATTTTGTTCGTATTGTATTCCTTCTATTATTTTATTTACTGTTGCAGTATTAATTTGTATTTTTATTGCTGTTTTTTAATTTCATGTTCATCTTGTTTATCTTGCATTTACAATTCATTTCGAATTCTGCAACATTTGCTAAAGTCAATAACATTTTAACCATCAGCGTTTGTAGCGGCGTCCGTAGGAACAGCCATTCACACCACCTTAACACCCGCTATTTACAAACAGTTGCCATTGTTAAGATCTTGCAATACAATACGATATTTATTAATGTATTTTTATTTATTTTTATTTTTTATACTATTTTTTTCATTTTTCCGATTTGAACATGCCATGATAACAATTAAGTATTCAGAAAAAATGCATTTAATAAAATAAACAAGCCATAAACAATTAATATTAATAAAAGAAAAATAAATCTCGAATTAATAAGCGAAATATGTACTTGTTTGCACTTGTCTTTGATGTGAATATATAAACGAAATGAAGGTAGGAACATTTTTGTTTTAATTTTCAAGAATTTAAAAAAAAATTAATACCCGTATATGTGAATATTTATAAGTAGTACGTGAATTAGTAAATTTATTTCATATTTTTGTTAGCAACAATTCTCATCAGCCCAGTTGCTCTTAATAACTGTACAACGTGTAGTAACACAAACGAGTTCAAAGGGGGCCATAGACTGGACGCCATAAATTATTTACAGAGTTGACACAACAGCAATCAGAAAGTTTCTCTGTTTGCAGCCCCCCTTTTGTTACTCCGTTTTGGCGATTATTTAATGAAGTTGAACTATTTCAATCGGAAGTAGCAAAGGTTTGAGTTGCGGTGAGTTAAATGTCTCCTTTGCATCAACTGTTTATACTAGGTCTGTGCAAAATTAAAGGTAAATTTCCATTTCTCCTTAAAAAATATTTATTCATTCAACAATTTTTATTATCTGCCCTACAAAGAGGTTTCCTTCAGATGTAATACAACTCCTGTGCTAGCGTTTCTTCTAATCCTCACAGCAGTTCTGATAATCACATTTTTGGCATGTCCGTGTGATATATCAGCGATTATGTTTTTAACTCCTCCATTGCCGTAGAAAGACATCCTTTCAAGGGTGACTCCACTCTTGGGTACAGCAAAAAGTCGTAAAGGCAGAGGCCCAGAAAACTGAATTTAGCAATTTACCCACACTCGTTATGCAAGATATTTCCGGAAAACTTAAACGATATTTCGACCAAAAAAAAAAAGAATTTTCTCTGCAATGCGTAGTACGATACGTTCAACTCGGAGTCAAAAAGATATTAAGCGGACATGTCGTTTTCTTAAGGCTTCTTTAATGTTGTATTAGGCAGACTTTCCGAATTCCAGTTCACCTGCTATTTTCACACTGAAATGCTTTTACACACTCTGCTCTGACTTAAATAAGAAAAAAACATGATATTTAATAATTAACCTAAGAATTAATATTCAAAACGAATTCTCCAATCTGGTTTCACAATATTTATTCAGTTATTACAATTTATATTATTACCTAGAAGTTCTCAATTTACCGCAATAAAATATTAACTCACAATCCCCGATTTTATAATTCTACCACCAAATCGTTCATTAAATAGTGTAGATGTAAGTATCTGTTTTACTCAGTTTCTGTTCGTTTCAGTCGATGTTCAAATAGATCAAAAATACCAACGAAAATTCTATTTCGCCTTTCACAAAAATGCCCATCCTATAGTATCCTTTGCGCAAATGAGTGGGAAAATTGTTGGTGGGAAAGAGACAATGATCACAAACGGATCGATCTTTCTTCCAAGGCGACACAAACTTGCCCTCCCACACTAACGGATGCTTACAACACTTTATCATGCCATCCATATAATAATCCTTGTAACCAAAATCAAAGTAGGCTGTAAATGTAGTGGGCGGAATATGGAAAGGCGACGTTATGTAAGTAATGCCATTGGGACTGTAACTGATTTCAGCACGACCAACCGCGTTGTCTGTATTGATGTCTTCGAGAACATTCGAGTAGCCACTGAAGGCATAGATGCCGCGTGAAGGTTGCGTAGGCCACCAATTCATTTCTATGTTCGTAGAATTCACAACGCAGTCCACTTCCAGAACGTCTACCACATATTCTGATCGCTGAAAGAGAAACAATCGCTAAGCCAAGAATGCTTTCAAGTGGGACTATTGCACTCCGTCTCATGTACTTGAATTACCGATCTCTGGAACGTGTCACGCCGAGCAAAGCAAAGTACATGTGACGTCCCGCTAATTGGAAGCCGAATACACTTTTTAAATTTTTTGCTCCATTAGAGCTTTTATTTTAATCAGGCCAATTTCGAATTCACATACAGTTTGTTATTCATTCACTTACTCCTGGAATAGTTTGCTTACCGCTGGCAAAATAGTTATTAAAAATATTAAAAATGTTATTGCAATTAACAACATTGTGTGTTACGTGCGTTATGAAATATTTTTCTATTCTACTAATGAAATCTATTGTCCGTTAGCATTATTTAAATATTTGAAAGCCAGTAGTGGTACGGACAACTTTGTGTTGTTAACAACGATTAAGTTGTTAAGCTTTAATTTGTAGATCCCGATCCGCCCTTTTTAAGTTTGCAAAGATTTGAATGATATTTTTAATGTTAAAAATATGTTAATTCATTAATTGTAGTAGAGGAATTACAGGGTTTGCGAGCTCAATTCATGTGTAAAGAGTTCCAAAGTTTATATATTTTCGGAGAACACATTAAAACAAGGAAATGAATAGATTAGAGTTCTCAAAATTAACTGTTTGATAAAGATGTCTGCTAGCACTTAAGTGAGAACTAGAAAAAGGGGGCACAATAGCATTCAAACTATTGCTAAGCGGACAAAACACAAATTAATGGATAAATAAATTTTTTTCTTCAGGAATATTCACTTTATATTTTGAACAGACCTTGTATGTCGTCCAAGTGCTACGATATATGTATAGCGGATCGTTAAGCATGAATGATGAACTTATGCTGTTATTACAAAAAACCAGAGACTTGTTGCCATTTAGAAAAATTTCCCTCATACCTGCAATTATTGTGCACTAAGTTCATGTTGTCTTCGACCAAAAACCTCCAAAACTTGTGGTTTCACCAGAAGCCTATTATGTTTTTCTCTAAGAATTGTTCAACAACTGAATTATGCGCAGAAGAAAAACTACTTGTATTCGTTCAACTTCTGAAATAGAAGTTCAAAAGTAAAATCTAATGAGCAAACATTTTTGTCCCCAAAAAATCGAATACGAAAAAAAATCTTTACAAATAAATTTAAGGAGACTCCACTCCATATTCTACTGCAGAGTGCCTTGACTACTGAAATCATTTATTGACTTCATCTCGCAGTAGATTTAATTATTCATCGTAAGACTGAATTTATGCTAAAGAAAAAATTTTAATTTTGTAACACGTAGCAGGTATCGTACCATTATCGTATTGTCTTAAACTGAATGCTACACAGAGTGCCACCGTCTGTATCCAAGCGTGGTGTTGCAGTCGTTGTTCTTTTTTTTTCCAAAGACAAGATTGTTTTCTTCAACAGTTGGCTTCGTTTCGTTTCGTCTCGTCTGTAGCTGTCATGTTTAACAGTAGTTGGTGGGTGACCTTTTGCGTGTTGAACAAACAACTGAAACAAAGTTTGAAAAGTTGCAAATTTTATGCAACTCAAGAGAAAACAATCGCACATACTAGCGAACGCAACTCAAGTGACTGAGATTAAAACATGATGTTGCACTGTTCAGAGAACATATTTTAAATCCATAATTGCAACATATTCGTCTAGTACGTTTAATAAAATAGTTAATTCATGGGGATTTAGTCTTTCACGGCTCATCAATGTTGCTCTTAACTTGTGTTGATTTAATTATTATAAAAAAACATATTTTTTTTCAAGTTACAAATGT
This sequence comes from Linnaemya tessellans, assembly GCA_951800035.1. Classification (NCBI taxonomy): domain Eukaryota; kingdom Metazoa; phylum Arthropoda; class Insecta; order Diptera; family Tachinidae; genus Linnaemya; species Linnaemya tessellans. The sequence goes on from OX637535.1 coordinate 39,977,484, forward strand.
ACGTTTGCTTTTAGCAGCTGGATGGAAATTGTTATAGAGAATTAAAAACATTCTGTAGACCTTATGCGTTTATTTTTAGCCTCTTGGCTAGAGCTTACAGTAAAAGAGCGGCACTCCGTTTGCAATTGTGCAACTTCTCACTCAGTTATCACGTCGTTGAGTAGATGTGAGTGTGGTGTATGTGTGAGTGTGGTGTGTGTGTGAGTGTTTAAATTACAGACAATCACAGCAGAGTTAATTTAACAAATCCTGCGTTATATATTCGTTTGTGAAAAATCTATTTCAAAAATTCCCAATAGTTTAAGGATCTGCTTATCAACTCTAGGACCGATGTACTGAATATGTCATAGTGTTAACTGGTCTAGCCAACGGCACCCTCAAATTGCCGTTGTAGGATGTCCTACAAGAGGCGGTCCTGTTAAAAAACCATTTATTCCACCGTTGATTATGTATAAAGTGCGCATGTCAACTCAATATTCCCATTCTCTTGCCTTTCGATGACTGCATATCACTAGACCCAAAGGGATTTCCGCAAGTTTGAGAGTTTTAGCCAGAAGAAACTACTTTTACTCAGGAATATATCGTTACTTTAATATAGAAAAGCCTTAACTAATATTTTCCTTACTTTACAGGAGAAGGAAAAAACTAAATAAAATATTTAGTTTTGATGCTACAGTACTTTTTTAAACGCAGTTTGTTATTAAATCCTCTAATAAATTTAATGCTATCATAATTTTTTTAAATTAAGAGATTTTCATAAAATTATATTAGTTAGGGCTTTTAGTGATTCAATTTATTGAAAGTTTTTGCGAGTTAGGGCTTTTCGTTGTTAATTAAAAAAGTAATATTTTCCTTTTAAGACAGGGATTTTTTAACCAAAAACAATGAAAGGAGAAATATTTATTGTAATATAAGTTATATTTACAAGCTGTGGGGTAAAGTTCGTAAAAATTATGGCAATCGGAAGGAATGAACTTTTTTAGATATTGTAAATGTTCCCGTTTTTTTTATATTTATTGGAATTCTCTCTTTATATAAGCATGTTGGAGTAATGTCCTTATCGCACTTCCTGGACCTATAAGTAAGAAGATCATATTCTGCACTTATGTTTGTCTTGTAATATAATAATCTAGATGAATCATAACCTAGGGCGCGTAACATATTTACAGTTGGATCTCCAATGCTTCTTCCTATATGTAAACGTAAAAATTGCTTATAACTTTTCTGTACATTTATTTTAAGATATTTAATACCTGGCCGAATAGATGTACATATATCGCTTCGGAATACTTTCGTAATCCAGAAAATAATCGTAACTTAGTTGTTTGGCTTGCAAGGGAAATGGATCCTTCCTCGCCTCCCTAATGAGATCTACAAATTGGGAAGGCAAGTTTATTTGTTTTTTATGTATTTTTCGTTCTATTAAAGAATGAGTTGCATCACACTCCATCTGTGTATGGCCACTTATCAAATATTTTTGCTCTATTGTTATGCCAGTTTTTTCGCAGAAAGCTAATAATGCAAACAATCACAAAATAAGGTCCGCAATTTGAAAACGTATTTCAAAAAGTCAAATAAATTCAACGCCTACCATCTGTGAATCAAAATAGTATTTCACATCGTGCAAATACTTTCCCCGCTACACTTGAAATCATTTCTAGTAATGAGTTAAGGCTTTTTTTTTGTAAAAAAAATACTCGAGTGATTTAGGGCTTTTTAATACTTCTCATATTTTCGTTGTTTTTGGTCGGATCGAAACAATTTTTTTACCATGGATGTATTCGAGGATTATTGATCAAAATATGCGAAAAAACCGATTTGAAAGAAAAACGACTTAGGGCCTTTCAATATTAAAATAACGATATATATATTCATCGAGTACACTAGAACTGGTTTTTCACTTTCGCCTTAGGGTACATTATGCGACTGAGAGGTCCTCACCCAAGTGCTAGAGGACATCTTTAAAAATTGATTAATTTTGTGAACTTAAATCTAATTAGTCTAAAAAGGTTAAGCAGTTTTAGAAATGTCGTTTTCGAAAGCTAATGGAATTTGTTTTATTGTCTACTCCAAAAATCTATAAATTTTGGAACTCTTTAAGCTTGAATTGAGTCCGCAAGCCCAATAAATCCTCTACTACAATTGACATTAAAAATAGCATTCAATTGCCGTTTCAAATCTTTGCAAACTTAAAAAGGGCGGTTCTGGATCTACAAATTTACAGCTGAACAACTTAGTCGTTGTTAGCAACACAAAGTTGTCCGTACAACTACTGGCTTTCAAATATTTAAATAATGCTAACGGACAATAGATTTCATTAGTAGAATAGAAAAATATTTCATAACGCACGTAACACACAATGTTGTTAATTGCAATAACATTTTTAATATTTTTAATAACTATTTTGCCAGCGGTAAGCAAACTATTCCAGGAGTAAGTGAATGAATAACAAACTGTATGTGAATTCGAAATTGGCCTGATTAAAATAAAAGCTCTAATGGAGCAAAAAATTTAAAAAGTGTATTCGGCTTCCAATTAGCGGGACGTCACATGTACTTTGCTTTGCTCGGCGTGACACGTTCCAGAGATCGGTAATTCAAGTACATGAGACGGAGTGCAATAGTCCCATTTGAAAGCATTCTTGGCTTAGCGATTGTTTCTCTTTCAGCGATCAGAATATGTGGTAGACGTTCTGGAAGTGGACTGTGTTGTGAATTCTACGAACATAGAAATGAATTGGTGGCCTACGCAACCTTCACGCGGCATCTATGCCTTCAGTGGCTACGCGAATGTTCTCGAAGACATCAATACCGACAACGCGGTTGGTCGTGCTGAAATCAGTTACAGTCCCAATGGCATTACTTACATAACGTCGCCTTTCCATATTCCGCCCACTACATTTACAGCCTACTTTGATTTTGGTTACAAGGATTATTATATGGATGGCATGATAAAGTGTTGTAAGCATCCGTTAGTGTGGGAGGGCAAGTTTGTGTCGCCTTGGAAGAAAGATCGATCCGTTTGTGATCATTGTCTCTTTCCCACCAACAATTTTCCCACTCATTTGCGCAAAGGATACTATAGGATGGGCATTTTTGTGAAAGGCGAAATTGAATTTTCGTTGGTATTTTTGATCTATTTGAATATCGACTGAAAAGAAACGGAAACTGAGTAAAACAAATACTTACATCTACACTATTTAATGAACGATTTGGTGGTAGAATTATAAGATCGGGGATTGTGAGTTAATACTTTATTGCTGTAAATTAACATTTTCTAGGTAATAATATAAATTGTAAATACTTAGAACTGAATAGATATAATCAAAGTATATCTACATAAGTAGTCGCAAGACTACAACAACATAAAATTACAAAAACCACCGTACATTTTGTTTGTGTAAAATTCTAATCTTATGTCAGAAATTTTGTTCACAATTATTTCCAAAAATTTAAATTCTTTTCGCATAGAACTTTTTTAAAACAATTTCTTTTTGTTACTTTTCATAAACAATACACTTTTTCACAAAAATCTTTTCCACAACAATTCTTTTTTGCTACTTTTGTTGAATTGATAATGTTTTTCACAATTTTACAAAATTATTTTTTCAACGGAATAAACAAATATGGCTCGCTACAAAAGTAAACAAATTTTGTCATACGTTCAGGTAAAAACTAAAAAAAAATTTAGTCAGCTGGGCTCTGGCATATACTTGATATAGATATATGTACTTTGGATATAATGAAACCAAATTTTTGAATTTGTTTTGAGTTTTAGCTTCATTATTAATATTTTGTTCATATTTTGATCCGAGCAGAGTGTGTAAAATCATTTCTATGTGAAAATAACAGGTGAACTGGAACTTGGAAATGCTTCGCATGTAAGAGTGACAGTTTTAAGTTTTCCTTTCTGTATTTCATTTCCTTAACCTTTCGAAAATTATCTACATATGAGTTTCATGTGTACAGAGATCTGCTGAGTACAACATTAAAGGAGTCTTAAGAAAAGTCCTTCTAATAGAAATTATTTTAATTCTAATTCAAACTTGTAACTTTTTTTTACCCTTCAAAGTCTGAGATCGGGACGAGGAATTATAACAAGAATGTACGCAATAGCGTTTTTTTGAAAAAATAGGAATGAGGTCACGCTAAAAGGACAGCTTTTAACGAGTTTAAAGTCCAAAGTCTGTATCAGACTGTAGGTGATGGAAGTATGAAGGTTTTCTTGGCCTGAAATTTCATGACAACATCAATCGCTGGCATTGATTTAAAGTGACAAGTGCTTTGCCTTCCTTGCCGAAGTAGACCAACAACAACTAACAGAAGCAAATACTGAGTGAGTGTGGAATCGAATCCGCGATCTTCTGCTGCTTAGTCTACATTTTAATTACTTCCCTAAGGAAATTAGTCAAAATCATAAAATTAAGGTCATTAAAATCATGATGTCAATTGTAAACATTTTTAATTCTCCATATAGAATATTTATTTGGCTTTTAGTATATTTTGAATACCTCAAATGTCGCTAACAGCAATAAACGAAAACAGCAACAACAACAACAACAGCATAAAGTTGATATGCGCTGTTGTGTTATTTCTTTTAATAAACACACGTTTTTAATTAATTAATTTTTTTTCTTAGATTTAATGTTTCTCGTTTTATTTGATTTGCTTAACGAAAAACAACGTGAGTGTGCCCGCCGTGCAGTGCAGTTGCATGGAATGCAATGAAAAATAAATAACAAATTTTAAAAACATAAAAACACTTACAAAATAGATATTTTTTTGGCGGTGCCGTAATTGGGAATTGTATATCAATTAATAAAACAACATTTTGTTGTACGTTTGAACACAAAAAGGCCGACAAACAAGCAAAAAAAAAAAAAAGAAACAAAACAAAACAAACAGTCAGTCACTTGCAGTTGCTGAAGCACATGACTGAAATTTGGTCAACGAAGAAACCTTTTTTTTTATTGATCCATAAACCGTAATAACCCGACAATTTCCAAATTGCATAAAAAGCAATACAGTTAACAATTAGACGTTGTAAAAAACATGTTTGTATTTTTTTTAATGCCTCATTTAATCATAAAATTGAAAATGATTTCCTTAAAAAAGTCGCTTATTTTTCACTTGATCCTTCACTACTTCATCGTGTGAGTAACAGCGACACTGTAACGCTCCTTATTAAGCGTGAAACACCTTTCCCAAACTTCTGGCGCAAATTTTATTTCAACTACTGGACATTTTTAAAGTGTTTTTTTTTTAATTTTCTTGTTTAACTGTTTGGCACATGTTCAGGTGTTATTATTGAATGTGCGCATAAAGAGTGTCTTATAAACGGAGTATAAAATTGTGTGATTCTTACAAAAATTTTTAGATTTTATATTCAAACGAATTTGTTAATTTCATTTGCCTACACGACAGAAGCAATGCCGGCATTATTATAGAATATCACATAATTTCAAGGTGCTTATATTTTATATATATTATTTCAGTTTTTGCGCTGCTCTGTTGCAAACTTAATTTTCTTTGAATTGTAACCCATTCGGGCTACTGCACTATTCGAATTGGCTCAGGGCAGGTGGTTCAGAGAATCCACCTGTGAGATATCAAGAGTTTTATGGCCCTGCCTAGACTGTAAGAGGACAAAGGATCTTTTGAACTTAGCAAAAGGTCATTTGCGCAGTTTGGTGGCCACAATTGCTGGGTCACTGCACTTTTGGGGTCCATGCTAGGCGCATGGGTCTCCCCTATAACAACTATTGTTTCAGCTGCAATGACGAAGAGGAGGAGGAGGGGGAGAGCATTACACACTTCCTCTGCCCTGCTCTGGGGGAGCAGGAACACATTTTGGAGACATTTCGGAGATGTCAGGTATGGAACTGAGGAATCTGAGTCTATTTATTAGGAGCAGTGGCTGGTTCGGCAGCTGACTCCCTTGAGGTGTGCGTGCACGACCAAAAATTCTCTCGTATTTATATGCTTGTCCCATCTTCTTGCTACTCTTTCTACCTGGACTCCGACTGTCTTTTCCTTCTTTTTCACATTTCTTCCTATGCAGGTAACACAGGGATGAAATAATTGAAGCCAAGTGGGCTTCCCCTTCACCAGCAACCTGTTAACCTAACTTAACCTAAGCCATTCAGGCCGATAAATTTCTAGAAATCTTAAAAAAAACTAAGAAAATCAGTCACTGAATCGCTTGGTTGATTCATCCAAAAGTTATAGTAGTTTGAAGATGAAAATAAAAATGATTATTAGGGATCAAAATCGGCGGGAAGTTGCAGTTGTTCCAACATTTTTTTAAAAAATGTTTGTTTAAAAGGAATTTAGAATTTCTTAAATCTATTTCAGGTTTAACTCACTTTTAGTTAGCAGGAAATTCGCCATCTCTAATTAAATATTATTATTCCCATGATGACGACGGTGCTACAACACAGTGAAAGATGTTTGTATTAATCACAGAGGCCTCTTTCCTGAAGCATGTCCAGAATCGTGCGAGACTATCATACCTATACAGCACTAGATTCACACGATGATTTAGAAACATGAGTACCCGTCTAAGCATTTTTTTCCACTGCGGTAGACACGTCGCAACGATAGCAAAAGTATTGCGATTTTTGCTCTCCATGTTTTTTTTCTATTCCGCGGTACAATCATTTTCTTACTTGTTGAGACGTTTTTCTGTCGTCCTTTTTACTTTCAAAAATTATTAACCAATTAATTAAAAGCAAGAAAATCTAACCTGCAAAAAAATAAGACACAAATTAAAATCCATAGTATATGTAAGTTTAAGTGGTTTTTAGAGGTAAATAAAGAAATTTCAACGTTTTAAAGTCAGTGTGTGAATGGTAGTAGATTTAATAAAACACAAAATAAAATAATTTATAAATTCGCCGATTTGAACTTGAAGCTGAACAATAATTCTAGCTTCATAATTAAATTAATTTAAAATGAAAAAATAACATTAATTTGGGACTTATACTGAAAACTAAAGCAATAATAGTAGTGCTCAAATCATTTTAGTTATCTTGCAATTCTCGTATAAAAATTTATAAAAAAAAAATAATTTTTTTTCAAAGAACTGTGACCACATTCAAAACCGCCACCTAAAAATTGCAGCAAAACACTCAAATGACTGTAAGAGTAGCGGCTTAGGTTAGGTTAGGTTAAAAGGGCTACCCGCAGTAAAGCGAGAAAAACCCTCGGAGGCCATCAAAAGGCCCATTCTGATGCCCAGAGGACTATACCCTGCACACTCCTCTCAAGACGAAGTGGTGATTCCTGAGAACCACCCAAAACGTCTCACAAAGCCCGCCAGGGCAGCCAGCGGTGCATCCCTGAGGCAAGAGTAGCGGCTTTGTAATTTGGAAATTTAATTTAATGTTAATATTCCCCTGTTCCCTGAAATCACTGATCATGACCCTGATTTTTTATGACCTTGGACCTTCTTTGATATAAAAATATAACATCTGCTTAGCAAAATTTCAATACATTATGTTGTTTCTTAGAGGTTGGTTTAGCTCTTCTTAGGGGAACTTTTTTCCCTCTGGCCCGATTCAGTCCATTTACTTCAAAATATATTTACACCAAATTTCAAGGCTCTGGCTCTTTTTGCTTGTACTGAATCGTGATTTCTACAGACGGCCGGGCGGACATGGCCAGTTTGTCTTAGATTTCACCACTGATCAAGAATATATACACTTTATGGGGTTTTAGAGGGATATTTCGCTGCGTTACATACGGAAAGACAAAATTAATGGTATAAAACTAGTACTAATTTTTAAGCGATTGAGTAGAAAACTCTGACCCGGAAAAATTCTAGATTACTTGCTGGGAAATAATATATAACTTTTCCAACTACCCTCGTATGTGTACTTTTGTTTTATTATACAATACATGCAGTTTTTTTTTTTGTAATTGCCTTTAATATGTTTTCTTTATGACTTTTTCCTTTGTTTTATATGTCTTCCATTCCATTCTCTTGCTTCCCATATCTATTAACCGTTTTCTTCTTCCCCAAATTCCACGCTTGTGTACTAAAAGTTGTTCTATACATCGCCAGAGTATTAGTGTGTTGTGCACACCTGTACGCAAGCCTATTGTTGATTCGATCTTTTATTCATTTAAGTGAATTTATTTGGTGTCTTTGTTTATTTGTCAAAATAATAAAACCACTAAATGTCAGCCCATAAAAAGGTAATTTTCCACACCTGCTTAATATGTTATTTATATGCCCAAAAATATGAACACACACGGCAACAAAAACCGTAGATAAAAATGTTTAATCATGATTATTAAATTAATTTAGCCTAAACAATTTCTAATTTCCACTTTAGGATTAACGAGCTTATGATCGGAATTATGGAAATTTTTTTTGAATCAACCTACTCCTTCACAAAAAAAAACTACACACTCACTTAGCGTTCATTAATAAGTTTTGAAAAGTATATAAAAATAATTAACACACACAAGATGTTGCTTTTGATAATAACATTTCCAAATGCATGCGATTACGGACAGAGATATATAATATTTCTTAAAGGATATGCTGACAGACAGTTTAACGTGTTGACAATGTGCTGGCGTATAAGATAAAACTTTAGAGCAATTGTGATCATATCATTCTCTAATGCCTGCAAAAGGCACAACTCACGAGATCTCAAAACATGGGAAACACTTTATCCGAATAATTATAAATAAAACATGAGTTCTAGCGAAGTTTTTAATACTCGCATTCACATTAACATTAAAATTGATGTCCCAGTCATCCCGTTTCTACGCTCATTCCATTCAAATAAGAACATGTTTTTAAAAAAATTACTCAGCTAAAAATTAGTAGTCAGGCTAAAGTTTAAATCAAAGAATCTATCAATTACTTATTATCAGTCATGTCGCAGAGTTCAATTCCTTGCGGAAAAGGAAACTGCTAAACGAAACAACTTGTCGGTATGAAATCATTTTTAATATTATGAATAGAATCAGATATTGTAAATTTTATATTTTTGGGTATTTGTTGTTTTTCACAAAATATTTTAATATTATTCGTGCTGATTCTTTTCCCAAATTTACAAAAAAAAAGTTCAAAATTGATTATTGAGGGGTTTTAGCCAGTTCCTATGCGCACTTCACTGGGGCTAAAGCAGATCATCAGGTAACCTTTACCCAACATTTCTTAGAATAACTAGAGATATTATTTTAAACTTCGACTCAATTGAATCAGAAGTTTAAGTAAGTTTCAAAGCTATAACAAGAACTCAATAATCAATTTTTCCCTTTTTGTTTTCTTACTATGTCCCGGTTTACACTATGCAACTTTTGTTGCAGCAATTCTTATTTTGTGTGCGAGTTCTGAAATAGGAATATATCCCATTTGTATTCCTTTCTCGCTCTTCCTCAGTAAATATCAAGAATTGCTGCGACAAAAATTGCATAGTGTAAACCAGGACTATGTCATACTACAACTGGCTGGCTTTTTTCCAACTCTAATTGTAGGTGTAAGAGACAAAGAAAACAACAACAGCTAATTATTCGCAGTGTTGACAACATTTTGTTATTTTTGCGCTGGCACCCGCATCGTTTATAGTTAATTTTATATATTTGGGTATTTGTTGTTTTTCACAAAACATTTTAATATTATTCGTGCTGATTCTTTTCCCAAATTTACAAAAAAAAGTTCAAAATTGACTATTGAGGGTTTTTAGCTAGTTCCTATGCGCATTTCACTGGGGCTAATGCAGATCATCAGAATCAGATATTTTTTGTTTGTTTGTTTTAATTTTAGATTCACACCTCTAACAGCTCGCCACTAGAGAGGAATTATTTGGCCGCGCAGTAAAAGTGCATATGCCGTTCCTAAAGGACCATGGCATTACAAATATTTCTCGGTGCCCTCGACCTATGCCTTTACATAGGAAGTACGATCCAATCCTTTTTTATTGTCTGACGTTGACGTCTCCTGTCGACGACACAACTTTCACATGTTATCTTCTCCGTAGAATACTTTACAAATAAATTTGCAAAGTATTTGGTGCACAGATGCCAACTGATTGCTTCCGACCGTATGGCGGCGATGTTATTAACCGTATTCTCTTTTCCGTTACTGTGACTGACTGTACACGACCTACATATGCCTTCACATAGGAAGTAGCAAGTACTTAACCACGAAAAAATCCTCAGAAGAACCGTAACAGAACCATACAGTTATCTGAGTTGTTGAAATTAACTAGAGCGAGTGAGACGCAAAACTCTCGAAAGGGAGTAAACGATCAGTGGTCTGGCAGCACTTAAAAATAATTTGCAACGAAGCTTGATGTTGACTGACTCTATTTTTATACTTATTAAAATTTACATGTTTATGGTATTTGGCTTAAGTAAAATAGAAAAAAAATTTAGTTTAATACGATCGTTTCCAATGTGTTGGGCGGATCATGGCTGAGACACCTTTCTGTCAACATAAAACCTTACGTATTAATATTTTATATCAAGTTAAACATGTTTAATCTGCTGGGTCAGAGTTCCTTTAAGACATTTCTGTATCCAATTTTAAAACTCTATTTTGACACGGTCACTCCGGGAAGAGACATCTCATCTTTGTCATTAAAACGTAAATTTTTGGGGTTATTCAGTGTAAAAACTAAATATTTTTTTATAGGGTAACTTAAGGAGCGCAGTTGGGTGGACGGGTAGGACAGGGGAATATCAAAGAACATCTTACTTTCGTCGTAAATATTGAAAAATTATATATAAATGAAATTTATTTGTTATATATAAATTCCATTTATATATAATAGTATTGTGCCAACAATGTGTCAAATAAAAAATTTTCATAATATTTAAAAATTAAATTTTTAAGGAATGTAGGCTTAAGTAATACAATTTATTAAATACTAGCTACTTGGACCCGACGTTGTCCGGCTTCCCCAACTATTCGACTTTGTACAAAAGGTTTTCATTTAATGTTTTTTTTTTATTTTTTCTTTCAGATTATATAGACAACATGATAGAAAACTTTTTACGTCCTGCTCTTGAAAACAGACCTGGTATGTGGTTTCAGCAGGACGGAGCCACTGCCCATACTGCCCGAGACACAATGGCACTTTTAAGTTAAATTTTTGGAGAGCGAATAATTTCTCGAAATTCGGAAATTATTTGACCAGCGCGATCGCCAGATTTGACAGCACCCGACTATTTTCTTTGGGGATTTTTGAAGGAGCGAGTGTATGTGAACAAGCCAGAGACAATCCTTGAACTCAAGGCAAACGTTGTTGCAGAAATTCGAACGCTACAGCCACAAGTTTTGAAAGATGTTATGGAAAATGCTCTAAAAAGAGCCCATCAGTGCGAAGCTGAAAACGGTGGTTATTTAAAAGACATAATTTTTCATACTTAGTGTAAAAAAATTTCCATATTGTATAATCTGAAAGAAAAAATAAAAAAAAATTAATAAACAAAAAAGTTATTAAACTTTTACACACCTTGGTTTCTTTTGGCCCACCCTGTGGAATATTAAAAACTGTTTTGATGTATTTTCAGTATAAATATTTTAAGTTTTTTTTCTTTACTTAAATATTGTCGGATTCTATGAGCGCGGTGCGAAGCACGTGGCCTATTTCTATGATACTTTCCTGATATGTTAACTTCATAATACTGATAACTTGTGCCAAGTTTCGTAACTTTTGGTGAAGACACAAACATTTGGGGAGGAAAGATATTTTTTGGTTATATGGGCGGGATACGGTGGGCGTGGTCATCCTTGATAAAACTTAAAATATTCCTTGACTGAGGTGATCAAAGGATCTGTGCAAAATTTCAGCGTTCTACCCTGCAGAAATCGGGACTACTCCTTACACGAGTGTAAACAGTACTCCACAAGGGACCAGGACTAGTCCAAAAGTAATCCAAATACATGGGAAAAACATGCTCCATTTTACATTACAATGTCCTAGGAGAGGACCATGTAATCCAAAAAAACATTACGTCAGAGTAATCCAAAAACTAGTCCAAGTAACTACTCCGTACAATACTAACACAGGGTTAGTCTTGGAATTAGTAAATGGATTAATCATGTGTTGCGAGTATTGACAAATATCTTTTTTTAGTCATCATGGTCCATGTTTGCATTACATTGGACCATGTTGTAACTACTCCTTTTCACTTAAAACGGATCATGTACTAAAGTAATTTCTGCAGGGTACGATCTCTCGTTATACTTTTTGCCATAAAATGCCATGAGATATCAAAAATAAAATTAGCCTATTTTACCCCCCAGATATCCCGTAATGTACTGTCAAAATTATATATGTGTAACTTCAACGATATTTGCGGCGCACGCCAAAACATGTCGCCGATTGTAGAATTTTTGCCTACTTACTGCACACTTATCGATATATTTTAGACAATTTGCACAATATCTTTATAAATTATAGCCTATGTGTGATTCTGATGTACTCGTATAAGCTAAGTTATTGTAAGGTTTCATTAAAATCCACTCGGTAGTTTTTGCGTGAAAGAGAGACAAACATCCACACTCACAAACATTCGACTTTATAATATTATAGGATTCACACTATTTTTGCATATAATATCTTACGTCAACGCTCACTACAGAGTGCGATTTCCAAAAATTTATTTTTCTGTTTTTATGGCTCCAAGTTTAACGCACTGGACCTTCTTTGACATAAAAATATATTATTTGCTTAACAATATTACGAAAAAAAAACCTTAAAAATATGTTGTTTTTTAAAAGTTGGCTTAGTTCTTCATAGGGGAACTTTTTTCCCTCAAGCCCGACTCAACCCATTTAGGAACTTGACCTGTGATATTCTTCAAAATATATCTATACCGAATTTCAAGGGTCTGGCACTTTCTGTTTGGACTGTATCGTGCTTTCCACAGACACACAGAAGGACACGGCTAGATCGTTTCAGATTTCATCACTGATCAACAATGCATATACTTTATAAGGTCTTCGAGGAATATTTCTCGGCGTTACACACGGAAAGAATATACACTCCAATTCTTTTTAGGGGGGTATAAAAACATAAGTCTTTTTCCTTGTGAGGTTTTCTTTAGTCGCAGGAGTATGCCACAAATCACAGTGATCCTCAAAAGCAGCATAGCACATATCATCGATCAAATTCAGTCCGAAAAGCCGTGTCGAATATTTGATCGATGTTATATTTCACATATAACGGCATCTGTAGGTCTTTCAAATGAATAAACAAGATCGATGATATCTCACATACAATTTTTTTTATTTAAATTTGAAGATACGACACGCTAAATGCATCACCCTTTAATATTAAAATTTTATTTTTTAAACCTTTAAATTCTCGCAGTGTTATTCACACTATTGGATTTTCCACCTCCACACGCTGTTTAGAGCCTAGCATTCATATTCTTACCCTCGGATAATCGAGCACATTGCCCTAAAAGATGCAACACAATTTTCTCTTTATTGTTACAGCATCTGCAGCAGCCATCGCCCCACATTAAGATTATTTTCCTCGAAAAGTTTCAATGCCTTTTCAACTCACAGCAACTACTTGATACAATATATACTTAAGCAACTTGAGAAGGTTTTGTGTGTTACGGTAGCACACAGTAATATTGCCTAGTGAATCTAGCACTTAATTAACCAAAAATCAAGCGATATATTTATATTGTTTGTATGGTGTCCTATGAAGGTTTACCTTCGTTAAAAATGTGATAACAACTAACACACAAAACAACCCTAATTTATATGATATATTTAAAAAAATCAAAATTTGCAAAACAACGATGCTTAGCGGAACTGGTTTCGAGTATAAATTATATGTTGTTTATCCGAACAACTATTGGATAAAGGCGGACTTGATAAGTTTGACGATAAGCTGATCTCGACAGATATATGAGATCAATATGATAAAATGTCAATTATATTTGGCACAAAAACAGCAAAACGAAAATCAGAACAGTTTTTTCTTTCAATAATTCTATATAAAGCGAATATCATTTAAAACTCCTGATCATATTCAAAATGATATTTTCGACAATAGTATTGCTAACATCCTCAATGATCGCCATACAGCCGGTAAGAGCATAACAGAAATTAATCCAATTTAAATTAAGCAGCCAACACTTGAAATCAAATTCAATGTGCTATTTTAAGCACAAGAATTTGTTAAAGAATCAAAAACAATTTTGATCTCAAAAGTCGAATAGCCGTTAATTATACTTGATTAAAAGCAAAAAATATTCTTCCCAGAAACAGCAATATGTGATCAACGTTATGGAAGTCGAATGGAATGTAACGGATACAAATAGGATAGAAATGGAATGGGAGATCACTCGACCTCAACGTGGCGTTTCAGCATTGTCCGGCTTCATTGACATAAAAACTGATATAAATACAGATAAAAGTCTCATTTCAGTTAACATCTACTATAGTCCCAATGGCATCAGTTATACGCGATCGCCATTTCGTTATCCATCGTCTGTACTGACAGAAGGTATTAATTCTGTCTATAAAAACTACTTGATGCACGGTATGAAGGAATGTTGCAAAAATGCAATAGACTTTGAAAACAAGTTTGTATCGCCATTAACCAAGAGGCACATGATGTGTAGACACTGTTTACTTGACTCTGACGATTTGCCAACAAATATGCGTATGGGTTTCTACAAAACAGAAATAATCATTAAAGGAGAACTGGACTATGCGCTAATGATATTATGGAGACTGGAGTCGGATTGAAATAGGAAAAACATGAAATTTATTTTGTCATTAATTGAAATATCCAGGTCGCGTAATAATAATTTATTAAAGTTTGAAAATTCACGATGAGTGTTTTTATATTTTTTTGAAAAAAAAAGTCTGATTGGAATTTATTTTGTAACTGGGTCTACTTACACCCAATTCACACGATGAATTTTGTGACGTCTAATTTTATTAATTCCCTTTTGAAAGTGGTTCCAAAAACTCTATGCCTTCAAACGATGAATTTGGTGTTCATGTCTATTTTTATTATACCCTCCAAAAAAATAATTGGAGGGTGTATTCACTTTGTCACTTCGTTTGTAACTCAGCGAAATATCCATCTGATATCCCAAAAAATATATATATTCTTCATCAGTGATGAAATCTACGACGATCTGAGCATGTCCGTCCGTCCATCTGAGGAAATGACGATTCAGTCCAAACAAAAAGAGCTAGACTCTTGACATTTGGTATAAGTATATCTTGAAGAATAGCACAGGTCAAGTTTGTAAATGGGCTGAATCGGGGAAGAGGGGAAAAAGTTCCTCTAAGAAAAACTAAACCAACCTCTAGAAAACAATTTAATTTTTTAAATTTTCAAAATGTTTTTTTAATTTTGTTAAGCAAATGATATATTTTTATATTAAAGAAGTTCGATCTCGTTAAACTAGGAGCCAACAATATTAAAAAAAATAGTTTTGGACCCGCCACTTTTAGGGGGCGTTGTTATATGCCAAAATAGTGTAGATATTAAATCAATTGTTGTTCTTAAGCCTAAATTCCTTAAACATCTTTAACATGTTTAAGCTTTAATGACGAAGCTGAGACGTAACCTGGTATTAGTCTGCCCTACAACTTCCTCCTCTTTGCCCCCTAAATGACCCTTTAAAAAAAATTTTTAAATTTTGTATATAATTATCCCAAACATTTATTTTTAGAGTTTTATGACAAAGGTGAAATGTCTTCCCCACAGCCCTTGCCACAGCGACCCCGCCAAAATAAGTTTAAGTTTTAATACCCTCCAAAAAAAAATTCCTCAAACTCCGAGAACATCCAAAACTGATGTTTCGTTTTCTGTTGCATCCTCCGTATTAACATATGAAACATTTGTAGAAACACAAGTTTCTCATAATGTTCCTTCATGTGTGGGCAGCAAAAGGACTAAAGTCTACAGATAAATTGGTGTCAATACCAAGATTCATTAAGATAATTGTGTCATAATTTAAGATTATTGTGTAATATATTTTTATATACTTCTTGTAACGATCCTGCAAGTAAAATTAATACAAAAAAGCTCTCAATGTCCTAAGAAGTAAATGGACGTATACGATCATTCATTCATTCATAAGCGATTTGTTTCATTTTCTGAATTGTACCCTATAGTTTTGCTATCGTGATAACCACTAAAGATACAAAAAACAGGAATTTTAATAAAATTTTATAAAATCGCAAAATAAAATTTGCAAAATAGCGATGCTTATCGGAACTGGTTTCGAGTATAAATTATATGTTGTTTATCCGAACAACTATTGGATAAAGGCGGACTTGACAACTTTCACGATAAGCAGATCTCGATAGAAATAAGAGATCAAGATGATAAAATGCCAATTATATTTTGCACAAAAAATCAAGAGTGTTTTTATTTTCAATAATTCTATAAAAAGCGAATATAATTCAAAACTCCTGATCATATTCAAAATGATATTCTCTATAATAGTATTGCTAACATCCGCAATAATTGGCATGCAGGCGGTAAGAATATTAAAAATAATCAGTCGTACAGAACTGGAAATCCAAATCACTAGGATATTTTTGACAAAAAAAATCTATAGTTAATTAATAATATAAAATAATTTTATTTTTTTTGTGGTATATTTTCCAGAAACAACAATACGTTGCCAACTTTATTGACGTCGAATGGAATGTAACGACTACAAATAACTTAGAAATGGAATGGGAGATCACTCGACCTCAACGTGGCGTTTCTGCACTGACCGGTGTCCTTGACATAAAAGCCGATGTAAATGCAGATAAAAGCTTCATTTCAGTTAACGTCTACTATAGTCCCAATGGCATCAGTTATACGCGATCGCCATTTCGTTATCCATCATCTACAATGACAGCAGCTCTTAATTCTGTATACAAAAACTATTTTAAGGAAACAGTGAAGAACTGTTGCGAAAATGCAATAGCATTTGAAGGCAAATTCGTATCGCCTTTAACCGGGCGCCGAATGATGTGCCGAAACTGTTTACTGAACTCTGACGACTTACCATCACATTTACGTGTGGGTTTCTACAAAATAGAAATTGTTAGTAAAGGAGAAATGGAATTTGTGCTAATGCAATTAGTGAGAGTGGAGTTGGATTAAAATGCAAAATAGGAGAAGCCGTGTAGCAACAATTTGAAAATGTATTGAGGTGTCCAAATATCAAGATTGTGGCGTGCAATAAAAATTTGTTAAAGTGGAATTTTCCCAATATGTGTTAGGATGGAATTTTATTATATTAAGAATAATAAGATACTGAAAAACGGAGGCAGCCCATTGTTTGGTTATGCTCCAAGAGTGTGCTTTCAAATGACGATGGTAACATTTAGATTTTCAGTGATTGCAAACCAAAAGAAAAAGTTGAAAAGTTGAGGGCCCTAACATCTTATATCAACCCATTTATATTACATAGATTTTACCTACGGGTCTTTGTGTAAAACGGGCAATTGTGTTAGTGACTTTAATACGAAAAGTTAAAAATCTAAATTTTTATTTATTTTTTCACCGCTTTAATGAATTAAACACATTCAATACAACACGCTACCGTATGTTATTTGAGGGACTTATTTGTTTTTTTTTTAGACGAGGCCACCACTCTGGGCATGATCTCTACATATTTGGGGTTTTCGTTGGAAATAAAAAGGAAATGATACTGAGAAGTGGTATGCAGAAGGATGAGACGATAGAAAATTTGTTGTAGCTCTTTTAACCGGCTACCTTTTACTACAGGGCCGACAGGGTTTAAAATTAGACTGTATCATGTTTTCCACAGACGAACTTATGGGCATTGCTAGACCGTCTTAGACTTCAACACTGACCAAGAATATATATATACTTTATTTGGCCCAATTCTTTTTGGAGGGTATTAAAACTGTATTTTGTCGGGGTCTCTCTGGCAAGGGCTTTGGAGGAGACATTTCACCTTTGCCATAAGACTTCAAAAATAAATGTTCGGAATAATCAAAAATAAAATTTATCAACTTTTTTTTACAGGGCAAAGGGTGAGGAGGGGGTAGGGCAGAGTAATACCAGGTTACGTCTCAGCTTCGTCATTAAAGCTTAAACATGTTATTTTTAAGGGATGTAGGGTTAAGTAAAACAATTTGTTAAATTTTTACACTATTTTTGCATATAATAACGCCCACTAAAGGGGGCGGGGTCCAAAAATTATTTTTTTTCATTTTATGACCCCAGGTTTTATGCGTTAGAAATGAACAAAATTACAAAAAAGCTTTAACAATGTTGTTGTTTTCTAGAGGTTGGCTTAGTTCTTCTTAGGGGAAATTTTTTCCCTCTTCCCCGATTTAGCCCATTTCCAAACTTAACCTGTGCTATTCTTCAAGATACATTTATACCAGATTTCAAGAGCCTGGCTCTTTTTGTTTGGACTGAATCGTGATTTTCACAGACGGACGGACGGACATGCTCAGATCCTCTTGGATTTCATCACTCATCAAGAATATATATACTTTATGGGGTCTCAGATGGATATTTCGGTGCGTTACAAACGGAATGATAAAGTGAATATACCCTCCAATTCTTTTTTGGAAGCTATAAAAAGTAATAATAGTTCGTAACTCGTTTAAAAAAATCACGCATCATAGATTTAAAAAAAATTCCTCATACTCCGAGAACACCCACCCAAAACTGATGTTTCGTTTTCTGTTGCATCCTCCGTATTAACATATGAAACATTTGTAGAAACACAAGTTTCTCATAATGTTCCTTCATGTGTGGGCAGCAAAAGGACTAAAGTCTACAGATAAATTGGTGTCAATACATGGATTCCTTAACGTATTTTATTTTCAAGGTCCCCGGTAGTAAAATTTAAAATAATTGTGTTATAAACGTCCTTCTGGTAACGATCCTGCAGTTAAAATTCATACTAAATAGCTCTCAATGTCCTAAGAAGTAAATGATAACCACTAAAGATACGAAACAAAGGAAATTTAATAAAATTTGATCAAATCAGAAACAACAAATTTGCAAAATAGCGATGCTTATCGGAACTCGTTTCGTGTATAAATTATATGTTGTTTATCCGAACAACTATTGGATAAAGGCGGACTTGACAAGTTCGACGATAAGCTGATCTCGATAGAAATATGAGATCAATATGATAAAATGTCAATTATATTTGGCACAAAAACAGCAAAACGAAAATTAGAACAGTTTTTTTTTCAATAATTCTATATAAAGCGAACATAATTCAAAACTCCTGATCATATTCAAAATGATATTTTTTACAATAGTATTGCTAACATCCTCAATGATCGCCATACAGCCGGTAAGAGCATAACAAAAATTAATCCAATTTAAATTAAGCAGCCAACACTTGAAATCAAATTCAATGTGCTGTTTTAAGCACAAGAATTTGTTAAAGAATCAAAAATAATTTTGATCTCAAAAGTCGAATTATACTTGATTAAAAGCAAAAAATATTCTTCCCAGAAACAGCAATATGTGATCAACGTTATGGAAGTCGAATGGAATGTAACGGATACAAATAGGATAGAAATGGAACTGGAGATCACTCGACCTCAACGTGGCGTTTCAGCATTGTCCGGCTGCTTTGATATAAAAACTGATGTAAATACAGATAAAAGCTTCGTTTCAGTTAACATTTACTATAGTCCCAATGGCATCAGTTATACGCGATCGCCATTTCGTTATCCATCGTCTATACTGACAGAAGGTATTAATTCTATCTATAAGAACTACGTGATGCACGGTATGAAGGAATGCTGCAAAAATGCAATAGAATTTGAAAACAAGTTTGTATCGCCATTAACCAAGAGGCGCATGATGTGTAGACACTGTTTACTTGACTCTGACGATTTGCCAACAAATATGCGTATGGGTTTCTACAAAATAGAAATGATCATTAAAGGAGAAATGGACTGCACGCTAATGGTATTATGGAGACTGGAGTCGGATTAAAATAGGAAAAACATGAAATTTATTTTGTCATTAATTGTAATATCGAGGTCGCGTAATAACAATTTATTAAAGTTTGAAAATTCACGATGAGTGTTTTTATATTTTTTTTTTTAAAAAGAAAGTCTGATTGGAATTTATTTTATAACTGGCTCTACTTACACCCAATTCACACGATGAATTTTGTGACGTCTAATATTATTAATTCCCTTTTGAAATTGGTTGCAAAAACTCTATGCCTTCAAACGATGAATTTGTTGTTCATGTCTATTTTTATTATACCCTACAAAAAAAATTGGAGGGTATATTCACTTTGTAACTTCGTTTGTAACGCAGCGAAATATCCATCTGGGACCCCATAAAATATATATATATATTCTTCATCAGTGATGAATTGTTTAATGTATACTATCAAGTCATTTGTTAAACATCGGTACAACATATACGCGTTTAATTTATGGTTAATTTTGGGTTATAATTAAAAGCATAAGTCTTTATATCAACCACTTCCCTATAACCATAACAATTAGTTATGCTTATAAACGAAATGATATAGTGAATATACCCTCCATTTCTTTTTTGGAGACTATAAAAAGTATTAATAAAATAAAAAAATCACGCATCATAGATTTGAAAAAAATTCCTCTTACTCCGAGATCACCCAAAACTGATGTTTCGTTTTCTGTTGGATCCTCCGTATTAATATATGAAACATTTGTAGAAACACAAGTTTCTCATAATGTTCCTTCGTGTGTGGGCAGCAAAAGGAATAAAGTCTACAGATAAATTGATGTCAATACATGGATTCCTTAAAGTATTTTATTTTCAAGGTCCCCGGTAGTAAAATTTAAAATAATTGTGTTATAAATGTCCTTCTGGTAACGATCCTGCAGTTAAAATTCATACTAAATAGCTCTCAATGTCCTAAGAAGTAAATGATAACCACTAAAGATACAAAACAAAGGAAATTTAATAAAATTTGATAAAATCAGAAACAACAAATTTGCAAAATAGCGATGCTTATCGGAACTCGTTTCGTGTATAAATTATATGTTTTTTATCTGAACAACTATTGGATAAAGGCGGACTTGACAAGTTCGACGATAAGCTGATCTCGATAGAAATATGAGATCAAGATGATAAAATGTCAATTATATTTTGCACAAAAGCAACAAAACGAAAATCACAACAGTTTTTATTTTCAATAATTCTATAAAAAGCGAATATAATTTAAAACTCCTGATCATATTCAAAATGATATTTTCTACAATAGTATTGCTAACATCCTCAATGATCGCTATACAGCCGGTAAGAGAATAACAAAAATTAATCCAATTTAAATTAAGCAGCCAACACTTGATATCAAATTCAATAAGCACAAGAATTTGTTAAAGAATCAAAAGCAATTTTGATCTCTCTTATAATTCATTAATAACATAAAATATTTTTCCCAGAAACAGCAATATGTGATCAACAGTATTGAAGTCGAATGGAATGTAACGACTACAAATAACTTAAAAATGGAATGGGAGATCACTCGACCTCAACGTGGCGTTTCTGCACTGACCGGTGTCCTTGACATAAAAGCTGAAGTAAATACAGATAAAAGCTTCATTTCAGTTAACATCTACTATAGTCCCAATGGCATCAGTTATACGCGATCGCCATTTCATTATCCATCCTCTACAATGACAGCAGCTTTCAATTCTGTATACAAAAATTACTTTATGAAACCAGTGAAGAACTGTTGCGAAAATGGAATAGAGTTTGAAGGCGAATTTGTATCGCCTTTAATCGAGCGTCGAATGATATGCCGAAACTGTTTACTGAACCCTGACGACTTACCATCACATTTACGTGTGGGTTTCTACAAAATAGAAATTGTTGGTAAAGGCGAAATGGAATTTGTGCTACAGGAGTTATTGAGAGTGGAGTTGGATTGAAATGCAAAATAAGAGAAGCCGTGTAGCAACAATTTGAAAATGTATTAAGGTGTCTATCAAGATTGTGTCGTCCAATAAAAATGTTGTTAACGTGGAACTGTCCCAATATGTGTTTTGATTGAATTTTATTATATTAAGTCACTTGTTACAGATGCTGCAGTTTGCTAGTAGATACGGAAAAACGAGGGTATCCCATTGTTTGGTTATGCCCCAAGAGTGTTCTTTCAAATGACGATCGTAAAATTTAGATTTTCAGTGATTGCAAACTAAAAAAAAAAATTGAAAAGTTGAGGTGATGAGCCAAAATTTTGAGTGTAGCCGTGACTTCTTACAAAAGCCCATTTATCTTACATAGATTTTACCAACGGGCCTTTGTTTAAAAGGAGCAATTGTGTTAGTGACTTTGTTATAAAAAATTAAAAATCGAAATTTTATTGTTTTTCGCCGTTTTAATGCCTTAAATGCATTCACGACCGTAGGCTACGGACTACACGGCTACAGAAATAGAATACATGTGTTTATATGGGAAAATTAGCACGGACAACAACCCGCCGTATAGCCTTAAAAATAAGCATTTCCATATAATTCATGTATTCAATTTCTATAGTCGTGCAGTCGGTAGCTTGCTGTCTTGAATGTGTTTAGTGCATAAAGTGTAAGCTAATGACGACCATTAAGATTTTAACTACTTTTTATTAGCGGCAATTCATATTTCATTATGCTTCTAGCATAAGAAATTTCGTTTCAAAACAAATTGTCAAGCTTGGAGATGCTCGGTCGATTATTATTCATGGTAATGAAGAGTACGATACTTGTATGTTTTCTGAGGGATTTATTTCTATTGTTTTTAGGTGAGACCACCACTCTGGGCATGATCCCTAGATATGAAGGGCATTTCGTCGGCACTAGAAAGGAGGACATGATAAGATGAGCCGAAGGAGATGAAGAGATGTGCCGAAGGATGAGACGATAGAGAATTTTTTGTAGCCCTTTTGCTACAGGGCCGACAAATGAGGGTGCTGTTACTCTGATCTTTAGTACAGGATGTGTCAATAACGAAAAAGCTTCTAATTCGTTTTCGATGCCTACAACTGCTTAGTGATTTACGAATAATAAATCGCTTAAATTATTATGTAATCACTCTAGGAATGCACGTACACGAGATCAAATCACAAAAAATAAAAATAAAAATAGTCTGATAGTCGTATCAGGTAACAACTCTAGTGTCATTTGAAATAACATATTCTTATCATTGTATCGTCAAAAATAAGCAGCAATTTATCGATAGAAATCTTTAAACGAAATTAAATTGCGTGAATAGCTGAAATAAAATGCGGGCTTTTAGCACGTTAATTGTTTCATAATGTGAGAGATTTTTATTAATTGTTGTTATTAATTTTGTATTCTGGCATAAATGACGTGAATTTTATACATGATATGTATTTGTAGTAAGTTTTCGTCTGGGAGTGAGAAACTTTAAATTGACATAATTTAGAAAAATGTAAGATTTTTTTTTATACAATAAAATATTAATATTTTGCAAGTAGGTGTTTTTAATGTGCTACAAAGTAATGAATGCTATTTAATTATCACATTATTTTGACAGATACAAAAAATACTTGGTAAGCATTAACTACGATTTTATAAGCAGAACGGCTGTTTTCAAAAACCGCTACACTTTCATCCCCAGTACTCACATGTGTCTTCTTGTTTGTCACCACTTATTAGGTAGCTCTAGTTGAATATGAGAACAGTTTTTATTTAGGAAAATTTTATTAGGAAACTACACACGAGAATTGTATGAAATTGATGGTAGCACACTTTTAATTTCCGTGCTGCCGTTTGATTATTTTCTTCATATCCCATTTTCTGATTTTTTTCAAATTTTTTTGGTTTGAATTCTTTTAAAGTAAAGTTGATGTGAATTCTTATTTGCTCGAGCCAGTAGCTTAAATTTGTATGATGATGAAGGTGTAGCGGCTTTTGAAAACAGCTCTTCTGCTTTGCTGTGTAAGTTGAATAATTCAAAATTGGATGTTGGCTGTGTGCTCGTCTTACTTAAAAATAAGCTAAATGTTTTTTACCTATTTTTCCTTTTTTTTTATTATATTTTTCAGTTCATGTTGTTGTCCCATTAAAACCCGTTTACATGCTGACAGATAATAATAATTTTAATATTTCAAACACACGAAAGATATATATTTTTTGCCCTCTTTAAATTTTTTATATAAAAAGTGCAGTCGTTTAGAAAACCATCATCAATATATAAAATGATATCTTGTGTAATCGTGTTCATAACTCTTTCGGTATCGGTTATTGAAGCGGTAAGAGTTATACAGCAAAAGTTAAATGGCTACATGCACTGCAAAGCCAACGCCGCAGAATTACAATTTTTAATTGAAAACGAATCTATTATTTCCCAATAAATCCGGAATTCGTCCATTACCTCTGTTCTCAAATTTCCTTGATACATTTACTTTTTCTATTGTAATATGTATCAAGCTTGTGGTCGTTTTTTATAATATATTATTTCTTATAATTTTTATTCGATATTTCGTTAACAACTTGTTAACATCTTCAGGAAATAAAAATATTATTAATTTTTATTTCCTGAAGATGTTAACAAGCTGTTAACGAAATATCGAATAAAAATTATAAGAAATAATATATTATAAAAAACGACCACAAGCTTGATAAATATTACAATAAACTGACAAGGTCAATAAAAATAAATCAACATTTACTTTTTCTTTTTTTGTTTGTTGTTTATTAGAGGCCGGACTATGTCGTGAGTATTGTGGAAATCGAATGGAATGTGACAACAACACACAATGCTGATATGGAGTGGCGCATAAATAGAATTTCTCGTGGAGTTGACGCCGTGTCTGGCTTCGTTGTGCTCAAAGAGGATATTAATTCGGATAATGGCATTTGCTCCTTTACCGTACGCTACAGTAGCAATGGCGTGTCATACGCACTATCACCTTTCCGTTATCCACCGAATGTCTTAACAGAAGCCCTTAATACAGCCTACAAAAATTACTTAATGGCTACTTTTGTCGAATGCTGTGAAAATCCAATAGCTTTTGAGGAAAAATTTGTGCAGCCGATAACCAAACGGCGTATGACATGCACGAATTGCATGCTGAATATCGAGAACTTTCCTTCACATACGCGCATGGGCTACTATGAAGTCTTGTTATCGTTACAGGGAGAACTTGAAGCGACGGTGAGGCTTCTGTTAAAAGCTGAGAAGGAATAAAATTTAAGTTCACTGTCTCTGTTCTTTATGGTATAAAAGATAGAATTTTTGAAATAAAATAGTGCTGTGTGCATGCCCAAACTGTGAGATAAGGTTTTGTGGTATCAATAAAAAAAAAATTTGATAGTATGCTAGCGGTTTCTAAGGCAAATATACAATGTACGTATGAAACATATCTAACATGCCTGTGCATGTTCGTACTCGTTCGGTGTTTTAAGAATTGATTTAAATGTGTTGATAATGATTTTCTATATCTATAATCAGGCCAGGATATAATTTAGAAATAACAAATCGCAATTTCTAATTCTGATAGAGAAACTTAAATTCTTAGGGTTCCGGTATTGTAAGGCAATCTTCTATATCCTACACTTTTTCCCATCTTCCTATGTGAAACGGTGTACCTTTTCCCGAATGCGAGCTGCATTTATTATTCATTAGCATTCACTACTCAGCCAAATTTAGTGGAGATTCGGGTCCTAAAGGCAAAAATATTATTGAGACACTTATCGGTAATCCCAAAACAATCTTCGATTGAGCCTTCTACGCAAGGTGCAGCTCAATTCAAATCAGGCAATGGGTTGAGTGCTAACGCATAATATTTTGGCGCAACCCCCCCCCCCCCCCATTCATGTACTTGTATATATAGGCGGTGTAGATACTGTGCCGTCAGAATATTTTGATTTTCTTGCCATAAAAATTCAGTGTTATGTTTCTTGGAGTGGTTATAATTATTATGTCTCCGCAAAGACATTCCAGTAACTAGGTTTTTTCAGACGACTAAAACATTTTGATCTTTATAAATGTCCTTCTAAGTCAAGCTTCAAACTCTATCTAGCCTTTTGCGGATGATAGCAGCATTAATCATTTATTCTTGTTAACCTGCCGGCCAATCCTGGAGGAGGTTAACGCCAAAAGACAAAGAATACAATCTCCGAATGGAGCCTCGCGAATACGATTAACTTCACCCCTAATAAGAGTTGTGTGCTTGCGCTTAGGCGGCTGGTAAAAGATGCTGCCCTATCCGTGTTTATTGGTGGTATAGATATTGGTGCGTCACAAGCTCTTGATGTTCTTGGACTAGCCACATTTTTCATGTCTCAAAAGAAGCATTCAAGTATCTCGGTTTTCTTAGACGGTGTAAGACATATTCCACTTCATCCGATCTCCTCATAAAATATAACACCTACATTCGACCGAAAATGGATTACAACTCAAATATATGGTCCATACATTTGAGTTGAAGTCCTGCTTCAAAGTCTATTTTGAAGTTGCTCGAACGTGTACAAGAGATAGCGAACAAGCTCATCGGTGACAGTATAGTAGCCAATTCTATTGACTCATTGCAGCATCGACGCAATGTGGGGTGTATTTCATTATTTTACCGATACTACAACGGAATGTGTTCTGCTGACATAAGTGGCTTTTGCTCAGAACCCGTTTTGTTTTGCGAGTTACTAAACTTCACACAGGGCAATCCTTTTCTGGTTGAGTTCCCAGTGAACCCCACCACGCGTTACTGAGCGAATTCGTTCGTTGGCCGTTCGCTGTTCGTATGAGGAACAAACTTCTACAAAAGGTCTTTCCTGTCCCTTTTGACTCAAGAAGTTCCAATCGGACGTCCACAAACACTATTCTTTCTATCTTCCCATAACCAACGTTATAGACTTAATTCCATCCGATCTCTTCACTATTTATACTCTTAGAAATCTAAAATGTGGCCGATATTCAGTTAAAATTGGTTTGTGCATTTCTTACCTAGTGCAGCAATGCCGTTTATCAATATATAGTAAGGCGCACCTGCCATTCAGACAATTGACAGAGTCCACTCAGACTATCCCGACTCTTATCGACGTTGTTTTTTAGAAAATATTTAAAAGCAATGCTGCTCAGAATCTATCACTTAATTAGCGAAAACTTTCGCCTAAACCCAAACAAACTGAACGCGCTTTAAAACTACTCGCACTCAAAGCTGAACTTGCGGAGTTCCATGGCTGCACTGAGTAGGCGCTACACGTTCCTAACCCCGATAAACTTACGGGCCGCCCTTATAATACCTGCTGCTTTTTTGCATTGTGCCAAAACTAGGAAAATTGATTATGGAAAGGGGTAGTGGCTGTGGACTTTAGACTTGAACTTTGATTTAATTAAAAACTGATGTTGACTTTCCCTTGTGCCTTGGAATATTTATTATGTCTTTCTGAATTTAAACAGATATTCGAACATTTAGTCTATAAAACTTAATTGAATTTAATACTTAGATTCTTTATTTACTTGGACAGGCTCTTGGGTTATAAACCCTGCTGTGACAATGTATAGTACCGGAGATATGAATGAAGGGTACGTATAAAGTGTTGAAAAAAAGAGATGAAGAGATAAAGAATTTATCGTGACGATTTTATTATTTACGGCGTTGGTAAATCTTTTATACTGTAGCGACAAGAGAGGCTGCTCAAATGCGCAACAATAATTAAGACAACTGTAGACTGAGGCATATCAGAAAAATATCATATACATGACTGAGTGTGGAGTTGAACGCTGGATCTTAGGTTTCGTAGTCTAAGTGTTAATTATAGCAACAAAAGCAGGAAAGATCTCTGTAGGAAATTTATTTCACATATGAAACGTTCGATGAAAGAACGAGTTCTCTTCCTAATACGTTACGCCGTTCACTGGCACCTCTACCACAGTTGGATGGGTCCTGAGTGAAAAGTGTGCTGCTCGCAAAAATGATCAGTTTCTCTAATTTCATTCTACAGCTATAGTAGTGGTAAAATAATGGTGCAATGAGTCCACACAGTTGGCTATCTTACCATCACCGAAGAGTTTCTTAGTTCTCCCCTGTATGCTGAAGAGTAACTTTAAACTATACTTTGAAGCACCAATCCATACATGAGAGTTGTATTGTAGCAGTGCCCTGTTAGACAGGCGACAACTTTCTATAAGACCCCAAGAATTCCTACTTGTATACGTTCATTACAAATGGGTCACATTTTCCTAACAAACTTACTGGTGTGTATGTTGCGACATCTGTGTCCAGTCTAATAAGGATAATTCTTGGCGGTACTTTTTCTAATATCACTAAAGAACTACACGGCTACCGATTGTATGTTGCAAACGTTTGTAGCCAAGCTAGCACGTCTGCCCACTGAGTACCCGGCAAGTCAGTGCTACCACTGCAACTGTACAAATATGTCTTTGATTTACGTCAGTTCCTGCCTATCGGCCTAACCTGACGATGCTCTTAACATCGGGTGAAAATAAAGTGTTACCAGCACCCCTCTTAGCACCCAAGAGACCACACAAGGCGACCTCGGGTCGCCCAGGTGGCAATTTCTAGAGCATGATTTGGTAAGCCCCATGATCTAACACCTTGCCAAAGTGCCTATCTAGATGATCTTATATTCGTTGATTCACAACAACATATAGGTTTTGCTACTATCAGCCGAACCGAAGTCCAACCACAAGGATTGAACATCAATCCTTATCTGACAAACCTTCCACCAAATTGGTGACCACAACCACCACGTGTACTCCCGAGGGAGACTTCACCAATATCCAGCCGCAATAAACTGCGAGGCTTGTACTAATTCCCGTGGTACCAGTTCCAACTACTGGTAAAGTCTCGAAAGTCAAACCAGTGGAGGTTCTATAAACTTTCTATCGACTTCAGTTTCTTTTCTACCCAAACTCATGTGTCGCTTCACCTGCCAATTCTTACTCACACTCGTAGGCGAACCTACTTCTTTTAGATTCTTATATGCACATCCGTTCCACTGTTTTAGAGATTGGGCAGTAACATATAAGTTTTAGGAGCTACCTGCAAAAGTTATGCCTGAAAAACAGAATAACCCCTCGAAAGCCAACCATTATAGGTTTCAACTTTCCATTGGCTTTTGAACTCTTAATTAGATCGAGGCGTCTTTGGACCTCATTTCTTATTTCAAACTTACGTAGAGGTCGGCGGGGAAACCCCTACTACTTTAATTCTTCTTACAGTAGCCATCATGTTTCCCTACTGAGACCTGTCATTAACGTCCCATTCGGTAAGGCGCAGGTACTTATAAGTTCTATGGGTTACCAGCAAAAGTTATGTTTGAGAAAACTGTGTAACCCCCTAGAGCAAAACCAGTATAGGTTTTCAACTCTCTATTGACTTCGGTCCTCTTACGGTACCAGGCGTCCTTAACCTACTTTCTTACAACAGACTGCATAGGAATAAACCTCTGCCAAATTTCTACTCGACCCTCCTTCGGAGCGAAACTTCTACTTGCAGGGATCGCACTAGCCGGTGTACTTTCTGGGGAGGTATACCTACTACTTTTTAATTTCTTATATGCCCTCCCGTTGCACTGCAACTTCAGGGATTGGGCAGGTAACATATGAGTTTTATGGGTTATCAGCAAAAGAACCGTCTGCAAAAACTGCATAACCCTTTCCCCGGATCTGTGCTGGAGCGAGGCCTGACATCATAGCCAAGCTCCCCAACGGCACCCCCGGGGGGACTGCAACTGTACAGCTCGCCCTTACTTTGACTAACTAGATTAGAAAATATAATATGTAATCCCAAGGACAAAAAGGCCGCCAGACCAGCGGTAAAAACGCCAACCCATAAGCATCTCAATAACTGGCTTTAGTAGGAAGTCGGATGGGCGCGAACCATTCTTGATCTATAAGCATATACTCTGACATTGTATACCCTTTCACTTTGCTTTCCTACCCTTCACGTGTGCGTGTGAATTAGGAGTTTGAATGTTTGGTCAAAATTGGCATGAAACTTGATCTGAAAGGGCTACTGTTATTTAGTGTGAGAAGATTTGAAAAGGGAACTTCATAACTCCTAGAGATGAATTCTATTTTTTTTGGTTTGGTGCGTATGTGGTTAACATCGCCAGTCCCCAAAGGGCTAAATAATAGCACATCACCTTGAGCTGTACCACTGCGGGCCTGCCTTGTAATTCTCGTACCACATGGATTTCATGTTGTTGCTCCATCGAAAGAGGTTTACAACTTTACAGATAATCTTGTTTTTAATGTTCGCAAGACACGGAAGAAAAACATTTTCCAATTTGCAAAAAGTTTTATATAAAACAGATATTAATTTAGAAATGCACGTCAAATATAAAATGATATCTTCCATAATCATATTCTTAGCTGGTTTTGTAGCTGTCATCCAAGCGGTAAGAATTGTAAAGCGAAAGGATATAATCGTGTTAAATACATATTAAGTTACTGAAAACAAATATGGTCTCAGTCTCTCCAAAAAAAAAATTGCAAAATTGTACATTCGAAATTTTTCCTATTAAAACTGTCTCTGGCTATTAACTAATGTTTTTTTTTTCAACTTATTTTTATCAGAAGTCGCAATATAATCTAACTGTTGTGGAGGTCGACTATAATGTAACGACGAAACATAATATTGATATAGAATGGAAACTTACGAGAGTCTCTCGTGGAATTGAAGCCGTGAATGGATTCGCGGAATTCAAAGAGGACATAAATACAGATAAGTGCTTTTGTTGGTGTATCGTACACTACAGTGCTAACGGCATGACATACGCGTTATCACCTTTCCGTTATCCACGCACTGTTTTCACCCAGGGCTTGAATGCGATGTATAAACCATATCTAATGGATGTTTTCATGGAATGCTGTGATAATGCGATATATATTGAAGGCACTTTTGTACAACCCCTAACGAAGCGTCGCATGGTGTGCAGGAATTGTATGTTGAAATCCGACAATTTACCTTCACACATGCGCACGGGCTACTATAGATTGGTTTTGGGAACAGACGGTGAAATGGGGTTTACGGTTATGCTTCTAGTGAAATTAGAGAATAAATAAAATGAATGTAAATAAATCAAAGCGAGTTCAAATTATATTATTAAATTTGAAGTTAAGAATTACTATTCAGGCTCAAATTTAAGCTCGTGAATTGGCAAATTATTTTGTTATTATTTCAGAACTTGTTAAAGATTAAATTTTTATTAAAAGTGGAACATTTAGAATATTTGCTTATAATTATCATACTAGTAGAACGGACCACAGGTGAGCGACGTCATCTCGAATTTTTCCACTTTTGACGGTGGTACTGCTCATTATGAGTATCAACTATTTATCCAATGTTCTTAACGAAATAGAATATGAAAATTTTTTATATTAATTTTTAAATTAGCCCACTTTTGATTAGTACGAAATTGCCCAGTTCTCATAACTATTACTAAAAATATTCCATTTTCTCTTTGCTTTTTGCAGAGCAATTGGCTGCTAATCCATTCTGCTAGTTTGATGATTATGCATATATTTCAAATATTCTACTCCCACTAAATAATTTGAATTTAATCTGAATCCGCCAAATAAAAAAAAATTATTTCCTGATTATAGATTGGAACTCAAACCCCAATAAAGGTACTTAGCTTAATAATTAAAATTATTTAATTAAATTTATTTTAAAACAAGTAAAAAGGTTATATTCGACCGTGTCGAATGTTAAATACCCTCCAAATACTTAGTAGGTAAATTTAAAATGTTTAACTTGGTGGGACAGAGTTCCTTTAAGACATTTCTGCACCCAATTTTAAATCTCTATTTTGACAGTCATTCCGGAAAGGGTCGTGAGGGAGACGTTTCCCCTCTGCAAGATCAGAGAACACCTCAGCTTCTTATAGGCATAAGGAATAAAAATTGTTCTATATTTACACTACTTTTGCATATAATATCGTACGTCAACGCCCACTAAAGGGGGCGGGGTCCAAAAATAGGATATATCATGTTTTCGACAGACGAATGTATGTGCATTGCTAGATCGTCTCAGACTTCATCACTGATCAAGAATATATATACTTTATGGGCTCCAATTCTTTTTGGAAGGTAATAAAACAGTATTTTGTCGGGGCCTCCCTGGCAAGGCCCGGTGGGGGCGACATTTGGGGAGAACTTTGCCATAAAACTTCAAAAATATATGTTCGGAATAATTATATGTAAAATTTATTTATTATTAATATTATTATTATATTTTTTAATAGGGTCGCCTTGGGGGCAAAGGAAGAGGAGGAGGTAGGGCAGAAGAGTACCGGTTACGTCTCAGCTTCGTCATTAAAGCTTTAAAATGTTATTTTTAAGGAATGTAGGCTTAAGAACAACAATTTGTTGAATTTTTACACTATTTTTGCATATAATAACGCCTAATAAAGAGGCGGGGTCCAAATTAATTAATTTTTTTTAATTTATGGCTCCAAGTTTAACGGGTTGGATCTTCTTTGACATAAAAATATATCACTTGCTTAACAAAATTACAAAAAAAAACTTTAAAAATTATATTGTTTTTTAGAGGTTGTTTTAGTTCTTCGTAGGGGAACTTTTATCCCTCTGGCCCGATTCAGCCCATTTACGAACTTGACCTGTGCTATCCTTGAAAATATATTTATACCAAATTTCAAGAGACTGGCTTTTTTCGTTTGGACTGAATCGTGATTTCCACAGACGAACGGATGGACGGATGGACATGCTCGGATCGATTTATATTTCATCACTGATCAAGAATATATATACTTATTAGGTCCCAGATGGATATTTCGCTGCGTTACAAACGGAATGACAAAGTGAATATACTCTTCAATTCTTTTTTGGAGGGTATAAAAAAGCTCAGAATTATTATTCAGCCACAAATTATTTTTATCTTTTTTATATAAGAATTTGTTTTAAATTCGAATTTTTTTTTATTAACCCTTTGACGACGAATGGGACAAATATGTCCCATTTAGTATTTTCGTCTTTACAACCGCATTTTCTAATGGATTATGATCTTATTAGTGTTTTTCGATAAAAGATAAATGCATTCTTTGGTATTTGCGTTAATACTAAGGTTTTGTTGTTTCAATTGTGATTAGGGGCTTCCAAAAGTCAGAAGATTCAAATTTCTTTTTTTGCAATTTTAGTTTCATAACTAGTTTCATTAGTTCTAATTGATACTGTTGGGTAAACTTATAGTACTAGATGAACCAATGCCTTATGTAAATTTATTGACCAACACATTTTGTATCGGTTCTATACTTTTCTCGGGGGAGCTGAAAATATGATGGTATATATGTGTCCCATTCGTCGCCAAAGGTAAAACTAAAGGATATTTTTTTAATTTTTTTTTTATTTTATTTAATACTATATAGGTAAAAAAAACATTCGGATTCGCGAAAAACATTCGAAAGCCATAAAAGGCCCATTGTGATGCCCAGAGGACTATACCCTACACAATCCTTTCAAACGGAAGTACTGGTTCCTGAGAGCCACCTAAAAACTGTGTAGCCAACTGCGTGCGAAACTCCAGATCTTTTTCATACACTATGTATGACTTTTGAACACCCAAATCCAAAATAGCTTGAATCGTATTTGAGTGCTTTGCAACATAAATACAATAACAAATATAATCATGCAAACTATTGTACAAAAGGGGGGGTTTGTTAATAACCCCCGCTCATGCAATGCGTTGGCCCGGAACTATACGAAGACGAAGCAGTGAGAGGAGAAAATTCTTTTACTACTTTATTTAAAATAAAAACAGCACGAGACCGTGCCAAATTTTGGTTATTATAGTTGAAATGATGTTATTGTTCTTATCCAAGTTAAATTATCACCGCCAGTTTATTATGGTTAAAAATGATATTGTTCATATGCCAGTTTAGTAATGTTATGTTATGGTCATATACAAATTAATTATGTGCCAGTTTAAATTGTCAGGTTCATATGCAAATATAAATAATTACAATAATTACTTGCTAGTTTATTTTGTAATGTACATAGTAAATCAATTAGTCACCAGTTTATTTTCTGTTATGAAACATTAAATTTTTCGCCAATAGATTTTGGTTATGAAAAGTTAATTTGCTGGGGGTATCTAAAGGTTGGATATCAGCTGCGGCTGAAGGAATATAAATAGACACATATGAGGTGGTGTATGAAGACGGAGATGTCTTTAAGGACTACGGTAGCCATTGATGTTATAATTCATAGCTAACAGTCGGGATAGGGGGGACTCGGTCCTTAGAAGGCATACAATCGTGAATTTATTCAGCACAATGAGTTATGTTTTTTTTTATTTTTATTTTTAGGAGTAGGACCAGCACTCACGAGATGACCCCTATATATGCAATGCATTGCGCCGGAACTGAAAACGAGGGGATAGTATTGAGGGGACAGATTAGGAAAGATGAGAAGATAGACAGTTGTTTTTGTAGCTATTTCAACCTTTTACTTCGCCGGCTAATTTTTGCTACAGGGCCGACGAAGGTGGGTGCTGTTACTCTGCTTTTTAGTGCATGATAGTGTCAGTCGCTGCCAATTATGTTCAGTGATCAGTGACTATGCCTTCATCATTGAAACAGGCTGGCAACAACTAACACAACCACGCACTAATGCTGTTTAGAAGAATTCAACACAATATTTCATTACTCAGCGCGGGCTCGAACTCACGACTCTCCGCTTCATAGTCTTGTGTTCTACTACTTCAGCCAACAGCACCCATATAGACTCCCTATTTTTGTTTTTTTTTTTTAACGCGGGGCTGCGGCCTGCTAACAGACAGTTAAAATATTCAAAGAGCCAACGGAGACTGACAGTGGAAAAGTGAAATAATGTAATGTGGAGCTTTTCAAAGGGAATATTAATACGGCTAATGGTATTTTTTTGTTTATCGCACGCTACAGTAGCCAGTAGCAACGGCGTGTTATACGCACTATTGCCGTATTAACGGATGTCTTTGATGCAATAACCACGGATTATTTATTGGATGTTTTTGACGAATGCTATGAAAATGGCCACAACAAATTTTCTATCTTCTTATCTTTCTTCATCTGTGCTCCCAACAACATCAACTACCGCACCACACATTCCATTAAAGGAGTTCATATGCTAAGTGTATATCCTAGCATTTTGGTTATATTGACATTGAGGAAGCTGTGTCGACCGCAAGCACTAGCTTTTTTTTATCTTGGACCAGCACTTAGGGGATGACTCCTACATATGCAATGCATTGCGTCGGAACTACAAAGCAGGGGATAGTATTGAGGGGACAGGTGAAGAAAGGTGAGAAGATCGAAAATTTTTTTGTAGCAATTTTAAACCTTTTTACTTCGCTGGCTAGTTTTTTGCTACAGGACCAGCGAAAGAGCGTGCTGTTACTCTGCTTTTAGTACATGATAATGTCAGTCGCTGTCACTTATGTTCAGTGACCAGTGCCATGCCTTCATAATTGAAACAGGCTGGCAACAACTAACACAACCACGCACTAATGCTGTTTAGAAGAATTCAACACAATATTTCATGACTCAGCGAGGGCTCGAACTCAGGACCCTCCGCTTCATAGTCTCGTGTTATACTACTTCAGCCAACAGCACATCTTACCACAAGGGGGACAGGGGCGGTGCCCAAAGTTGTAATAGCTCACAACCTTGAGTTGTATCTCTGCTGCGGGTTTGTGACTTTGTAGTTTTCCTACCACATAGATTTCATGTTGTTGCACGATCGCAAGCTGTTTACAATTTTACAGATAATCTTGTTTTTAATGTTCGTAACACACGAAAGAAAAACATTTTCCAATTTGCCAAAATGTTTGTATAAAACAGATTTTAGTTTAGAAATACACGTCAAATATAAAATGATTGCTTGCGTAATCGCATTCATAACTTCATTTGTAGCTGTTAGCCAGGCGGCGGTAAGGATTATAAAGTGAATAACCAAAATTTGGAAAAGATACTGAAAGCAAACTTTGCCTCGGTCTCTTAAAAAAAAAATTGCAAAATTGTAAATTCGAATTTTTTATTTTTAAAATTGTCTCTGGCTAATTAACATTTGACTTGAACTGTTTTTCATAGAAGCCGCACTATACTGTAAGTATTTTGGAGGTCGACTGGAATATATCCACAAAACATAATGTTGACATGGACTGGAAGGTTACGAGAGTTTCTCGTGGCATTGAAGCCGTCAGCGGATTCGTGGACTTCAAAAACGATATAAATACAGATAAATGCTACTGTTGGTTTGTGTTACACTACAGTCCTAATGGCGTGACATACACATTATCACCTTTCCGCTATCCACGTAGTACATTTACCGATGGCTTGAATGCGATGTATAAACCCTATTTAATGGATGGTTTAGTGGAATGCTGTGAAAATGCAATTTATTTTAAAGACACTTTTGTACAACCCTTGACAAAGCGTCGCGTATTATGCACGAATTGTATGTCGAAGACTGATAATTTGCCTTCACACATGCGCACTGGCTACTACAGATTGGTGCTGGGAACAGAAGGGGAGCTTGAATTTGCAATAATGGTTCTAGTGAAAATAGAGTATGAATAAAATGAATGCTGATTGATGTTGCTTATTTAAAATATGTGATTTCCTGAAGAGAATTTACAAAAGAAATTTATATTTATGATGTACATGATTTAACAAAATAAAGGCATGAAGACTTTTCAAAAATGAAATACATTAATAAATAAATTATAAAAAAATAACAGATTGCATTTGTCTGGTACTGGAATTAATAACAAGAGAATAGTGAATTGCTTCGGAAGCCGGTCTTTTTATACCCTCCAAAAAAGAATTTGGCGGGTATATTCACTTTGTCATTCCGTTTGTAACGCATCGAAATATAAATCTCAAACCCCATAAAGTATATATATATTCTTGATCAGTAATGAAATCTAAGACGATCTGAGCATGTCCGTCCGTCCGTCTGTGGAAATCACGATTCAGTCCAAATGAAAAGAGCCAGACTCTTGAAATTTGGTATAAATATATCTTGAAGAATAGCACAGGTTAATTTTGGAAATGGGCTAAGTCGGGCCAGAGGGAAAAAGTCCCCCCACGAAGAACTAAACCAACTTCTAAAAAACAACATCATTTTTTAAGTTTTTTTGTAATTTTGTTAAGCAAATGATATATTTTTATGTCAAAGAAGGTCCAATGCATTAAATTTGGAGCCATAAAATTAAAAAATAAAATTTTGGACCCCGCCCCTTTAGTAGGCGTTATTATATGCAAAAATAGTGTAAAAATTCAACAAATTTGTTTTACTTAAGTCTGCATTCCTTAAAAATAAAATTTTTAAGCTTGAATGATGAAGCTGAGACGTAACCTGGTACTACTCTGCCCTACCCCCATCCTCCCCCTTTGCCCCTTAAGTGACCTTATAAAAAAAAATTAAATAAATTTTATATTTAATTATTTCGAACATTTATTTTTGAAGTTTTATGGCAAAGGTGAAATGTTTCTCCACAGCCCTTGCCAGAGCTACCCCGCCAAAATACAATTTTTATACCCTCCAAAGAGAATTGGACCCCATAAAGTATACATATTCTTCATCAGTGATGAAGTCTAAGACGGTCTAGCAATGCCCATACGTTCGTCTGTGGAAAACATGATATTGTCTATTTTTGGACCCCGCCCCCTTTAGTAGGCGTTGACGTACGATATTATATGCAAAAGTAGTGTAATAATTGAACAATTTTTATTCCTTAAGCCTATAAGAAGCTGAGGTCTTCTCTGATCTTGCAGAGGGGAAACGTCTCCCCCACGATCCTTCCTGGAATGACTCTGTCAAAATAGAGATTTAAAATTGGGTACAGAAATGTCTTAAAGGAATTCTGTACACCCAAGTGAAACATTTTAAATTTACTTACTAAACATTTCGAGGGTATTTAGGATTTGACCCGGTCGAATATAACTTTTTTACTTGTTATAATTATCATACTAGGGGCACGAATCTGTAATGATTGCGGGACTGCTCGGCCATCTCATTAAATTTTTCATTTAATAGTTATATTTAAATACACGTCCAGGTTTAATTAAATTTTTATACCCTCCCAAACAGAATTATTCACTTTGTCATGCCGTGTGTAACGCCGCGAAATACCCCTCTAAGGCCCCATAAAATATATATATTCTGGATGAGTGATGAAATTTAAGACTATCTAGCCACGTCCGTCCGTGCGTCTGTGAAAACCAAGATTCATTCCAAACGAAAAGAACCAGACACTTGAAATTTGGTATAGATAAAAGTTGGTGGATAGCACGGATCGAGGTTGTAAATTGGCTGGATCGGGCTAGAGGGAAATAAGTTCCCTTAAGTTTTTTTTATAATTTTGTTACGCAAATGATATATTTTTATGTTAAACTTGGAGCCATAAAATAAAAAAAATAAAATTTTGAACCCCGCCCCTTAAGTAGGCGTTATTATATGCGAAAATAGTGTAAAAATTTAACAAATTGTGTTACTTAAGCCTACATTCCTTAAATATTAAATTTATAAGATTTTACGATGAATGTAATCGCCCCTATTATGAATGACGACATCGACGCCGTATCAAGACGACAGCAAAAAATTGTCACTTGTCCACTCTTTTTCGACAGCAGCTGACTACTATTGACATGTTTTATCGATAACATGTCAATAGCTATGCCCTAGAGAACGCCAAGAAATGGTCAAAAGTAATTAATTGTTATCGACAACTGGTAGACAAGTGATAATTTTTTACTGTCGAGTTGATGTGACGCCGACGTCGCCATTCACAATAGGGTTGATTATGTTTTCTGGTTTTCATATCTCTAAGTAAATTGCTTTGTGCTGATGGAAAGCTGTCGCAGCCGTGCTCCTCCCCACATATAGGAAACGTCAGTATTAAAATAAATTTTTTTATAAAAATTTAAATTTTAATAAAAATAAAAATAAAGTTTTTTTTACTAAATATTTGGAGTGTATTTAAGATTCGAGCTGGTCGAGTATAATGCTCTTGCTTATTCATTTTTTATTTGCTTAGAAAATTCACTCTGGAGAAAATCCCATTAAGAGATTAGGGGCCTGTCATCAGAGCTATGGGTGGGGTCTTTAACTTAATCGAATCATGTCTTCTTTAAAACCGAATAGAAGCACCGTAGATACCTCGATAAATTTTGATTTTAAATGGCATTAAAGTGTATTCTTACAGAGACAATAGTACCGAAGTTGAAAAGACATTCGAAAGTTATTTGAAACCAAGATCACTAGAAGGAAAAAATCGCATATGATATTTCATCTTACGTTATATATTTGTTTTGCTGGCAATTCTCTCGTTCTAAGGATCGTTACTGCAACTTCATTTTAGTTGAAAGTAAAAACTTATCGGACATATAATAAGTTTATCGCTATTACACTATAATTTTTATATAAACGTAAGCAGGAACTTGCCTTCTTAGTGATCATATTAGATTTAAGAAAATTATAATATCAAAAAACACTTCATATGCCCGATAAAATTCTATCTTTAACCAACATGAAGTTGTAATAACGAACCAAACGAATTTGATACGCTGCCAAACTCACCAAACTTTAAAAAAAAATGAACTCGTTTTGCTAGTTGTTGATGACGCAATTAAACACTTAATAGTCATTATTGAGAATACGTCTGAATTTATTGAATATTTACGAAATACCTTTTGGGTTCTACAAAAGGGCCCTGCAACTAATTACACATGTATTTGACATGATTTAAGCAATAAAAATGTAAAAATGCAATAACTTTCAGTGCCACCATGAAACAATAGAGTCGAAAAGGTGCAGTTGCTTTAAATGTCTGCACTAATCGCGTCAGTCACGTTCGAAATAATTTAGGCCTTAAACAAAAATTTCAATTGATGTTTAGGGCTAAAGACGTGACAAACGTACGGCAAAGCCAGCCACAACGAAGTTGTTCAACACAAAGCAAACAAAATCTCGATAATGAACTTTATCTAAAACTCGGCATATCTGACGTCCGTCCGGCACAAAGTTATTTGGTCACTTTGTCACACAGTGAGCTTAAATGTCATGAAATTTTGTATTCCGCTCAGATCATATTGAAATTGTCAATCGTACAACGATGATTGCTAAATAATGTGTCAAAAATGATGTTTTCTTTTTGAATATTTTTGTTCGTTTTGTTTGAATTTCATGATGAGGAAATGTGCGCGTCAGCATGATAAAGTCACTTGTGTTATTTTTTTGTTTTGGTTCTATTCACATTTTGCGCTCACAGGCGGGATTAAATTCGTCAAGTTTTTTTATCCTTTACAAAAATCAGGTTTGTCATTCTATTATGAATAGAGAAGTCGGATAAGCGCAGTCCGCCTGTTTGTGCATGAAATCGTTTTTCTGAAGACCCTAAAAATTGACTTTTGCCATGGATTGATGTCATGGAAATAGTCCTAAATAGACTGCGATTGAAAATCGGCAAAATAAAAAATCCGTTTTCAGGGCTGGAAAACTTATTTTTGGTAAATAGAAGTAACTAACAAAAACTATTTTATTTTTATTTTTGCTGATTCAAGAAAAATTAAATTGGGATTAAAAATTAAGCAAAACAAAAACAGATGATTCCAGGGTTGGATAGTTGAAACTTTTACTGATACATAAAAGTAACCACCTAAAGAAATTATTTTTTCTTTATATATTAAATATTTTTAATTTTTTTTATTTTTGAAGAAATTCATTTGTATTAGTAATGAGAAAAGCTAAAAAGACAGCTCCAGAGCTGGAAAATTGAAACTTTTTTTTTTGAAATATTAAAGTAAATGAATAAAACTAATTTTTTTCTTTGGTAATCAAACATATTTCAAATTTTAGGAAAAAATTAATTTATATTGAAAATGAGAAAATTCAAAGAGATGATTTTAGGGTTGGAATGAATGTATTTCTATACTTCAGGCATACAAAGATAATGGGCATGCATATAAGACTTAGCGCAGCCACACATAGTAAATCTTTTTTCACAATCAAACATAGCCCGTGAAGCGACTTGCTTGTTCCTAGAAAATACCCGGGTTCTCCGACGGGAATCGAGCCCACGACCACAGGCTAGCGGTGAAGTGGTAAGTAAAAGGTGAGTAAATTTGAGGTTGGGAAGTAAATTAACTTAAAAACACACTTTTTTCCAACAACTTAAGTTTTGTTGATACGAATGTAAATAAGGGAATTAATAATTAAATATGACGTTGGGCAAATGTTCACCTCTAGCACGTCGGCAAATGTCCTCTCTTTTCACAAATTTTTGAACCAAATTTTGTAACAAAACTTCGCCTATCTCGTCAATGCATAGCCGAATTTCATCTTTCAGAGCGACAGTAGCTTATGGTTTGTTCATGTAAGTCCACTCTTTGAAATGGCCCAGAAAAATAGTGGATGCTGTTGGCTGAAGTAGTAGAACACGAGACTATGAAGCGGAGGGTCCCGAGTTCGAGCTCGCACTGAGTCATGAAATATTGTGTTGAATTCTTTTGATCAGCATTAGTGCGTGGTTGTGTTAGTTGTTGCCTACCTGTTTTAATGATGAAGGCATAGTCACTGGTCATTGAACATAATTGGCAGCGACTGACACCATCATGTACTAAAAAACAGAGTAACAGCACCCACCTTCGTCGGCCCTGTAGCAAAAATTAGCCAGCGAAGTAAAAGGTTGAAATAGCTACAAAAAAAAACTGTCTATCTTCTCATCTTTCCTAATCTGTCCCCTCAATACTGTCCCTTCGTTTTCAGTTCCGGCGCAATGCATTGCATATATAGGGGTCATCCCCTGAGTGCTGGTCCAAGGTAAAAAAAAATAACTTGTGTCACCGTCTTGCTGAAACAAAAGGTCACTGATGTCAACATGAACCAACTGTAGCCATAAAAAGTCGGTTATCTGGTTCGGTAACTCAGGGTTGACGGCGCTTTCTTACTCATTTTCGAAAATATATGGTCCGATTATGCCGCCTGACCACAAACCGCACCATACAGCCAGTTTCTGTAGATGTAATATGTTTTCGAGGACTGTATGTGGATTTTGGATAATGGGCTTCATCATTAAAGATGATTTTGTTGGAAAATGCATTGTTTTCATTTAGTTTTCAGTATTTGGATGCAAAGTATGGTCGGCCGGCCTTATTTTTAAAAATTTCCCAACGTTTTACTAAATAAATATCAAAGAATGACAGCTCAGTTCTTGACATTTCAACATTTGACAGCCAATTTAGTTTCTAACCTCAAATTTGCCCACCCTGTATTTGTCTGAGGCGACTTCATATAATTTTTACTTTATGCATATTCTTGTAAAGATTTTTTTAAATAGCAGAAAATTACCGAACACACAAAACACTTGTAACTTTCATGAATCTCACAAACAAATTAAAAACATGTTAAACCATATATGTTCATAGTTCGAAAAGAGTGTATCAATTAGAAAAACCAAAAAGCGCTACATCTGAAAATTCACCAGCCTATTTCAAGAGATATCATATTGCAGTATTTTATACTGTAATCGTATACATTTTATGGCCTAGGCTCTTTGTATTTGATTTTTATTCTGTTTTTTTTTTATGGAAGGCCCCTAAATGATAAATTTACAGAATGTAAATATTTAGAAAATATATTTGCCATAAAATTCTAGTAGATATTTTTGATGACACCAAAAGTCAAAACTCAACCACCCGAATGACACAAAAAAAGAAATTTAATTCTAAAAAATACAATATTAAACAATTCCAACTTAAACGCAATAGCATTAATGAATAAGAAAGAAAATCGCGCATTAACTTTGAGGTGTCAATGGCATTAAACTTTTCTAACCTTATTAATGTGACGCACATAATTTCAGTTTCTGATCTGTTGATTTTTTTTTCTTTTTCGGTGAAGTCGTTTGTTTTTATATTACAAATACAATTGATTTTAAATGCCGTACAAAACAACAACTTTTCTTTCCTATTAATATGTTCAAACATTTTGCTTAACGTCCTACTCGTATTGCATTGTTTTGGGTTTGTTTCAAACGTGGCCGAGTATTTTGTATAGATTGTGAACACAGCGAAACCCTTTCGAATGGGTCGTTGTTTGTTTTTTGAGTGTTCCCAAAGACATGCTCTGGGGAATTTTAAATAACTCTGAAATAAGAAAACACAATAATAAAATCACATATAATATTGGATTTATATTACGGAGTACAAGCGTACATACCGGCGAATATGCATATTTTAACGAAAAGAAATGTTTCTGTATGTTTTTTCATTTTTCTTCTTCTTGTTTTCTTAGGCCCCCCAAATAGTTGCAGTGTTTTTGTTAGTAAGTGAAAAAATTATTTGGTGAGTGAATGGTAGCTGTAGTGACAATGGCAACATGCTCGTATAGTGTGATTTTTTGGTGACTGTATGGCTGACAATGTCACATTATTTTAAAACATTCTATTGTTAATGTGTTTAAATATTATTCTCGCATATCGTGCCAAAATGCATTAACATGTAAAAAGACAAAAAGTTTCTGTTTTACATTCACAAACTTAACCAGCGAAATTTTGAATAATGAAAAATAATTTATTCATTTTTAAAAAATGTACTGTGCATTCATACACATCCGTGTGTTAGTAATTATGTACTCGTCTGTACACGTGAGTTTGAGATACACACACGCGTGAAATATATTTAACTAAAAAATTTAAAATATTTCCTTATAACTATTGAATGCAACAGACGACTTTTAAATTTAATTTACTAAACTTTACATCTAAATTATTTTTTTTAAGTAGAAGATCTAAAAGAACCGTAAAACTATTCTAATTTCTATGTATTAAATCAGATTGACCATTTTAACGGGCATT
This sequence comes from Linnaemya tessellans, assembly GCA_951800035.1. Taxonomy (NCBI): domain Eukaryota; kingdom Metazoa; phylum Arthropoda; class Insecta; order Diptera; family Tachinidae; genus Linnaemya; species Linnaemya tessellans. The sequence continues at coordinate 40,021,268 of OX637535.1, forward strand.
TTTGTATCATTAACAGTTGAATATTTTGTTATGAAATTTTTATTTGACATATTGTTGTCACAATACTATTTTAAATGAAATTTATTTGTTGGTGGTCAAGCAATGTCTATATGCATTTCATTGGTGCTTTACCAAATCATCAGTAGGAGTCAAAAACCTTTTATCTTATGCATTTACTTCGGAAAACCATCTGAGAATTCACAATTTGTAAATTACAAACTATTTTCAAAAATCACAACAGAATAAGGATAGTAGGCCTTGAAACTCATACAAAACTAAACCAACAAATAAATTATATTCGATATGACTTTTTTTGACTTTTCAAAACTGTGGTGAAAGTCTACTGATGATTTGGTAAAGCACCAATGAAAGGAATATTTTGTTAATACATGGCGGGCAAATTTGAGGTTAGTAAGTAAATTGGCTGTCATATAATGAAATGTTAATAATTGAGCTGTCATTATTTGACATTTATTTAGTAAAAACTTAGGAAATTTTAACCATGGAAAGCTGATCTGCCATTCTTTGTGTGGAACGTTCGTGAATTAGCTGTTTGAACTGAATGAAAAGAGCACATTTTTAACAAAACCATTTTTAGGGATAGAGCTAGGGTTGCCAGATCCAGATTATTAAAAAGCTGGACATGTGAATTAAAAAAAGCTGGATATTAAAAAAACTGGACATTTTGAAATAAAATTTTCACGAAAAGTTAATTGTTTATTGTAAAAACAATTTTATTAAAAAATACACATATGTATCTACATATGTATATGGGCATTTCCATTTTGGCGTTACGTTACTTTTGTACGACGATATGTTGAAAAAAACTTTAAAAACCATAATTTAAAAAAGTATTTTTCTCACATTCGAGAAGAGATTGGATAGCTCTATATTCAGCCAAAAAATGGAAATAGTTGAGCCTAAGAATTTCAAGATATACTCCAAAAAGTGACCTGGCGTTACGTTACAAAAAACGGAAGTGCGATTTGACTTTGATAACAAAATTGTTTAACTGCGAATTTTGAGCAAGTCTTTTTAATCACAACTTTTTTGGTAGAACTTGGACTTATATACATTAATTTTCCAAGTTATTAAATGGAAATTTTTTTTCCTTTTGTTCTTTGAGGGAAAAAAGATCTGGCGTTACGTTACTGGCGTTACGATACTAAAATTTCCACTTGATATTTATTTTGTTAAAAAAATACGAAAAACACATAAATATTAGAAAATTATATAAAAACTACGATATACTAAATATATTTTTTGCATTTGTTTTATGATTGAATATTTTTGTAGCAACAGTTTTGCAATAAGAGTATTATTATGAAATTGATTTTAGGAATGTTAATTATAAAGAGAAAAGGGCATTTTCTAAGAAACACTTACAAAAACGAGAACTTCAAACTTGTAGCTCAGTATTTCACTATCCCAACAAAAGAAAGCTTTAAGCTCCTAAATTTAATTTATTTTAGAAGTTTCTCCTTTGTAATACATTAGGAAAATATCTGTTTGTTAAATTTTAATTTTTCGATCAAGGTGGACTTTTTTCTGGAAATGCCCATATGTCATTATATCATTCATATGTACTATATATCTACATACCTCTCATTTGCTGGAACAACGTCATAACTCAAAAAATTAGTTTCTTATTTTAATATAGAATTAATTATCGCTCCTATATTTATCTTAAGTAAAAATTTGATGTAAAAATCTTGCATATTCAGCTCTTGAGAGAACTATCATTTTTCATTTTCCCATTGACTTCTTTGCAAATTGAAAACTTCAATTATGACTTTTTCTAGCAAATGAGCGATATGTATTTAAGAATTAAAATTAAATAACGAAAACAAAAAATCATACCAAAAAGACGCAAACAAAATAAAAAAAGCTACTAAATATTTTTGTACTTTGAAGTAAAAAAAGTTATAGCAAATTTATAAAAATTATTTTAAGGCAATAAATAAATTCTTCTGGTTTCTTGACCTCTTTTTAATTATTATTGTATTCTGATATTTTTAAGCTTAAGGTCTCTTTATTTTAGTATAATTTTTAATTTCAATATTTCGTCACTCCTTTGTGTGACTTCTTCAGGAAATAAAATAATTAATTTCCTGAAGAAGTCACACAAAGGAGTGACGAAATATTGAAATTAAAAATTAAACTAAAATAAATAGACCTTAAGCTTAAAAATATCAGAATACAATAATAAAGCAATAAATATTAAGAACATTTTTTTAGCTGGACAAATTTCTTTTCAGCTTGAAACTGGACAGGCCATTAAAAAGCTGGACAATCCAGCCAAAACAAGCCCGACTGGCAACCCTAGATAGAGCCCATTTTCAATATAGAAGACTATGTAAACAAACAAAAATATCGCATAGGGGGCTCACAAAATTCCAACAAACAGTCCTCGAAAAACCAATGCAGCCAAAGAAAGTGAAAGTTGGGTGTCTGTGGTCAGGCCGCATCATCAGTCCGTATTTTTTTGAAAATGATTCAGGAAACACGGACACAGTGAATTCTCTCTTTCCGTGATAACCGATTTTTTTTCGTGGCACAATTGGCTAAAGTTGACATCACTGACCTTTGGCTTCAGCCAGAGAATTCGTGTAAATTTTTAGGAAAGTTTCCAGTTGTAAATTTTCCTAACAGAGGTCAACGAAGGCCCCCAAAAAGCATTTTAATAATTAGACACACAAAAACAAAATGTCAAAAAAATATATGTAATTTCATATATTTACATTTCCAAATGTTTAGCAATTGAAATCGCACTAATCGTATGCATAAAGTTGAATGTGTGCTTTCAATATGTATCTCCTGATTTACATATGTAAAAAACATTAATACATGTTGATACGATTTCTCAATAATATTGACGAATGTTGGAACAACTTTAACCTAAAATAATGCGTTTTGGTTGAAAAAAAAATAATTTTTGTATTTAAACACGCAGAGAAATTATTTGCTCGTTCCAAAAATCATTCTTTTAGCAATAGCGTGTGATTCTAGAATGCAAGTCACCACTTATCAGTTGGCTTAGTTGACAAAAACAAAATACACACGATTACTGATGACGAAAGTGTTGCCGCTTTCGAAAACAGCTGTTTTTCTCTGTTTTGTAAGTTGAATAACTAAAAACTGATGTTGACTTTTCTCTATGCCTTGGAGCATTTATCATGTCATTCTGAATTTAAAACAAAAACATTTAAAAACATATACTGATGATGAAAGTGTAGCGACTTTCGAAAACAGCTGTTCTGCTGTGTAAGTTGAATATTTAAAAACTGATGTTGACTTTCCTTTGAGCATTGGAACATTTATCATGTCTTTCTGAATTTAAAACAAAAATTTCGAACAATTATCATATATGCTCTTAATGAAATTTAATATAAATATTTTTATTTATTATTTTGGACCAGTGTTGTCAGATAATTTTTTTTTCTTCCCCCCCCAAAAAAATTTAGAAACCCCCTAGATTCTACACCTTTTTTTTAAAAAAACCCCCTAAGCAGAAAAGTTTAAGTAGTAATTTGGTTTCATCATTCTTATCTCTATTAAATTTGACTTGAGATACTAGCATTCTTACGCGAAAAGCACGAAAACTCCCAAATTTTTATTTTATTCTTTTATAAAAAGCCCCCAAAAAAATAAATCTGCAATATTTCTTTCTTTTGTAAGAGACGGCGTGAGGAAGTTTGTTACGAGTACATGTACTTCTTTTGTTTGGAATGTAAATCCAATATGGTTTTTCGTATTTTGGTGTGCAATAAGGTCTCCTGTTAGCCACCATAATGCTTTTACAATATTTGCATAAAGCTTTGTAGTTGTCTCTCTGGACAGGGGCTAACCAATCTGAAATTTGATTTTGCATTTATTGTGTTTAAAATTTTATTTAAAAATACAATACCTTTAAACTGCTGATCTGCTTCCCACTCCTTTTTATATTTTTGTTTATATATGTTATCCTTTTTTGTCATATTGGTAATAAATTGTAAAGATGAACAACTTTTTAAAATTTATATTTTAAGGAAAACCAACAAAATTGATTTAACGAGAAAAATGTTTTAATTTTTGTATTTGCGTGATTACTTTCTAAATCGTCATTTCGATACAATATCTTCGACATGCTCAGTGGTTAAATTATGTACTATTATGTACCAAACTATAAATTCGAAAATCCCCTAAAAATCCCCTAAATAAAATTTTCTTACCCCCAAATTTCCCCCTAAAGAATATTAACCCCTAAATCTGCCCCTAAATAGAAAAAAATACCTAAATCTAGGGGGAAACCCCCTAATCTGACAACACTGTTTTGGACCGATATCGACACAGCATTCTCTGCTTAAAAGAAAATCCGTTTAACCGAAAACCAATTTAATTAAAATTAATTTTTCCTGTAATAACGCTACTTTTAGCACAATAAATCTGAGGCAACTGCAAGAGATTTTATTGTAGAAAAACATTTTGTTTTTGCCAGCCAATGTTTAAGGCAAAATACCTATAGGTCGGTCGTCATATTGAAATGGGCTCTTCCAGAGCTTTCAAAGAAGACTGTTGTTTAACCACCGATTGCTGATGCAGAAATAATTAGAAATTTCTTCTGGAAAGTCGGTATTATATATCGATGTTGTGTGAGGCCTTGAGGATAATTTTCGTCCATGCTCTCAAACTTCAATTGGAAAAAAATATTGCCATCCCATGAACCACACAACAACTAAGAATACATATTTAAATTTTTTTATAATTTTATAAGATATATAGGGTGATTCACATAACAATTAACATATTATTTTCTGAATTGCCCTACAAAAAATACCACGAGAAGCATAATTATAAAATTTTCTATTGATATGAAATTAAGAATATGGAAAAATACAGGATTTTATTTAGGGGGTTTTTGCAGATATCTAGAACAAGATTAAATTATAGAATATTATGATAATGAGCTCACAACATGTATTATTCAGTCTATTAGGAGATAAGCATTGGAATCAGTCTATATTTTAATAACAAGTTCTGCAAAGAATTCTGAATTTATTGTATTATTTTCAATTAAGTATTTATTATATTTTAACTTGTAAAGGGTGTTTTTTTAAGAAGTTTTTTTTTATACGAATCACTCTGTTGTCTGACAGCTGTTTTGACAGTTTAAAGTGACGTCTGTACTCAGTATTGTTTGGCAAATCATCATGAACAGGTTAACTCCAGAACAACGCTTCCAAATCGTGGAAATTTATTTTCAAAAACAGTGTTTAATTAAAAATTTTTATCCGCTTTTTTATCGCAAAATTCTCTTTAGTGTTGAGGCGCATTTTTGGTTGAATAGATATGTCAACAAGCAAAATTGCCGTATTTGGAGCAAAGATAATCCACACGCCGTTCAAGAATTACCAATGCATCCCGATAAATGTACTGTTTGGTGCGGTCTATGGGCTGGTGCAATCATCGGTCCTTATTTCTTTAAAAATGAGGAAGGACGACGCGTTACCGTGAATGGAAATCGATACAGAATCATGATCAATGAATTTTTGGTGTCAAAACTTCAAGATATGGATGTAAACGAAATGTGGTTTCAACAGGATGGTGCCACTTGTCATACTGCGGGCGAAACAATGGACTTATTGAAAGAACATTTCAACGACAACATTATTTCGAGAAATGGACCGGTGAATTGGCCTCCGCGTTCGTGTGATTTGACGCCACTCGATTATTTTTTGTGGGGATACCTGAAATCATTGGTTTACGTGGATAAACCAGCAACGATTGACGCTTTGGAAACCAGTATTCAACGTGTCATTGCTGAAATACGCCCTCAAATGCTTGAAAAGGTGGTCGAAAATTGGACCTCCAGAATGACCTTTGTTCCAAATAGTTGTGGTGGCCATATGCCCGAAATTATATTTAAATGTCAAATGACAAGAAATTATCTACCAAATAAAGAATTTTTTTTGGCCATTTCATAATTTGGCATGTGTTTTATTTAAATTTCAAATCAGCAAGCTCTTATAAAAACACTCTTTATAATGATTCTGCATTCAAAACAACTGTTAATTATATTAAAACACTTTTTAAAGAACAGAATACGTCTAACCTAAACAATCTGCGAGATTGTCTTTATTGAAAAACTTGCATAAGCGGAATGAAATTAACTGAGTTCAGCAATGTTTGTTTCAAGCAAGTTTTTTCTTTGCGTGTACATTTAACACGAGTGTACTATGGAAATGTGGGTATTCACTGTTTGTTGTGTTGTCACTCCTTTGACTTAATACATGAATATTTTGCTTTGTGAACATGAGCGTACACATATTTTATTAGTAATTTATTATATTTAGTAGTTGTACTGTATACATAATTATTTTTACCACTGTTCAAATGAATATTAATGCCAGCGCGTATATTCTTACATGCAAATGTAAAAGTAGTCATATACTCTTGTAATTACTACAGAGCATTAGTTATTTCCAAGTATGATTATAAAAATAGCACTTGAAGTGTGGTAACTAAATTAGGAAAAAAAAACTTATTCGATCATTTTATGTGTAATAAAAAATCATAATAATAACTTGAATGAATATGTTTAATCGAAATTGAATTCGAGTGCTTGTTTAAAGGAAGAGGAATGAACATATTTTTATACACAATTTTTCAGAATATATTCATCACTCAAGATGGAAGCCAGCATAGTCTGTCTATTGATCTAAAGTAAAAAGAAAGTTTTCAAAATTATCCGAAATTCGTGAAACGCCAAAAACCATAATGGGACATCCTGAAATATACATGCTGCCTACTTTCTTAAATAAATTTTACTTTTAGTGATTTTAGACGCTTAAAAACATTTTAAAAGAAAAAAATTGCTTCATTCGAAACGGCTGTAAAATTTAAATGAAAAAAGTAAAAAGGGAGAAAATCTATTATATCAATTTATTTAGAGCTCCCAAATCCAAAAATCCCAAAAAAAAGTTATTACAGCACCACCTTTAGCGACATCTGTATCTTTTAGTGAGTGTGTAATTCGAAAGATCTCTTTGCAAACAAATTTTTTTATTAAATAAAATAATTCATTATTTTAATTTGATATTTTTAAGCTTAAGGTCTCTTGATTTTAATTTAAGTTTTAATTTCAATATTTCGTCACTCCTTTGTGTGACTTCTTCAGGAAATTAATTATTTTAAAATAATTAATTTCCTGAAGAAGTCACACAAAGGAGTGACGAAATATTGAAATTAAAAATTAAATTAAAATAAAGAGAACTTAAGCTTAAAAATATCAGAATAAAATAATAATTAAAAAGAGGTCAAGAAACCAGAAGAATTTTATAAAATAATTCACGTATTTTTGTGAAAAGTTTTCTGTGCTTTCAGGAATTGCAGAACTGTTTTCCATGTCTTTTAAATTTTAAAATTATAAATATTTATTTTTGCCGGTGATCGAAGTAATTTTGTCAAATTGTTTTTTTTTATATTCGTTTTTCATTTAAATATTTAAATACCTGTTTTTTATGTTTCGGAATTTTCCCGCCTATTTGCTATTGAATTACACACAACTGCACATTATATATATTCGAAACAATCTAAATTGATTGTGATTTTTTAGAGCTCAACAATGTTTGCAATATTCAAATCAATGTTGTCTACTCAAAGACGTATGACAAAGTTTGGCAGCAACAAAAAGAAACAAAATTTATTCTTTTGAAATAATTTGCATATTTTTTTGTTGTTGTTGCGGTTGTACTGAATGAAGTGTGTGGTAGTTGATAATTTCTAAAACAAAAAGATTTTTTTTTGTCACAAAATATATTTTTATTTGGTTCTTTTGTCGCAATTCATACATCTGCACGAGTGTCCATTCATTCATCCGCTACAATACGAGTATGTGTGTATGTACATATGTAATCGTATAACTTTGTCCATGTCTGTCGTTCAACATGTTTCTGCGTTGTTTTGCTAGCTGGTGGAGTATAAACAAGGTGTGAATTAATTTGCTTTGATTCTTTTACCTTTTGAATCAAACTTTGGGCAACTTTATCGAAATAAAAAAAATAAATCAAAAGAGTGACTAAAAACGTAGAAAACTAAATTTGAAAAAAAGCAATCGAATAAAATCCTTTGGCTGTGGTCGTTTTTGGTGATTCTTGACTTTTGTTTCCTTCTTAAACGTTGGTAATTCTTAACTGGCTTAAAAAAAGGAAAATTATAAGGTCATCATTTTTTTGTGTTCTTTCAGAAGTCCGCTATTTACAAAAAAAAAATGTATAAATTTTTTCGTTTTCAAAATATATGTATTTTATATATATTGACTTTTTCATTCCGTGTGTAATGCAGCGGAATATCCCTCCAAGACTCCATAAAATATATATATATATATATATATATATATATATATATTCTTGATCATTGATGAAATCTAAGACGATTTAGCCATGTCCGCCCTTCTGTCCTTCTGTGGAAACCTCGGTTCAGTCCAAACGAAAAGAGCCAGACTCGTGCAATTTTGTATAAATGCATTTTGAAGGATAGCACAGGTAAAACTCGTAAATGGGCTGAATCGGGCATAAGGGAAAAAAGCTCTCCTAAGAAGAACTAAACCAACCTCTAAAAAACAACTAAATTTTTAAAGTTTTTTTTTTGTAATTTTGTTATTTTTATGTCCAAGAAGGACCAAAGCGTTGAACTTGGGGACAAAAAACCAGAAAAGTAAATTTTTTTGACCCCGCCTCCTTTAGTGGGCGTTGACGTAAGATATTATATGCAAAAATAGTGTAAATATTTAATAAATTGTACTACTTAAGCCTACATTCCTTTAAAATTAAATTTTTAAGCTTTTTTAAGATGTTCTCTGATCTTGCTCTACCCAACGCCACCTTTGCCCTTAAGTGACGCTATCAAAAAAAAAAAATTTCTTTTACACATGATAACTCCAAAAACTTACTTTTTAGTGTTTTATGGCAAAGGTGAGATATGTCCCCCACGGCCCTTCCCGGAGCGTCCCCGACATAATAGACTCTCCAAAAAACAGTTAGAGGCCTATTCACATTTTCATTCCGTATGCAACGTGGCGAAATATTCCTCTAAGATCCCATAAAGTGTATATATTCTTGATCATTGATCAAATCTAAGACGACCTGGGCATGCCCTTCCGTCCGTCTGTGGAAAACACGATGAAATTCAAACGAAAAGAGCCACACCCTTGAAATTTGCTATAAATAATTTTTGAAGGACTGTACAGGTCAAGTTCGTAAATGGTCGGAATCGGACCAGATGTCACCCTTACGTCCCTTCCCGAAGTGATCGTATCAAAATAGAGTTTTAAAATTGGGCACAGAAATGTCTTAAGGGAACTCTGACCCAGCAGGTAAAACATGTTTAATTTATTTACTAAATATTTGTAGATTATTTTAGATTCGTCTCGGTCGAATAACACGTTTTTACTTGTTTTTAGCTGCCATTTTACACGAATTGATAACACCAGCAGCAAACATATTCTTAATTAGTGAAAGTCTCTGGTCGCAGCGCCTCACTAAAACACGTTCATAACATCGAACTAAATCGCATTTCCGCACGGATTTGCTATTCTTAGAACAACATCAAATTTTGTTTCATCGCATGTTGGGTCATTTCGAAAATATTCAACAAAAACTTGAAAATTCGAAAACTGAAGGGCACCCTACCGTCCACCAAAAAGATCACCTCAAATCTACTAATTAAATTAATTAACTTGTTCTTGGAATGACAACCCTATGAAAAATATCTTGACAGTTTATCTGCAAATTCAGGCTCTAAATGTGACATTCTTTGAAAGCACTCAACTTAACACTTTTGCAATACCACTATGTCTGCGATTGGTCCCACTGTACCACTCTGTGTTATTTCCTTTACTGCATAAATATATATATGTGAGTGTGTGTATAGGTGCAATATGCAGGCACACAAAGACAGCACTTTGGTCACTTTTATCATAAAATCTCATTGTTAAATTCAACTACTCATACGTATTTCTGTTTTAATATTTCATTTTACTTATTTTTGGTTATTCCTTTTTTTCAGTTTGCGATTTTAACACCTCTGTAGAGATATAAAAGGAAAAAAGCCAACTGAGTTTTGTCTGCAAGTCTTTGATTTGGTATGTTGACACTTTTTTTCCGATTTATACAATTCATACCTCAACAACTCCCAAAGGATCACAAGAGTGAAAAGCATGGAGAAAAAAGTCAAAAAGTATTGAATCAATTTCATTCACAAAAATCAGTTTACGGCATGGGTCTTTATTCCACTGAATGAATCTACCAATTGAATGACAAACGGAAATTCATTTCTTCCTTCTTCTTCTTCTTTTTTTTCCTTTGCTCTCTAATATCATCTTGACTTTTTGGTGATTGTTGTGTTGTGTGTTGTGTGCTGCTTTGCTAGTGACATTATCTTTAGCATGCCTAAGCTGCAGCAATCGAATAGAAACAAGAAAACAGGCAGTTACTGACTGTCTGCCCGACTGGCTGACTGGCTAACTGACTGACGGACTGCATCGGGATTTGTGAGATTGGTGGTAGAATTGCTGCACGTATTTAGATTATTTTTCTTGTTTCGTGTTCTGCTTCTTTTTTCTCTTAAAGGCTTTTGTTTGCTTCACTTTGGCCAAAGTCACAAAAAAAGACTAAAAGAAATTGTTTAAAGCGGCAAAGCGTAGTAGAGTGCCACCAAATCCATGATTTTATTTTCTTTGTTGATTGAGTAGATTTCTTTTAGTCTAGAGTTCTTTTTCTTCTGTGGCCTTTCACTTCTTTGAATGGTTATTGAAATGGTTTAGTGTTAGGCAGTCAAGTTCAAATATTAACTGGGAAAAGCAATTTCGTTGATCTGCCGTTTACACGAGTGTAAGAAAAATTATTTTTATTGAAATTTCAATGGGAAACATAAAGCATTTGGATAAAAAAATTAACTCAAATACTTAATTGACATGACAAACCCCCCTATTGTTACACAAAAGCCTATGCCTAATCTAATTCTATGCGAGATCTGTTCAAATTTCGTCGGCTACTTAAATTCGATTAGCGCTTTTTATATTGGTTGCAGCTGTCTCGAGCACTAGCAGACGTTCAGCATGTTCAATTTCTTTGCGAGACCAACAAAAATTAGACGTGCTTCTTTCATAAAAATTTATTTAAAATGGAATTAAGTGCTCAAAGGCTCTTCTTTTCAAAGAAGATCGAGAAGACGTGAATAATGACGCTTGCCCTGTAATTTTTTTTACCCAAAAACAAGACCGAAATCATGCCTCAGCCGCCGTATTCATCGAGTTTTGTCCCACTGCCCATTTTTCTTGTTGTTAAGATGGAAGAGACTCATGAAAGGAATGCCTTTTGCGGCGACTGAGGAGTTAAACATCGAATCACTGTGAAATTTCAAGGACGTACTAAAAAGTACATATGTGAACTGCTTCGAGGATTAAAAGAAACGATAGCACAAGTGTATCACACCAGAAGTGAACTGCTTTAAAGGAGGCTAAATAGAAATTGATGAATGAATAAATGTTTCTAAACGAAAATGAAAATTCAACTTCTTTTTTGAACAGGCCTCGCATATAAAAAACTTAAAAATATTTTTAAGGAGATGAAATAAAAATTTATGAACAAATAAATATTCTTGGAGAAAAATATAAATTCACTTCATTTCTCGAATGGACCTCGTATACCAAAAATTATACACACTCTGGGGGATAGCAAAATAGACATTTATGAAGAAATATACATATTTATGTGGAGAAAAATTAAAATTCACTTCATTTTCCGAACGGACCTCGTATATCAAAAATTAAATTCTCTTTGGATGGAGATAAAATAGAAATTGATGATAAAATACATACTACATATATAAATTTAAAGAAATATAAAAATTCACCTAATTTCTCTAACGGACCTCGCATAAAAATAAATTAAAATTATTTGGAGAGGGAGACAAATTGTAAATTAATGGGGAAATATATCTATTTTAAGAAAATTAAATATTAACCTCATTTTTCGAACGGACCTCGTACAACAAAAATTAAATTTATAAAAAAATTAGCTCTTTAATATACTCTAATGTTTAATTTTTAACATATATTGAAATTGATTTTATATATCATTCGTAGCAATTTTACACCACTGGAACTCATTAATTTTTCAAGACAGGAATAGAATATACAGGCAGAAGAGTTTTTTTTTCTGGAGTACGACCAGCACTCAGGGCATGAACCCCCTATATATGCAATGCAGTGCGCCGGAACTGAAAACGAGGGGATAGTATTGAGGGGACAGATTAGGAAGGATGAGAAGATAGACAGTTTTTTTTGTAGCTATTTCAACCTTTTACTTCGCCTGCTAATTTTTGCTACAGGGCCGACGAAGGTGGGTGCTGCTCTGCTTTTAGTACATGATGGTATCAGTCGCTGCCAATTATGTTCAATGACCAGTGACTATGCCTTCATCATTGAAACAGGCTGGCAGCAACTAACACAACCACGCACTAATGCTGATCAGAAGAATTCAACACAATATTTCATGACTCAGCGAAGGCTCGAACTCAGGACCCTCCGCTTCATAGTTTCGTGTTCTACTACTTCAGCCAACAGCACCCACAAGTTAGAGGTTTAATTAAAATTGTGAATAGATCGAATATCAAGAAGAATTATTAAAACAACATGGATTTTAACATTAAAATGTTCCCTAGATGTAAACTTTTTAAATGTTTGAGGAACAGAACAGGGGCCAAATAAGGCATTCGATATCGATCGGAATTTGTATTTAAATTGTATAGAAATTTCGATCGATATCTAATGCGTTAATTTGGCCCAGTATTAGACTAAAATTTGGGTAAGTCGGCTTATAATCTATTCTTTTTATATTTGCAAACCACCTGAACATTTATTAAGGGGTGCAGCGGCCTCGGAAAACAGCATGTTGTTCTTCGATATGTTCTCGATTTGTTAAGCATCCTATGTAAGAACTATTATAAAAATATCATTGTCCTTCTTAACCAATTTAAAAAAATTAAAAAGATTAATTAGTATTTAAAACAATAAAATATACGAGTAGAAAACAAATTAATTTCCCTTATTAAAAAGTTTTCTTACAAACTATTCAAAACCTTCAATCAATTCAATTAAACACTTTAAGAATTTGATGCAAACACTATACAAATAATTCTTGTGCTACAAAAAGCAAAAACTGAAAAACTCATAAAATGGAAATAACATGTCACCAAATCCTCAGTGTCGTTTTTTTTTTCAGAAAAATAAAAACTGCAAATCGCCACCAAGAATTTAACAATTCAAAAAAACAAACTGCTTACGTGTAGTTGTTGTTATATTGTAGTTTTTGTTATCAAAAACTAAAAATCGGTACAAAAAAAGTTTTTACCTACCGCGTATTTTTTTAAACAAACTAAAAAAAAAAAATTTTGCAAAAATATATAAAAGCCATACTATAAAGAACAAGTTGCAATCGAATACGATTGATCTTTATTTTGTTCCAAAACAACAGGCAATTGCAACAACGTAGCAAAATGCGCAGACAACAACAGTAGTTAAATGTTTTATAAGCAACGCTGTATGTATGGCAGACGAACAGGGGACGGACGACGGGACAGACTTGCGAACTGCCAGACAAACACACATGGCCGCGTGAGTGTCAATGAATGTTTGTACGCAGGAAGCGTTTGTGTCCTCTTTGCCATAAAACAACTGCAGCATTTCCCAGCGAAAAACTTTGGCACTTTCGGTAATGCCCCAGAAAGTTTTATTTATTTATTATACCCTCCAAAATAAAATTTGGAGGGTATATACACTTTGTCATTCCGTTTGTAACGCATCGAAATATCCATCTCAGACCCCATAAAGTATATATATTCTTGATCAGTGATGAAATCTAAGTCGATCTGAGCATATCCGTCCGTCTGTGGAAATCACGATTCAGTCCAAACGAAAAGAGCTAGACTCTTGAAATTTGGTATAAATATATTTTAAAGCTTAGAGCAGGTTAAGTTCGGAGATGGGCTAAATCGGGCAAAGGGGAAAAAAGTTCCCCTAAGAAGAACTAAACCAACCCAGAAAAAACAACATAATTTTTAAATTTTTTGGTTATTTTGTTAAGCAAATGATATATTTTTATGTCAAATACGGTCCAACGCCTTAAACTGGAGCCATAAAATAAAATTATTTGAGGACCCCGCCCACTTTAGTGGGCGTTATTATATGCAAAAAAAGCATACAAATTTAACAAATTGTTTTACTTAAGCCTACATTCCTTAAAAGTAAAATTTTTTAAGCTTTAATGACGAAGCTGAGACGATACCTGGTACTCCTCTGCCCTACCCCCTCCTCCCTCTTCACCCCCTAAATGACCCTACCAAAAAAAAAAAATTATTTAAATTTTGTAAATAATCATCCCAAGCATTTATTTTTAGAGTTTTTTGACTGCCTGTTTCTGCCCTACCCTCTCCTCCCCCTTTGCCACCTAAATGACCCTATCAAAAAAAAATTTTTTTATTTTGTATATAATTATCCCAAGCATTTATTTTTAGAGTTTTATGACAAAGGTGAAATGTTTCCCCCACAGCCCTTGCCAGAGCGACCCCGCAAAAATACAGTTTTTATACCCTCCAAAGAGAATTGGACCCCATAAATTAAATATATTATTGATTAGTGATGAAGTTTAAGACGGTCTAGCAATGCCCATACGTTCGTCTAATGAAAACATGATATTGTCTATTTTTAAACCCGCCCCCTTCAGTAGGCGTTGACGTACTATATTATATAAAGGAACTCTGTCCCACGATTTTCCCCGATATTCACAAAAAAATAAAACGTATTTGAAATCTGTTTTAAGAAAATTTTGTATGAAATAAATTGATTAAAATACATTTCAAACTCATTTTAAATTTTATGAATACCGGGGTTTAAATTTACTTATTAAATATTTGGAGGGTATTTAAGATTCGACCCGATCGAATATAACGTTTTTACTTGTTTTACTATTGGATTGTATAGTTATTAGTTGGTCATAAAAAGTAAAATAAGTAAACAAAAATAAACATTTAAAAAAGGGAGCCGTAAATTCGTTTTTGCCACCGTAATTATAAACACAACACTAATTGCTATATCTTTTCCAAACAAAATATGTTACATATGGTTTGGCAATATTTTGAAGTGCTCACCCGAATTTTAAGAAATATTTCATATATTACGTACACAAAATAACGAAAGTATGGACATTGATACAATTAATAAATATATGTCCTTTAATAAAAATGAGCGTTAAATATATAACAGTTGTTTTCCTTCATCAGTCTTACAGTTTCAAAATGAGACATATTTTTTTTCAGAAAAGAACATAAAGAAATGTAAAAGGCAGAATAAATGCATCATATTACTTATGATGCTCGCGGTCATAAATATGTTGTCGAATTTTTCTAATCCGCATTTGGTACCTGGTTGCGTTAGTTGTTGTCGCTTAGTTTCAGTGGAATAGATTTGGTCACTGAAAAAGAAATTCTCTTCTTATCTCTCTTCATGTCTCCTCTCAGACCCGGCACCAGAGAGGCGAGCCGCATCGGCGCGGCTGGCGGCTAGCCGACCCGCCGACGATTTTGCATGAGCCGCGCCGCCGCCGTTTCCATCGGCTGTTCGGCGGCTTATTTACCAGCCGTTTTTTCCGGCTCAGCCGATTTCTTCACTTTTCTTTACCACAGAAAAAGTCTGGGAAAGTCAACAGCTAACTATTTCTCTACTGCGATTGTCAAGCTTCATATAAAAAACCTAACCAACATATATTTTATATAGAGTTTTTTATATAATCACAGCAGGAAGGCGTTTTTGTTTTAGAGATGCACGTATCTTTAATACAAAATGAAAATAGAAACAATAATAATTGCTATTCCTGGTGTTATTCCGTTATAATTTATTGTAAGTTGTCGCGCCTAGTAACATATTTTCGTGACATTTTATTCTTTTTGTGGCATCGTTTTGGTTAACATGTTAGTGATTTGCCGGGTTAATTTAGTTAATTTTCGATTCAATATATGTATAGTGAGTGTGAATAGTGTTTTCATGGTTTCTTCTGAAATTGTTTCATCGAATGAATTTGTAATTGTTTGAAGTATTGCATTAATTAATAAAAAAATGTCATCCATATAAAATTATTTTAAAACGGTGAATTCTGTGTTCTTGCATATACAGTGCAACCTCGTTTATCGCAACCAATAGTTATTGCGTATATCGAGGGTTGCGTTAACCGAGGTTACACTGTATTTTATTTGAGCTTAAGGTTTTTAAAATATTTATTTTAAATTAAATTTATATTCATTCTATATTCATTTCATTGGTGCTTTACTAAATCGTCAGTAGACTTCAACCATGGTTTTGAAAATTTTCAAAGCCTATTACTATTCTTATTCCAATGTGATTTTTGAAAATCATTTGTAAATTCTCAAATAGTTTTTGAAAGTCTGTGCATAAGACAAGAGGTTGTATCTTCTCAAAACTATGGCAGTCTACTGACGATTTGGTAAAGCACCAATGAAATTCTTATGATTAACCATCAATATGTCAAATAATAAATTTTATATATTATTTTATTGTAAATTGTTAATTTTTCAACGGGCTTAAGTTCGAATCTGCATGACTGCAAATTATTTTTTTGTTATTTTATTAATAAATGAATTTGTTTAAATTCTATTTATTATTTTATATTAAGATAGGAATATTAAGAATATTTTCAATAATCATCAAACCAGCAGAACGGATCAGTACTGATTTCGAGGCCGCTACGCCATCTCATCAGCGTTCTTTGTTCAATTTTTCACTTTTGCAAGTGGTGCTAGTTAGTAGGAATATCAACTATTTAACCAATATTTTAACGAAAATTGAATATGAGAAGTTATCACATTCATATTATTAAGTTATTACATTTTGGTTAGTACGAAATTCCCCAACCCTGACGATTAATATTCCCAATATTCCAATATTTCTTTTTTGCTTTTTCCAGAGCCATCGGCTGCTGATAGGTAAAGCTTCTTTGTTATTTATGTTCAAGTAATTGAATTTAGTTGTCAATTTACTTTGAACAAGTGCGCGTGCCCCCGCAATGTTTTAAATTATGTATGAATTTTTATTAGTCGAACTTTTTCTTATGTAAATTGTTAATTAATAATATTTTATTAATAAAATAAATATATAGCGTACAAGGGACATACATTGTATTAATAAAATAAATATTCGCAAAACCTTAAGCTCAAATAATGTTTTGCATATACGTAAAATACGTAAATTTTTTTTTTGTATTTTGAAGAACTGAACATATAATCAATTTTAGTTTAATAAAACAAAACATAAGTTTATGTACAAAACCGAACTTTTTATTTAATAATATTTAAGGAAAATAACAAATATATATATGATGTTTTGCTTTTATAAGTATGTAAAAAAATAGGGTTTTGTTTATTTACTTAAAAAATACTTGGTATAAATCGAAAAGAAAATCTATAAAAGTGCGGCGCAGCCGATCAAATTTGTTCCAGCCGGTTAACGTACGGCGCAGTCGTTTTAGCCGCCGCCGCCGACCATTTTACCCTCTCAGCCGCCGCCGGTAAAAATACCACGGCTCGCCACTCTGCCCGGCACAATGCACTGCATCTGTAGGGGTCATCCACTTAGCACTGTATCTACTAAAAAAAATAAATATTTTCCCACTGTTGGGTAGCCAAATTTGAGGTTAGGAAGTAAATTGGCTGTCAAATGATGAAATATCCAGAACTGAGCTATTGTCCTTCAATAATTATTTAGTAAAAAGTTGGAAAATTTCAACCATGGAAAGCCAAAAAAAGACCACTCCTTGCGCCGAGCCCTTGAGAATTGGCTGTTAGAAAAACTAAACGAAAACAACGAATTTTCCAACAAAATCATCTTCAGTGAATGTATCCAAAGAAAGTGACTGTATGGTACGCTTTTGTGGTCAGGCGGCATCATCGGGCCGTATTTTTTTGTTGTTTGAAAATGTGCAAGAAAAGCCGTCTCCGTGAATCCCCTGCGCTATTCGACCATGATATCCGATTTTTTGTAGCCACAATTGGCTAATATTGATATAAGTGGCTTTTGGTCTCAGCAAGACGGCTCCACAAGCCACTCAGCCGGCCAAACAACAATTCAGTTATTGCTTGAAAAATTTCGCGTTCGCGTAATTTCTCGATTTAGTGGTGTCTATTGGCTGCCTCTTTGCCTCTATTGCATTATTTTGTCTGGGCGAAATATGGTTCAAAATTTTGTGAAAAGGGAGGACATCTGCCGGACATCATATTTTATCATTAATTCCCATACTTCTACTTAACATCGGTATTAATGAAACTGAATTTGTCAACAAAAAAAGGTGTGTTTTTAAACCAATTTTCCCCAGTCCAGTTCAATCACTGCGCAAAAAATATAAATCCATATAAAAGGACTGGCTGGTATTTTTGCAACTTCTCCAACACAAACAAGCAGTTGTGAAGCAAAATGTTGCTGGGGTTAATTGAATTTATTTTTGTTTTCCGTGTGAGATGTTTTTTATAAATATTTTTTATTGTTTTTTTTTTTTTGCATTGAACTGTTATAACCGAGCGACAACATCTATAACATTGCAAAAAGTGTCAATATGGGTAAGTGTGAGGTAAGGTGGCAATAAGAAAAATAAAAATAACAATCGCGACCGGATGTACCAAATCTGATTTTGTATTCGCTTGCATCGAATGTCTGTTGAATGCAGAGCTTTTCTGCAGGCTTTAGGCGATTATTATATTGAGTTTCTTTTTTCTTCAATTCATTGTGAAATTGTAAACATGTAAAACAAATATATAATTTTTTTATATTATATATTTTTTTTCTAGGACTGACTTTGGGGGCATGTCGCTTTATTTAAATTGCTGCAGACTATATTGTGAATGACTTCATTTATTAAGTATTAATTATACTCGTATACTCTAAATTGCAAAATTCTTCCATTAAAGTAGAAATAAAAATTAACTTTAGAATATTAAAAAAGCAACGAAATAAAAAATATGTTATGCTTATTTCACAAATCTCTACACAACATACGTCAAAGAAGCACTTCATATGTAGAAAATATTTTTTATAAATTAGGCCTTAAATATACAGCTTAATTTATAAAAAAAGAAAATATTAACAAGTGCCTTATAAAACAAATTTTTGTATGAAAATTGTTTCTATTAACCTGTTGCAAAGCATAAAAGTGTTCCACATAAAATTTATTACTAGGAAATTTTGTTAAACAAAAAATGTTAAATTCATGAAAACTTCATTTAAAATACAATTATGACAGTATGTCAAATAAAAAACTTCATAACAATTAAAAAAAAATTAAAATGAGCATTTTAGAAGGTTTTGGCTTCTTCCTATAAGCATTTTCTTGGGATTAATGCAGATCCTTAAGGAACCTTTTATTCAAAATCTACAATAATAACTAAAAATATTCAGCTTAATTTATAAAAAGTGTTTTGAATAATAACTGGCTTTTAAAACTAATTTTTGTATAAAAACTTTTCCTATTATAAATCACACTTTTTTTTGATAAATTGGGCCTATTATGTTAAATATTTATTCAAGTGAAAACTCAAAAAAGCATATCAAAACAGCTTTTTTTATTTGCTTTGTTTATCATTTTGCAAAGGATCAGTGATGTCAACTTTTTCATTTCAAAAAGCACTAAAACAAAGAAAAAGTGCTTATTCGAAACTGTGCTGATTGTAAAATAATTAGTTTTCATTAAAAAAAAATGTATGTAAATTTGAATATGTTGTGGTGAAAACAACAGAAATTTGAAGAACAGCTAAAAATTTTTTAAGAAAATATTTTCCGCTTTAAAATATAAAATGCTCGGTCATCAGTGTAGGGTTTGTAGTGGACCTTTAATATTCTGAAAGAAGGATCATTATATCAAGAAACCAAAAAAAAAAAATTAACAAAAAATTAATTTGGAAGATATAGAGCAGAATAGAAATTCGCTGTTCTTGGAAGTCATTACGTTCCTATCATCAGTACCAGTGTGTCTCTACTACAGTAATCAAGCGTTACTTGTTGTTGAACTATTTCAATGAAGAGATTATCGAACATTATCCACATTACAGCAGCCTCCTTAATCTGTAATCGAATAAAATTTTAGCCGCTAAAGTGATGAATATGTGAATGACTATCTTTCATATCTGTCGACATGAATCGTCTCAACGTTATTCCTTCATTTCATAGTTCCTGTACAATGCAATTCGCATGTATAGGAGTCGTCCCCTGAGTAGCGGCGGTCCAAGGAAGAAGAACAAAAGATTGATGCAACAAAAAATTCAGAAAAATATAACATGCAGAAAATAATCAAACGTGTTACCATCGGTTTGATACAGTTCTCGTATGAAATTTCCTAATAAAATTTTTAACAATAAAAATATATTGGTATCATATTTAACTAAGACAATCCCCCTTATTCTGTAACAATTTGACAACGTCACGTCAAGATAATATCAAAACAAAGACATTCGCACATTCTATTCCCTCCGTATTTAAGTCCTTTTAATAGCCTCTTGTTATTTTAAAGGGCTTAGAGAATAGTTAGAGGCTCTCAGCAGTAATCAATTGGCTCCCACAATCAGAATACAACTGCCCTGATTTTTAATATTGTCTTGACGTTGACAAATAGTTACAGAATAAGGCGGAATAAGTATTGTTGAAGAAAGTGTAGCGGCTTTCGAAAACAGATGATCTGCCCTGCCATATAAGTTGAGTAATTAAAAAACTGGTGATGACTTGCGTTTATGCCTTGGAATATTTATCAAGTTTTTCTGTATTTAAACAAATTTTCGAATAATTGGCCTATCAGTCTTAATTTAATTTTAAAAAAGTTTCATCAAATCCGCATCAATGATTAATTTAACCAGCACTTAAATAGATTGAGCCTGCAGGAGGTAGAGCACCGCAATTTGCATGCTACTTTTAATGAATGCACACTTACAATGTTCAAATACATTGTAGCAATTGTTAGACAATTTAATTCAATTAAATTACGACCTCTAGCTGAACGGTATATAAATGTTTAATGAGTTGAAAAGAATTCGTGTAATAAATACTGCGTGTGCAAAAATTAAATTAAATGTAAAAGTATAAACCAAAGCCCGAAATATCCGCATGTAAATACGAACATTTCTCAGCATGAACATGAACAAAGTGGAGCAAGTTTAGGGCCTATTTAATCCGCGGTGTCGGCCGGCGATGGTAAGCGAAAAACAAATGATTAATTTATGAGTTGTTTAACAGACAGAAATAAATAGAATTATGCCCAATAATGGGTGTCTAGGCAATAAAGCAAATTACAAAATTGCATATCGTTTTATATGCAATTCTTGACATTCTCTTGATAATTATTATCCGTACTTGTTGTTGTTGTTTTTATTGTTTCCATAAATTAAGACAACATTAGCACTTAACTAAGCATGCACACACACACACACACACACGCACAAACTTTCGTGCGCATATAAAATAAGCAATAATGCAACACTTTATTTAATGACATTTTAATTAAAAATGATTAACAATTAAAATTAATTTATTTCAAAAGTATGCAGACGCAATAGATAATGTGGGTGAACTAAATACTTAATATTAAATAATCACAAGTACAAAAGCTCAAGCTTTTTATAGAGCGCAATGCTTTGAGCTGAATGCAGTTGAAGATTAATTCTTATAGTGAGAGGCAAGTGGTGTGTAGTCGGAGTTGTTAGACAGTGGAGTACTTTTGACAACACAAATGACCAGTTTAATGATTTATTGGAATTCTCTAGACAAAACATAGAAATTAAAATAGTCTGGCTACTAAAGGGTGGCTCAGCAGTCACTTAGAACTACTTTATGCTTGGGAAGACAAGGCCACAAAACGAAATATATATATATAAAAAAGTGGCAAACGTTGCCACTAGTACACACTATTGTGTCTGCTTGCGAAGGGACAAAATACTTTAGTGTGTTCTCGTTTCAAGTGTTGTCGGTTGGAAATCCGCCAATTACAATTTTTTGTCCTTGTAAAACGAATGAATGTCTTTATTATTGTGTTCAGAAAATTACATGGCAAAATATTTGCTATATTTGGGACCAGAACTCAGGGGATGACCTCTAAATATGCAGTACATTGAGCCGGAAGTAGAAAGGAGGGGATGATATTGAGGGGACAGCTGAAGAAAGATGAGAAGATAGAGAATTTTTTGTAGGTATTTCAACCTTCTTTATTTCGCCGGCTAATTTTTTGCTACAAGGCCGACGAAGGAGGGTGCTGTTACTCTGCTTTTAGTACATGATAGTGTCAGTCGCTGCCAATTATGTTCAGTGACCAGTGACAATGGCGTCATCATTGAAACAGGCTGGCAACAACTAACACAACCACGCACTAATGCTGATCAGAAGAATTCCACACAATATTTCATGACTCAGCGCGGGGTTGAACTCAGGACCCTCCGCTTCATAGTCTCGTGTTCTACTACCTCAGCCAATAGCACCCACATTTATTTATAAATTTTTTTTTATTTATTTTTTTTTTTGTGAAAGACTAGTACTTAGGGAATGATCCTCACATATGCAATGCATTGCGCTAAAACTAGAAAAGGGAGTATAGTATTGAGAAGACAGATGAAGAAAGACGAGAATATAAATAATTTTTTTAACTCCACCGACTAATTTTTGCCACAGAACCGTTGATGGAGGGTGCTGTTACCCTGCTCTTTTAGCACATGATAGTGTTAATCGTTGCCAGTTGTGTTCAGTGATCACTGCTATATCTTCGCTGCTGAAGCAGGCCGATCAACAACTAAACCAATCCCGCACTAATGCTGATCAGAAAAATTCGTCTCCATATTCATGACAGAGTGCAAACTCCTTCAGCCCACAGCCGAATAAAAATAATAATATAATTAAATTCAATTAAAATTTATAGAAAAATTTTTCTAAAATTTGTTTTAAATTCCGAAAGACATGATAAATATTTTAAGGCAAAAGAAAAGTCAATGTCAGTTTTCAATTATTCAACTTACACAGCAGAGTAGCTGTTTTCGAAAGCCGCTACACTTTCATCATCAGTACTCATGCGTATTTTGTTTGTCACACGGTGGTTTTTATTTTTAAAAATTTTATTAGTTTGAAATAATATAATTTAAGTTGACTAAAAATTGTTTTAACTGAAGTTTTGCCATTAAGTTATTCATACAAAAGATTAAATTGTCGCCCGGTTGTTTAATACTCGTCGCTACATAATAATGCGACACAGCTACAGTTTGGAAGTACTATGAGTGGAATTTTCATTTTTCTCTCAAAATATTTTTATTTATTCGTCAATTACAATTTTGTACCCTTTAGGTTAGGTTAGGTTAGGTTAGTTTGAAGAGAGGGACGTAAGCAAGGGCTATCCCAATCCGTTCAAGATTACACTTAGGCTTCATAGGCCTGTTGTGCGCTCTATTATAAGGAGTTCCCATACTATTATAGGGAGCCTCCATCAAAAACCATGGAAGCCTTTGAATTTGACTACATTAAGAACCTAGTTTATTCAATGTATCTTCGTAAGTCTCTCCAATTGAAACCCCTAAGAAATTCCATTTCTTGTATAATCTCTTGATTAAATGTTTGTCTTCTGACTAAAAGCCGGACAATAGCACAACTATCATGTACTAAAAAGCAGAGTCACAGCACCCACCTTCGTCGGCCCTGTAGCAAAAATTAGCCGGCGAAGTAAAAGGTTGAAATAGGTACAAAAAAACTGTCTATCTTCTCATCTTTCCCCTTAATACTATCCCCTCGTTTTCAGTTCCGGCGCAATGCATTGCATGTGTAGGGGTCATCCCCTGAGTGCTGGTCCTACTCCTAAAAAAAAAAAAAAAAAAGTAGGACTCCAGTGTTTCATCATCTTCCTGACAGGCCCTGCATGTTATATCGTCAACGATACCCATGCGTGCCAGGTGATTCCTTAACTCTGTATGTCTTGTTATTAAGTAAACCAATCTCCGTAGTGCTGGCCTACTCAATGTTAGAATCTCCTTTGTCCTGTTACCATCTGAGTTTCCCCTTAGAATTCTAGTCACCCTACCTACGGTAGAGTGCTGCCAATCTCTTGTATGCAATTCTATAGCCCATTGCTTTAGTTCGTTTTTAAAAACTTCAAATGACTTAGGATTTTCTAGTGTGATGTTTGCCATTAATGCTCCCATCTTTGGTAGCATATCTGCCTCAATATTTCCAGGTAGTCCTTGATGTCCTGGAATCCATATTATCTCAATGCCCCCACAGTACGTGTATGAGTTAATGTCATCCTTGCATTGTAGTACACACCGAGATTTAACCGCATAATTCCTCAGGGCTTCGATGAATTTCCTACTATCCGTGAATATACGAACTGGTAGTCTGTTATCGATTTCCTTTAACCTTTTCATCCCTTCCATGACCTCACCTTGAAAACTTGTGCCACTATTTTTCCACCAAGAAAGTACTAAAAGGCACTTTTTGTTCTGTCATTGAGCTCTCTCAACAATCTTCAATCGTCGCCAATCGTCGTTTTTTCATAGATCACTTCAATCTAGGGAATAAGAAAATGTTTCTAGCTGAGGCATGATTAGTTTGCTGGTTTTGGATAAAAGACTAAGAATAGGCCACGGTTTTTTTTTTCTTCTTCAAAATTCAGCAATTTGAGATCGAACTTCGCTGAAAAAGGCTTTATTCACGAAATTTTCGAAAAATTACTCGACATGAGCCATTCGATCTGCCGACCTCCTTAACAAATTCTCTAATAGTGAATCGAGAATTTTGTTCACATTTTCATCGATTGTTGATGGCATCTTTATTAAAAAATTAACTAGCCTGGCCGGGTGCTCAGAATAAAATCAATTTTTATCTATTTTCTCCTCTTTTGAGAAGATCAAGCAAAAAAAAACTACAAACTTTGCTGCTTTTATGGCTAATTTAAATCCTTCTTTCACAAGTTGTATTACAACAATATATTAATTGTGCTCATCTAGATAAAAATACCTGTTAAACCATATATAATTAATTAATATTAATGGCGATAATATTTTAAAAAATGTACTACAAAAAATTGGAAGACATATATATTATAATACATATATTATAATACATATTATGTTCCCGGTATACTAGAATGGAATTCAAACCAACTTTTTCTATTACATAATAATAAAAAATGACACAGTTCTTAAAATTAATTTTCGGTATTTTATTTTTTTTTTATTTTAAGAATTCTTTTTATACTCTAGATACATTCTTGTTAAAGCAAATTTTTCTATTTACTTAGAATAAAATCAGTTAACGGCTTGCTCTTGCCAGTTTGCTGCTGTTTATGGTGTTTGTCAGCTGACTCCTCTTTCTCTCTCTCGCTCTAATGAAAAACAAAATGCCACCTACACCATGTCAAAGTAAACAGTTGTTTGTTATCTTAGGAAAAAATGTAACTAATTGTTAAACAGACATTTAAGTTCGATTTGTAATGAAGTAAAACATGCGACAAAATTAATTTTACTCCACAATCAGCACAATTGAAAAAACGAACAAAACAATAAAATAAGAAAAACCAAACAACAGCAACTCCACAAATAAATGTCCTCTATTATAAGTGATTGGAACAACACGCCTTTATTCGCTTGTAAATAAAATTCAGTGAACATGTTAAGATAAAATGAATTTAAAGAAAGTAAAGTTCAGAATAAAGGCGAGGACTTTATACCCACAGCATTATCCATGCCAATGCCAAGGCAATCAACACAGTATGTAAATTATTTCCGACATTAAATCAATGTCGTATAAGAATTTGAATCGCTTTCCTTTTATGATTTATAAGCCCAAAATATCAAAGCATTTTTGTAAAATATGTAAAAAATTGATTTAAATGCTCCAAAACATTGACATGTTGAAAGCGGCATAGGGTGATTATACTTTAACTCCGAAAAGTGTTTCTGTAAAGGCTTTTCAGAGAAGGTCTAGAAGACATTAATGACGACAATCCTAGTGAAGTTGAAGAAAATTGTTATCGATAATAATCGAAGCACTATTAGAGAAGTTGTTGAGGCTGTCGGCATATCGGGTGTATCATGCCATAAATTTTTTTTTATACCGTCCAAAAAAGAATTGGAGGTTAACGCAGCAAAATATCTATCTGAGACCCCATAAATAATATATATTCTTGATCAGTGATGATCTGAGCACGTCCGTCCGTCCGACCCTCTGTGGAAATCACGATTCAGCCCAAACAAAAAGAGCCAGACTCTTGAAATTTTTTATAAATACATCTTGAAGGATAGCACAGGTCAAGTTCGTAAATGGGCTAAGTCGGGCAAGAGGGAAAAAAGTTCCCCTAAGAAGAACTAAACCAACCGCTAAAAAAGAACATAATTTTTTTAAAGTTTTTTTTTGAAAATTTGTTAAGCAAATAATATATTTTTACGTCAAACAAGGCCCAAAGCGTTAAACTTGGAGCCATAATATCAAACAAATTAATGTTTGGATTCCGCCCCCTTTAGTATGCGTTATTATACGCAAAAATAGTGTAAAAAATTAACAAATTGTTTTACTTAAGCCTACATTCCTTCAAAATGAAATTTTTAAGCTTTAATGACGAAGCTAAGACGTAACCTGGTACTCCTCTGCCCTACCCTCTCCTCACCTTTGCCTCCTAAATGACCCTCTAAAAAAAAAATTAATTAAAAATAAACTTGTGTGTGAAGATAAATATGCCGAGTTAAATATGTTTTGACGTAAGCAGTTACGAAGTGAAGTTAAATATGTTATGACGTAACGAAATGACAATCAGAGAATTTTTTTTTGTATGAAAATCCATATTTATATACAAAACGATTATGGATGGGTCTTCTATCCCATACATCATTTTGGCAATGCATGCCAACTCCTTATTTGGCCACTGGGGCAATATCCCTGCAAGGTCACACACACTCCCATGGCCTGTATATTGGCCTTTCATGGCCTGTAAATATTTTCACAAAATGCGCAAAAAATGTATTAAATATGGATTTTTATAAGAAAAAAACTTCACTGTTTGCCATTTCATAAAATATTTAACTTCACAGCTAATTACGTTGTTTCGTAACTGCTTACGTCAAAACATGTTTAACTTGGCATATTTATCTTCACTCACATAATAAATTTTACATTTAATTATCCCAAATATTTTTGTTTTTAGAGTCTTATGGCAAAGGTGAAATGTCTCCCCCAAGGCCCTTGCCAGAGAGACCCCAAAAATATAGATTTAATGCTCTCCAAAAAGAATTGGACCCCATAAAGTATATATATTCTTGATCAGTGATGAAGTCTGAGACGATCTGGCAATACCAATACATTCGTCTGTGGAAAATATGATATAGTATATTTTTGGACCCGCCCCCTTTAGTGGGCGTTGACATACGATATTATATAAAGAAACTCTGTCCCACCCAGTTAAACATTTTAATTTGACCTTTCGAAGAGGTCAGAATAGAAATTGACGAATAAAAAATATTTTTAAAACCAAACTAAAATTCACTTAAATTTTTGAACAGATCTCGTATATGATATATGCATAAGGAAATAATAGTGCACCAAATATACACATGAACATCAAACAAAAAGTTTCTTTAAAGACACTCGACCTTATTTCCACAATCTTCATGTTAAGAAGGTGGACATTCCGATTACCAAAAGAACTGTCTTGGTTTTTCTTTCTGTGTACGAGTTGTTAATAATAGTTTTAAGTTGTTTTGTCATAACGTGGCTATTACACAGTTTAGCACCCAGTGATTCAATAAATAATGCGACTTTAAATGCGATAATTGCTGTTTTAATAAGATTATTGTTTCGAAGTATAAATTATAAATTAGAGTATGTAAAATATATGTGTAAAGTATAATTGAACAAAATCGATTAATGGCAGTTGGCTTGTTCTTCCGCTTATTAACTGGTTTAATTATTAATAATTGCAATAAAACTTGAATGCTTTGCTCGCTAGCTAGATATCGTGTTTACTTAAAATGCGATTATTTTAATTTCGAACTATAAAACATTTACATATGCAATAGGGCAATAGCGTCAAATTGACAATTAACCGTATTGACAGTGACTATTGAAAATTAGAGGTGTGATGAAATGGTAAATTGCTTGTTTTTTTTTTTTTTTGCTGCATATGGAAACAATAGAAAACATTTAAAAGCATTAACCCTTTAAAAATGTAATTATTATGCTTGTTTAACCAACCAGCTGGTGCACTAGGTTCGTTATGGTGGAATAAATTTTATAAGTGCGACAAAATTCCAGCTTTAACTCACATCAAGTTGCAACAATTTGCCCATAGAATTTGACATCTGGCCGTAATAGTGAAAATGTACAGATTGTGTGGCCCTGGTCAGTTTCCACCTGCTCATTTTTCAATTATTTGCCTTGTAGCTAAACAAAAAATAATACGCCAAGAGATTTCAATTACACCCAAATTATGTTATAAATGCATTTTGCACTTAACCCATTTTAAACGTTTAAATACATATTTTTTTTGCATGTCCAAAGTATCTTCCAGTAACTCTGTTTCCTGTTTTTGAAATTTTATTGTCTAAAATTGTTGTATTGAAATGATGCTGAACTATTTGTATTACATAAATATTAAAGTTGTTTAAAATTCTTTTAACACCAAAACACATTTAGTTTTTACAATGCCTTCCAAATAAAAGTAAATTAAATTAAAAAAAAAAAACAAGAATAGCAAAAACACGCGGAATAACTGAAGGCATTTAAAAGCATGTTCCAAAGAGTGTTTCACATTTATATGGTTTTATAAGGTGATTGCCATAATTTAATTTTTTATATAAAATTCAGTTTTTTTCTTCATATTGTTGGCTTAAAAGAACAGCAAAGCTCGGCTTGCACGCTTTTGGCAGAAGATATTTACATTTAAGTCAAATGAAAAGCTTTTATTTGAGTTATTGTTACACAAGTCGAATTACGGTTCAGTTAAATATTGGAAAAGCATATTATATTGACAGATACTTGTATTAGGAACGTCTTTGAATATTAAATTTGCATTTCTATGAAGAATTTTTACCACCTACTCTTTTAAATAATCTATAGAAAATCGTTCTAGTAAACAGTTCAAAACAATATTGGAGAATGAGCGCATGTTGGACCTTATTTCCTACATAAAGAACATATTCATTTAAGAGCCATTGATACATGAGTTCTTTCAGAGAGGAAATTATATTTAAACATATATGATGTTATAATATGGTTTAAAGTTTAAACCAAGAGTGCCCAAGCCCTGTACGCTTGGTGCTCATTTGCCTTTGTAAAAGCGATTAGCTATAGGCTGTGTGTTTTCATACTCCCATACAGCACCCACCAGTAACAATACGAAATACACAAACAACTTTGTCTTACTTTTATTTTATTGTTGTTCTTCATTGTGTAAAAGCAAGTGGAAACCAACAACACTTTCGTAAGATTTGCTGGTAAACATTGACGACAGCGGTCATCAGTGAAGATTTTGTTTAGCGTATGATATCGCTTTTTTTGTATTTGTTTTTACAACAAAAATATCCCTTCAGGAGGATAAGCGTTAATTGTCTCTAAGCTACTGGTACGATTACTATTATAGCAAGCACTAGTTCAAATGGTGATTGAACATATACAGAAAAGTACTAGTACTTCAAGTAGTTCATTTGTAGATTGATTTGACTTGTAGAATTTCATATTACTTTCTGATCATGTTTTACCGCGAATTGCTAATTCGCATTTTCATTTATTTTATTTTTAGTTGTTACAGTTTTTAAACAAATTCAAATTTGAAAGAATAGTATGCTGTGCACTTTTTCGCTGCACCGCCGCTGATAAATTATTAGAAAACTTTTCCACCTGCATATCAGTTTATTTATTCGAACATTTATGTAAGTAAGCCGCAGTTTTCTTGTGTGTTAAAAAAAGTGGCATTTTAAAAAATAAATAAAACTAAAAGGTAATTATGTATGAATTTTTATTAGTCGAACTTAAGCCCGTTGATAAAATTAACAATCTAAAAGGTAATTTAAAATTTTTTTTGTTAATATTGATGTTCATATGCATGTAAAATCAGCGATCTTTTTCAAAATAATAAAAAGTGACATATGTCATGTATGTTCATTAGTGTTTGGTATATGGTGGAGTACCAAACGTAACTCAAGTTGTACAAAGGTGCTAGTGGATTGAGTGTGCCCTGAAGGAACTTTCCATTTCCTCTTATAAACTAAGGATTGATGAACCAAAAATTGCTTGTGAAGACAAAGACTGAACAAATTGCATTGGGTTTAAAAACAAATAAATTTAGGGACTTGTTTATATATAAACCAGTTCTTAATGCAGAACTGATTGTACTGGTATCCGACTAGAGGAAGATATACTAGTACTCATCCAGTAATAATAGTACTAGTATCCGCCTAGTTTCCATCTAGTACCAATGGTACCAGTAATTTTCCAAACACACTCAATGTTAATTTGATCATTAACATGGTATAGGGAAGTTCACAGTTGGGAACTAGTACTGGTGATTTTTGTACTAGTGCAATACTAGTTTGATACTATTTCGATCTCCTGCAGGGATTGAATAAAAATTAGTTTTTCTTTCAATGTATTGGTGTTTACTCTTCCATAAGGAAGTTTTGGGCACCCTTGGTTTAAACCCTTGCTTCTTTGGCTGTGTATTACGCTGACAGGAAGAGCGTCCCTACTTCTTGTTTAACACAAATCCCCTCTGAAGAAGCGTACAACAAAATTCTACATAGTAATGAATAATAAGAGGAGAAATATTTGATAACTCCTTAATTTTTTTTAATTTCCCTCGCAATAACTTTATTTAAAACACTTCAATTACCCACCGTCTATTAATGGGCTAGTAACTTGACAGCCATTTTATCAACAGTGGGAAAAATTGGGATTCACTCCAAAGAAAGACTTGACAAATACTATGAGAACTCTGAGACATCAGTTTCAATGGTTAAGAAATGGTTTTAGGAGTTACTTTGTGGTCATACCAGCACAAGTGATACCCAAAAGAGATCATCAGGTCAGAAATAGACCATAGAATTCATGGACAGGAGAATGAAAATGTGTGAAGTGGCTGAGGGTGTAGGCATCTCAACATCACATTTCACATGGACATTTAGACATGAAAAAGTTATTCACGAGATGAGTGCCGTGATTCTTAACACTCGACAACAAGGGCAACCGTGGGATTACTTTAAAAATTCCAATAATTGTTATCCCATTCAGAAAATTATCCAGACTTTGTTTCCAAGTGTTTCCTGAAGAAATGGCTTAATCGAGTAAAGTGGGCATAGTCGAAGCCTATTTGAGGCCTTTAAAAAAATTTATAATTTGAAAGGAAAAAATATTGGATAAATGATGGAATAAGTGAATTGATCTAAATGGAAATAAAAATTAAAATTCCGAACAAGGAATTGTTTTTATTCCACAGTCTAAATAAAAGCAGCGAGAAGTTTCACCACTCCATAGAGGGAGGAGTTTATATAATTTAAAGCAGTATACAATTGCACAAAGAATCGTCCTAGATTATTGAAAATTGGCACCGATAATTGTTGGAAATGTTTTTTTAAAATCAGAAAGACATGATAAATATTCCAAGGCAACATCAATTTTTAATTATTCAACTTAAACAGCAGAGCAGAACCATTGTTTTTGAAAGCCGCTACACTTTCATAATCAGTATCTACTTATTGGCTTAGCTGAATATGATACTAGTTTTTTTATTGATACAAATTTTATTACTAAATTGCATACGAGAATTGTATCAAACCGATGGTAACGCTTTTTTGTTTAATATTACATTTTCTGAATTTCTTCATATTACATTTTCTGAATTTGTTGTTCTTAAGCCAAAGTTTTTTTGGTTTGAATTCTTTTATACTTGAAAACGTTTTCATTTTTATTGTTAACTCAAGCCAGTAGCTAAAATTTTGTAGGTAAGCCTTCTGTATCGAACTTTTTATTGCCTTATTAAATTCTATGGCTAATTGTTCGAAAATGTATTTGAATAAATTGAGAAAAAACCCCAAATCGATTTTTTTTCATTAAATTATTTTAGTCGAATTAAAAGCAAATTTTTTAGAATAATATCAACTAAACCCATAGGAAATCTCCCATACCATCCAAATCAAATTTTTTTTTATGAAATTACTGCTATCTAAAAAAAAGTGCCTAAATTTGTGGGTGCTGTTGGCTGAAGTAGTAGAACACGAGACTATGAAGCGGAGGGTCGTGAGTTCGAGCCCGTGCTGAGTCATGAAATATTGTGTTGAATTCTTCTGAACAGCATTAGTGCGTGGTTGTGTTAGTTGTTGCCAGCCTGTTTCAATGATGAAGGCATAGCACTGGTCACTGAGCATAATTGGCAGCGACTGACACGATCATGTACTAAAAAACAGAGTAACAGCACCCTCCTTCGTCCGCCCTGTAGCAAAAATTAGCCGGCGAAATAAACGGTTGAAATAGCTACAAAAAAAAAAATAAAAAACTGTCTATCTTCTCATCTTTCCTAATCTGTACCCTCAATACTATCCCCTCGTTTTCAGTTCCGGCGCAATGCATTGCATATATAGGGGTCATCCCCTGAGTGCTGGTCCTACTCCTAAAAAAAAAAAAATGCACTTGCAGACATAAACAACAGATGAATGCAAAATCGCTAGAAGTCGCCGTATTTTTTTTCGTGCCTTCGTTTGGATTCGATGACAAGACGGATTTAACTTCTTTTTTTCTTATAAACTCAAGATTTTATAAGACCATTTTATTTTTAATTAAAAATGTGAAAATATTTTACACACACAAGGTGCTGGGTAGCATGAACATTTTCATCCGGTTTCATGGTAAAATACATTTTAGCAACTTCACTAGTATTTTTCTAGCACACAATGTGGTTTTCTATAAAAAGCAGCAAAAGAGTTTAGATAGTGAAATAGTTCTCTATAGAACTGTACCATCATATTTTAAAAATTAATAAACAAACAAATAAAAATAATTAATTTCCTGAAAAAGTCACACAAAGGACTGACGAAATATTGAAATTAAGAATAAAATTAAAATAAAGAGACCTCAAGCTTAAAAATATCAGAATATAATAATAATTAAAAATTAATAGGTGAAAAATTGCTTTTCGGCTAAAGCCCACTGTGCGTCATATTCGAACCAGTGATCGAAATAGTGTACATATTTTATCCTCTGTACACACAAGTTTACATTAACGACATTGAAAAATATGACATTGAAAAATGTATGCATGCCTCACTTTATACACAAATAAATCTTGAGTGTACAGAACTGTACATCATACCTCAAGTGTATACATTGAAAACATTGAATTCACTTTATGTACGTATGCATATTTGCGGAGATGATAACATTGTATTTGTTTTGTAACTTCATAAAATTAATGTGTGTGTGTGCGCAGTAGAAGCAAACACTGAAAATATTATACACACCCACCAGATTCAAATTAAAATAGAATATACACGAGATGTACACGAGTACACTCATAGATAGTTATACACAAGTAGAAGGTGTACACGATGAAAGAAAGACAATGTCTATAGTGTATTCAAGGTGTACATTGTATTAAAGGTGTCCATTAAATTTTTTTATACTTTTCTGAGATCTCTGATTGGAACACACTTCAAGTTTTTTGTTACACAATATACATTTTTGATGCTACTTTATTATCACTACTACTAATAAAGATTATATAGCACTAGCGCTATTGCGGGACTAGGGGCACATGTTTATAAAAAAACAAGCTACGAATAATTTCTTTAAAGTCATAAGGTGGCGTATGATTAAAATATTAGCCAAAGCTGTACTTTAGCCAAGACGGGAAGTTCTCTAGTAGGTCTTTAATAAAAATTCCTTCCTTACCAAAAGTTACAAAGGCAGAGATTGCACTCCTGTTCGGTAAAAATTTTTTTCATTTTAAACACTAACTAATCCGCTTAAATTAATAAACGCCTACCAAGAAAATTGTATAGAATTGCTTTCAACTTCAAATTTTATATGAACCGTATACATGCAGTCAGTTGTGTTTACAGGCTTTACTTAATGAAAAAGCATTTTAAATAACAGAAAAAGAAAAGAATATAACATTTAAACTGTAAAGTCTTAGACATTTTCCATCGAGCCATTTTAATAGATCCTTAGGGCGTTTGTCCAAACAGTTGAAAGTCAGTCATATATTTTTGTTAAAGTTTTATTTCATTTAATATAAATTTCATTATACAATTCAATGTGCGTGCGTGTGGTCTGGTCCCGCTTTTCTGCTTTTAGCCAAAATAGAAATAATAAACCGCAAAATATCACAACGTCTGCCTTCCAAACAGCTCACATAAAGTGTTTGTATGTGTGTGTGTGTCTTTGTTTTTTTTTTTTTTTGCTTAAAAAGTAGACCATTAATCGTTAAATACATTTATGGCAGCAATTACACTGTAAAATGTTTATGAATTTATTTATAACAAACCGCAATACGTTGGGGCTGCAAATCGTACAGTATTTAAAGCGAAATTTGTGAACTCTTGTTTGTATTTGTCCACATTCGCTGTGGTATCCATCCAGCCATCCATCCATCCAGCCGTCCATCCTTCCACTCACAACTCCTTGGCTCGTTTGTTCTTGCTTTCATTTCGATACACAACACATTTCGCCTTGTAAAGTCGTGTTTCTTACTTTGGCAATCGAAATCATTAAGACGATTTCCAATATTTTGTAGAAAATCTACAAAATTTTCTTTTACTTTTAAAGTGATTTTAAAAATCATGTTTTTTGTGTGTTTTTGTGTTATACAACCAAGCAAACATTTCATTTATTGCTTTGGCTGTAAAGGAATCATATCTGAAAATTAGGCTCGATTTTGAAAGAAATGTGTGTGATTTCATTAAAAGTAATAATATATTTGGTGCAAACAGTTCTTTTAAGTATTGAAAAGATTTTTCGCCAACCATGTTTGCAATTTTGGCTGTAGTAGTTAACGAAGCGGAGGGTCCTGAGTTCGACTCCGCTCTCAGTCATGAATATTGTGTTGAATTCTTCAGATCAGCATTAGTGGATGGAGTTGTTGTCATTCCTGTTGTCATCCTGTTTATGAAGGCATACCACTGGTCACTGAACAATTACTGACGGCGATTGACACTATCATGTACTAAAGAGCAGAGTAACAGCACCCTCTTTAGTCGGCGAAGCAAAACGGTTAAAATACCTACATAAAATTCTCTATCTTCTCATCTTTTTTCATCTGTCTTCTCAATACTATACCCTCCCTCCCAGTTCCGGCGCAATGCACTGCATATGTAGGGGTCATCCCCTAAGTGCTGGTCCGAGTTGAAAAAAAAGTTGGAAACTGAACAATTATTCATATAAATTATGCAGACAATTTGCTTGCTGGGAATAGGAAATACACGAATCCATACATTCTCTTAAAGCTCAGTGCCCTGTCGCTTTGAGCCAAGTAAAGAAAAGCACACACTCACACGCATGCATACTCGTATGTACGAGCGGTAGGGCATAAGTGCATATTGCATTGTTTCAATAACATATTAATATTCATTATTATTATTTTAAAACAAATATTTATAAGGTTTGCGTGATTAGATGCCTTAAAGTAAATTTTGGTTCAAACAACTTTTTGATGGTGGTGAATTTTTTTGGACTTTCTGCTTCATGTTTGTACATGAAGTTTCAATAAAAATGTTTTTATTACTTAAAAATTTGTTGTTTCGTTTTTTTTTATTTTTATTATGTTTTTTTTGATAACTTTGCAATTGATTTATAGTCATGTTAAAATATTTTTTATTATATCAGAGATAAATATCAAGTATTTAGAGGAATTTAAAATGGAGATGGACTTATGGAAACCAGGCGAGTGACTGCTTTATTCAGTCATTGTGAGGAGGATTACAAGGCAGCCAAGTTTTGTGTGTTTATAAATCATTTTGGAGGCTTATCATTAATGCAGCTGGAAAAGCTTTTAAGATCCTTAAATTTTTGCACATTAACTCTGCCTGTTCCGCGAAGTAGAGCTACAAAACTAGTGATAGTCGTGCCATTCGATAGTTTCGATAGTTTTTTGTGATGCTATCGATAGTCTCGAATTCTCGGAAAATTGTCTACAGCAAAAAATGTATGTAATTAAAAACTAACCCCCTTATTCATAAAAATTATGAGAGTCTAATAACAGCGTAATAAAACAAAATTTCATATGAAATTTGCTCTATTACACTCTAATAAGTCTCTCATAATGGTAATGAATAAGGGGTTAAAATTATGTTATCTTCCATAAAGGAAAAAAAAGGTTGAAGTTTTTAGATAAAAAACATCGATAGTCCACTCAAAACCAAACTATCGATACTATCGATAGTACCATCGATAGTTTGCAGCTCTACCGCGATCTCACGATGTCGATATGATTCTGTCGCACAATTGTATTTTAAATAAAAACAAATTTATAAATTTTGTGCTTTTCTTATATAATTATTCGACAGCACGATGTCGAGTGACATCGTCGGACTGGCAGTAATTGTTCAAAATTATATATCCCTCCTCTCAGTGATGCCAAGTTTTAGAAGACTGCGGAAGGCTTGTGAAAATCTCTCTACCCACACACCCAGTGTTGTGTGTTTATGCAGCGACGTATTCATGTAGGTGCTGTTAAGGTGACCATTACAAAGCTGAAGGTTCTGGGTTCAATCCTACACGCAGCCAGGAATACAGCAGCTAATTTTTATGCACACTTTTGTTAGTTGTTATCGCCCTATTTCAAAGATGAAGGAATAGCACTTGCCGTTGAACACTATCGATAACTATTATATTGAAGAACGCATTACAGTACCCTTCGTGATCAGTACTGCAGAGAAATTTCGCCGACGAATGGAAAAGAGAAACTTCACTCCCTCTCTCTCTCTCTCTCTCTCTCTCTTCTTGTTTATCTCCACTTGCCGTCACTACACTAAACCGTTTTTTTATAGTTCGCGAACAATGCATTGCATGAATAAGTGCCGATCCCAGTTAAAACAAGTAAGAACTTTGTATTCGACTAGGTCGAATCTGAAATACCCTCCAAATAGGAGCAGCATGGCTGAGACCCCTTTCCATCAGCCTAAAGGCAATTTACGTATTTTTGCAGTTAATATTTTATAGTTAATATTTGATATCGTCGCACAAAATTTAACGAGGATTTATTAAAAATGTTTATCTTGGTGGATCAGAGTTCCTTTAAGACATTTCTGTGCCTAATTTTAGAACTATATTTTGACAGGGTCATTCCGGGAAGGGCCATAGGGGAGACAGACATCTTATCTTTGTCGTAAAAATTTAAAAAGTATTTTCTTGGGGTAATTGAGTGTAAAAAAATATATTTTTTGATAGAGTTATTTAGGGGCAAGGGGGTGAGGTAAGGGTAGGGCAGAGGAAGATCAGAAAACACCTCAACTTCATCATGAAAGCTGAAATTTTTAATTTTTGAGGAATGTACGATTAAAGAATATAATTTTTTAAATATTTACACTATTTTTCCATGTAAAATTTTAGTACGACGGCCATTAAAGGTGGAGGGGTCCAGAAATGGATTTTTCTAACGCTCCGGACGGACTTTCTTTAAGATAAAAACATATCATTTGGTTAACAAAATTACAAAAAAAAAAACTTTAATTATTATGTTCTTTTTTTAGAGGTCGATTCAATTCTTCTTAGGGGAACTTCTTTCCCTCTGGCGCGAGTCAGCTCATTTATGAACTTGAGATGTGCTATCCTCCAAAAGTTATCTATGCCAAATTTCAAGGGTCTGGCTCCTTTCGCTTGCACTAAATCCTGATTTCCATGGTTAGGTTAGGTTAGAGGGCCGTTGTCCCTGAGTCCGTCAATTCGGTCCCTTTGTGATGCCCTTAAGCAGAGGACCTCCTAAGGGATGTCCTCCGCCATTTCAAACCATCCTGTAACCCTGAGGAAGGATGATACCCCTGAAAGCTCCATGTTTGCCAGGCTGTCTAAGTCTGACAGGAATCGGGAGCTCAGCGCCACTGCCCTTGCATTTGCAAGGGCAGGACACTGACACAGAAGATAGAGGACAGTCTCTTCCTCCTCTTCATCAGTCTCTTCCATCCTCTTCATATGCTTCTGCAATAGTCGTTGTATATTAGACCCATCCTCCTCGCATGAGTCCCAGTATCCTGTCAGAACAGTCACCAGTTGACGCATGCGCGCCTTGTCAAACTTGAGAAGGTCGCGTGTTTTGCGCAAATCATAATGGGGCCACGTGGCTCTTGCCACGAGACAGTTAGCCACGCTTTCCCACCTAAGTTGAGCTAGTTTGTATGATTCGCTTTGAATCAGAAACTTGCATCGTGATAATGGAATGCCAGTGAAGTGACTGATCATTGAACTGTTCAATTCAGTCCCTTGTGTGGCAGGTGGATTTAATTTTCTTTTTCCGCAGTATGGTTGCCTGGACATCCAGAATGTCCCGGCACCCAAACCAGTGTCACCCTCGAATGTCTCGCTATCTCGTTGATAGACAGTCGGCATTCGACCACAGTTTTTGATGTACTGTACACACCACTAATAGCAGAGATGGCTGCTTTGCTATCGGTAACAATGAAGATATCATTCGATATCCTATAGTA
The DNA here is from genome assembly GCA_951800035.1 of Linnaemya tessellans. Taxonomy (NCBI): domain Eukaryota; kingdom Metazoa; phylum Arthropoda; class Insecta; order Diptera; family Tachinidae; genus Linnaemya; species Linnaemya tessellans. Next base: position 40,059,998 of record OX637535.1, read on the forward strand.
CCTTAGCCATCTCGCTGCCCGAGTATTAGCAGAGATTTCGGCTTGCAAGACAGTACAACCGTCTTGGAGCCGGAATGGAGATCTTACATTGAAGTTCTCCACATAGAAGCCTCCGCCCGTTCTTGTTCCCCTTTTGAATCCGTCAGTGAAAACTCTAACTGAATCCTCGGGAAAGGAAAGTCTGTCCTCCTGTTCCCTGTAAACGACAATTGCAACGGAAAAGTCCACTAAAGAAGGGTCTTGGTACACAATAGTCAATGTTGGCATGGATTTGCGAGTGCTCTCTTAAAATCCTAGCATGCCCATAGTCAGTCCTAGTCCATGGATATACTGTATTCAATCTGACCGCAGAGAATAGAGCCAATTGTCTTGGCCGAATGTCAACCGGGAGCCAATTTAGCATTGCAAAAATTGCTCCCGTTGGTGTAGATCGTAGTGCGCCTGTCATCAGTCTCGCTACGACCCGAAAGACTTTTTCAAAGGTCCTGCGATGAGCCTGCTTGTCCATCGCTTTCCATGGTTAGATCGTCTTAGATTTTATCACTGATCAAGAACAGATATACTTTATGGGGTCTTAATGGCAAAGTGATTTTTTTTTTGAGGATATAAAAAGTAATTCGCAAAAGTTGCGATCCATTTTAAAGCAATTTTTAAAAGGCAAATTGAATTTGCCTTTCAGTCGTTTAGAATCACGATAACGAAGTTTATGTCGAGGTGCATTTAATTTTCTTAACAACAATTACCCAAATAGTCGTTTGCATTCGCTGCATGTCATTAAATATTAATATGGCAAAACAAAAAAACCTCATAGCTTTTTCATTCACGGTGTTCAGGCAACCCTGCCGTGAATGCAAAACTTTTTTAATGATCCAGAAAAAAAAACACGATATTTCGTCGCTCTTAAAACAAACACTTTGTACAACAAATCGCATAATAACAAGTGTAAAAAGCACTTAAAGCGAATGGTGATTAAATAAATAAACAAAAGAATGCAAAATTACAAACAATTAAAGCGAACACACAACAACACTTTGAAACAATAACAATTTCAACTTTTAATTTATTTAATTTTTGTGTTAAATATTTTTCTAGTTGCACTTTAATTTATTTGTAATTGAACACCAAAATGTTATAAACGATTTTACTTTATTTTAATTCTTAGTTTTTACAACGAATAAATAAATATTCTTGCCGCATTATGGGTTGGTATGAAATTCAAAACCATTTGGTAGACGATCGAAACTGATCGTTACTTTTAGTAAAAACATGCAATTTTACATGTAACAAGTATCAAATGATCATGTAATTTAGTAAATTATGATGGCAGCTCAACTCGCAGCAAATCTGCTTAACACAAACGTTTCAGTGCGGCTTATAAAAAGTAAAAAAAACAAAATAAATAAAATAAAAAATAAAACATTAAAAACATTTTAAAGCTGTAGAGTTTGCAAAAAAAAATTAAATAAAAATAATAATAATAATTAATAATTTCCACAAGCAGACAGTCAGGCAGCCAGACAGTCAGACAAATAGACAGACAGATAATTTGTAATTTTAGACATTAAAATCAACTAGTTGTTGATTCGTTGCATTTAATTTTTATTAAAATTTTTTTGTTGCGATTCAATGAAAGGAAATGTATTTCCATTAAAAATTGTGTTTGCATTGCAAATTGCAAAAAAAAATTGTTTCTTGTTATTTAATTGTGTAGAAAAAAATTACAGAAGAAATGTTAATTGCAACCAGATCGGAAGTTGACCCAGACATTTTATTTAAATCAACTTCAGGAGACATTCAACAAAATGCTTTTGAACTTTCACGACTTATTTAAGTGTTTGAAAGTATACAGAGGCAAACAATACAGTAACAAATTTGTATTGATGTGCCTATTAATACGTCGAAGGATTAGTGAAACATCGTTCTAAAACTCTGTAATCGATTCGACATCCGTTATAGTTAATTTGCATACATGCAATTTCAAAGCGTTTCCTCTTTGTTTGAACTATAGACATGCTCTGGAGGAATTTGATCTGAAAACTTATTCCGCCACGATCTGAAAAAAGCTCGATTGTTGTAAAAAAGCTGATTTTAAAGCATATGGGTCCACTCATTATTATCGACTTTTTTTCAGCACCGAACTTCACCAGACTTTTTTAATTTCTAACGATCACTCCCATTAAATGAGAATGAGTTGTTTGGGAGCAACTTTCCAACAAATCGATATTGTGAATATTTCGTAAATCGATATTATGAATATTTTGGAAGTATAAGTTCTATTGTGAATTTTTTGGGAGCAATCTATTGTGAACTATTTGTTTGTTTTTTATAAATAATTTGTGTCAAAAGAAAAATGGAGATTCTGAAGAAATGAATAGCGTTTCAGCGAAGTGCTAACAGAAGTTCAATATTTGAAAGAATTTCAGTGCTTTCGGACAATCGACTCGCTGTTATACACTCCAAAAAAGAATATGGACGATATATTCAGTTTGTCATTCCGTTTGTAACGCAGCGAAATATCCATCTGAGACCCCATAAAGTATATATGTATTCCTGATCAGTGATGAAATCTAAAACGATCTGAGCATGTCCGTCCATCCTTCCGTCTGTGGAAATCACGATTCAGTACAAACGAAAAGAGCCAGACTCTTGAAATTTGGTACAAATATATCTTGAAGGATAGCACAGCCCGAGTTCGGAAATGAACTAAATAGGGCAAGAGGGAAAAAAGTTCCCCTAAGAAGAACTAAACCAACATCTAAAAAACAACATAATATTTAAAGTTTTTTTTTGTAATATTGTTAAGCAAATGATACACTTTTAAGTCAAAGAAGATTCAAGGCGTTCAACTTAGAGCCATAAAATTAAAAAAAAGTGTTGGGCCCCGCCCCCTTTAGTGGGCGTTATTATATGCAAAAATAGTGTAAAAATTTAAGAAATTGTTTTACTTAAGCCTACATTCCTTAAAAATAACATTTTTAAGCTTTAATGACGAAGCTGAGACGTAACCGGTTACTACTCTGCCCTAGTGCCTCCGCCCCCTTTGCCCCTAAATGACCCTATAAAAATATTTTTTATTTTAATTTTGTATTTAATTATCATAAACACTTATTTTTAAAGTTTTATGACAAAGGTGAAATGTCTCGCCCACAGCCCCTGCCAGAGCGACCCCGCCAAAATACAGTTTTTATACCCTCCAAAGAGAATTGGACCCCATAAAGTATATATATTCTTGATCAGTGATGAATTCTAAGACGGTCCAGCAATGTCCATATATTCGTCTATGGAAAACATGATGTAGTATATTTTTGGACCCCGCCCGCTTTAGTGGGTGTTGACGTACGATATTATTTATTTATTTATTTATTTATTTATTTAGTTTATGGATTAATTCCTTACAAACTATATTATTACAATAAACCAGAAATCTGGTATTAAAATTTAGTTATTTAAAAATAGTATTATATTCATTTTAATAGTATATATATCTAATGAAAAATCGATAAAATTATACATTTCATTAAAGCAACAACATAATCTTCTTAGTGGATCAGACATAGCAAAGTTGGTACGAAAAGTTCTAACAAATAATGGTTGAAATGATCGTAATGAGCGTTGTGGAATGTTAAACGTGACATTGCTCAATAAAAACTCGGAGCAGATTCTACCATTTATTAAGTTATAAGAAAAAGCTACATTGAGCATTATTCTCCGGCTTCTTAATGTAGGCAGGTTAATTACAGCTAATCTTGTTGAATACGGCGGAAGTTGAGTTAGGTCATGGTAAATGTTTCTTAAGCAGAAAATAAGAAACTGTTTTTGAACAGACTCAATGCGATCAATATGTATTTGGTAGTAAGGATCCCAAATGATGGAACCATACTCTAGAATTGGCCTTACGAGTGATATGTATAGTTGTCTTGTTATGAAAATATCGTTGAATTCCTTCGACCATCGTTTCACAAAAGCTAAAATGCTACGCGCTTTGTTCACAGACATCGTTATATGTTGCACAAAACTTAGTTTTGAGTCTAACAATATGCCCAAATCCATAAATGTTTCAACAGTGTCTAAGCAGTACAAATCGAACTTGTAAGCAAATACAGAACCACGAACTCTTGAAAAATTTAGATGTTTACATTTTTTTAAATTTAACTCCATTAAATTAATTTTACACCATTTGTAAAAATTATCCATGTCATTCTGTAGAAGAAGATGATCAGCTGGCTGTTTAATACTTAAAAATATCTTAACGTCGTCAGCATACATCAATACGTTGCAGTGTTTAATTGCCTCCGGTAGATCATTTATAAAAAGTAAAAATAGAATTGGGCCAAGGTGACTACCTTGTGGCACACCAGATTTAACTTGAATACTTCTTGAGACTGCTTTATTAAATTTAACAGATTGCGTTCTGCATACAAGATATGACTTTATCCACGAGATGAAAATATTACTAAAACCCAATAAATCCAATTTTTTTAATAAAAGAATATGATTTACTTTGTCAAAAGCTTTACTAAAATCGGTGTATATTGCGTCAGTATGGTAGCCATTATTGAAAGCTTGGTTTACTAATGTTGTAAGCTGGAGAATATTGGTTGCAGTGGAACATCCTTTACGAAAACCATGTTGTAATGGGGATAAAATAGGATAAACTTGATGGGTTATACAATCAATCATACATTTTTCGAACAGCTTGGGTAAATCACTCAGTTTTGCAATACCTCTGTAATTGCTGATATCAGACTTGTTTCCAGACTTAAACAAGGGAATAATAAACGATTTTTTCCATATTTTAGGAAAGTAACCGCATTTTAATGATGTATTAAAAATTATGGACAAAGGCATTGCTAGAGCTGAAGCGCAGTTTTTTAGAACACAACTAGGAATCCCGTCGGGGCCGCTAATCTTGGATGACTTAGTTTTATTTAAACAATTAAAGATGTGACTGGTAGTTATTACAGGTGGCGAAATAGTAAAATTATCAACGATTTTGTATGGGTAGATAGTGTTCTTTTCATACGTAACAGTGGAGTATGTTGAAGCAAAATATTTCGCAAACATGTTGCTAACTGTAGGCTCATCACTGGACTCGGAACGTAAATATTTCATTACTTTTGGAAAGCCCGAAGCTCTTCTTTTACAGTTTACAAAGTTGAAAAACGATTTAGGGTTATGGGCAAAGTTAAGTTTGGTGACATGAAGATAGTTTTTATACATCTGTACATTTAGTAAATTATATTTCGCACGTAGAACTGAATATTTACTAAAATAAAACGAGGATCCAGTGCTTTTGTACTTCTTGTAGTATTTATTCTTTTTGTTTTTTAACGCTGAAAGTTGTCTAGAATTCCACGGTGGACCGCCATTTAAATGAGGTATATACTTAGGAATACATTCCTCCATATAGCCAAACATAATTTTATAAAAAATGTTAACCATAGTGTCTACTGAATCCCACATACTATTCGGTGTAGACAACAGCTGAAGCCAATTAGTATTACAAATTAGATTATTCAATTCATTGTAGTTACAACGATTAAAACAGAAAATCTTTTCATTTTTACTAGAATTTTTAGTTTGATTAGTATAATGTAAATTGCAACTAATTTCAATCGTTGGATGATAACGATCTTCCGGCAATACAAGAGGATCTGTACGGTTTAAAGTAAATTCAGCTGGCTCATTCACAAATACCAAATCTAGGAGTTTACCCAAATAGTTCTGTATTCCATTGATTTGGTGAAGCCCCACGCCGGATAAATTATTAAAAATGTCATTTTCATTTTCATCAAGTATTACGGGTAAATAACAGTAGCATTCATTGGAGAACTCCCAGCTAATGTGAGGTAAATTAAAGTCACCAAATACAAGTATTAAATCTGCAGCATTTATTGTAGAAGACACCATTTTAATAGCATCAGTATGGTATTTGTATAGAATTGGATCAGATTGAGGTGGGATATAAGAACATGTTATGAATATGCTAATCTTGTTAACTTTAAGAACCACAGCGATAAACTCTAAATCAACAGGTAAGCTAATTCTTATTTCTTCCGCTGGAAAATGATTTGCGACGGCAATTAGTACTCCACCACCTGTAGTAGTTGTAATTCTATCGCGACGAAATATATTAAATTTATCACAAAGTATCTCTGTGTTTAAAAAGGTATTATTCAGCCAAGTTTCGGTAAATACAATAACATGATGATTGATGCAGAAACTTTGTAAGAAAAGTTTAGTGAGTTTAGTTTTTAATCCACGGACATTCTGATATAATAGGTGCAGCTGATTATCGGAACAAAATATTAGTTTTTTGGAACATCTGATTCTTTAGGAGAAATACGAGCAATATTTCTTTTCTGTTGGTATGAAGTGTGCTCATATTCTCGAACTAATGCGTGTTGAGGCCAAAAAGATTGCTCAATAACTTTATTAAAATGCTCAAACGGAATTGTAACTTTAAAAGATGTTATACTTCTTTCTTGCGCATATCTAAATTTATGGACAAAGATATCGACATTTATATTAAGTTTAGACTTAATGAAATACTCAATATCCTCAGACGTTGTATCAGCAGCAAATCGGGATATAAATATATGCTTGTTGGGAGGAATTACGTGCAATTCCCTGTGAGAAGCGGGCACAATGCTATTACTATTAACCCTCCCGGCAGATAGACGTTGATTGTTGTTACAATTTGGGGCAAAAACCTGGTCAACAGCTTGCACAGGGGTTGAAATATTATCAGGAACGCATTGTGACGATACACCAGGTTTTTCAATATGCAAGTTTGTGTTTGACGAATAATCCATAACATGAGCGGCAGCTTTATCAGAAGTAACACTGATACTATTTAAAGTATTTTTCGGTGTATGCGTAGCATTATTTTCATTTTGATTTTGAATATGTATTACATCTTTATTTTTATTGTTGTTGTTTTTCCTAGCCGACTTTCTACGCTTAGGTGAAGATTGGATAGGAGATTTCAAATTTTCCAATGACTTGTAGTCATCAAAAAGTTTGCCATAGTTCGAAATACTATCCGAAAGCTTGATTGCTTCATTCTGGAGCTCAACAAATTTGGTTTTAGTTCCTTCAAAGAATCTGTAAAAACGAACATCAATCTTTTTACACCCATTGCAACACCAACGTAGAGACTCGCTCTTAGATACAGCATCAGCTACAATTACTGATAGTCCACTACATATAAAATGGCATAGGTTGTGGCACAGCCAGCAGCAAATCATATTATCATAATCCGTATCAAGAGTACAAGCTTTATTTATGCAAGACATATTATGAGTATTTATTATAATAAAAAAAAAAATCGTAGAGTAAATGTTCGCTGGGTTCAACAAAATAATATATTAGTCAACAGATGGCGACACAGAAACAAATCAGATTCACAAACCAGTTAAGGTTGATATAAAATGTATCACAGCACAGCAGAAACAGCTGATCACACAGGTGGCAAAAAATTGTCACTTGCTAAAAACGAAGTACGTATGTATAAACGTAATGTGTATGTATGTTCGTATATTTGTGATAATATGTATGTATGGATACTTAGCACCAATGATGATGTTAAATTAATTTCTCCTTTTAACAATACCAACAGTTCAGCTTAGTAACCAATCGTATATCTCATTCAGCAACAAATCACAGGTCCAAATAAGCACAGTTCCAAATTTATTGATATAAAATTAAGCACTTTTTATAAATTTTTTACGGAGCTAAATTTATAGACGACTTGAAGTATATGCAGAGTTGCCAGAAGCAAAAGTAGTGTAAATATTGAACGATTTTTAAGCCTCTAAGAAGCTAAGATATTCTCTGATCTTGCAGAGGTGAAATGTCTCTCCCACGCCCCTTCCCGGAATGACTCTGTCAAAATAGAGATTTAAAATTGGGTACAGAGATGTCTTAAAGAAACTCTGTCCCACAAAGTTAAACATTTTAAATTTACTTACTAGATATTTGGAGGGTATTTAAGATTCGACCCGGCTGAATATAACGTTTTTACTTGTTTAATCTCTAATCTTAATTAGAATAAGTTGTTTGGAAGCAGCTTCCCAACAAATCGATGTTGTGAATGTTTTGGAACTAAAATTTCTATTGTGAATTGTTTGGCAGTTAATATATTCTACTGTGAAGATTTGTTTGATTCCTATAACTAATTTCTGTAAAAAGGAAAATGGAGATTCTGAAGAAATTAATAACATTTCAGCGAAGTGCTAACAGAAGTTCTATCAATATTTGAAAAGATTTGAGTGCTTTCGGACAATCGGCTTCTTTCGTTAACACTTGCATTTCTTCTTTAAAAAAAAAAGGGAAATGGTTGATCCTAAACACCATCCCTGCAACTTCACGCTAATGTTAAGCACATCGTAACGAGCAGTTACGATGCGGGGTTTAAAAAGCATCACTTTTTTTTGTAATTTCTTCGTTCAAAATGGTTTTTGAATGTCAAGAGCTGATTAGTTTCTGAAATCGATCGATAGAGGTGTTTAAAAGTTATTTAAAAAAGCCAAATTTGAATAATTAATTTCTTAGTTTTTTGGATATTTTTATAAATCTATTTGCCCGAATCGGTTGCAATTCACAGGATATCTAAGTTTGAAAAAACACTTTGAAACCCGACTAATTGGATTCGGTTCAGCAGTCACTTAGTTACCCACACACACACACACACACATATACATACAGACAAAGCGACACCCAGGATTAGTCAGGAAAGCTTCTGAGGAACTCAAAATGTTCAGATCTGGTGAAAACTTAATTTTTTTTAAAACGTTGTAAAATCTCGATTTTTTAAAAAATTTGGATTTAGCAGCGAATATTGAAATGGCAAAATTGCTCTTATCAACAGGCAACTGTCAGTTGACTTCTGTCAAAACTTGAACAAGATACGTGATTCAATCACGGAAGATACCGATAGTTCTGGACGCCCAGTTGAGGTCTCTACACCCGGAACAAGTGAAAAAATTCACGCTATGGTTTTAGTCGACTGAAAATTTACACTGGGGGAGATTGTGAAAGCCATAGGCACTTCACAAGGCTGAGTGATTAAAATTTTGAATGATCACTTTTTTATCTTGGACCACCACTCAGGGGATGACCCCTACATATGCAGTGCATTGCGCCGGAACTGGAAAGAAGGGGATAGTATTGAGGGGACAGATGAAAGATGAGAAGAATTTGTTTGTAGCTTTTTCAATCTTCTACTTCACCGGCTAATTTTTTGCCACAGGACCGACGAAAGATGATCACTTGTGTGCGAGAAAGCTTTCCATAAGATGGGTGCCGCGTTTGTTCACAATCCAGGGTGTACGCATATAGAGTTTCCATGGTAAAAATCCATGAATTGATCTAAGAATTGCTCCCTCATCCGCCCTATTCCCCAGATTTAGCACTGAGTGACTATTTCTTGTTCCCAAATTTGAAGGAAAAAAATAGATTTGACTTCAACGACGAAATCATATTACAAACAAATGACGTTGAAAAAATACAATAACTTTTTATATAAAAACTTGTGTTTCATTTAAAAAGTCATTGACTTATTGACCCACCCTCTTATATATTGATAAAGATATTAAGCAAACCATACAACCCAAAATTTTGAACTCTAAAAATATTTCGGGGAGCCAATTTTCAAATTAATAAAAAAAAATCAATGAGTGTTCGAACTCACGGGCGATGTGTTAACACCTTTTTGTTTATTTATTTTATATTAAACCCACAAAAAACAAAGAGAATGCAAAGCAACAGACAAATGTACATACATACATTGTTATGTTTGTACATAAGCTACATACGTTGCTGTCTTGCTATCTCATTTTTATATATGTACGTATAACCACGTCACTATTCTCTTTGCTATGCATAAGACAAAACCGAAGATCAACATAAAACACTTTTTTAATATCACTCCAAATTAATACTCCGAATTAAAACACTTAAATCTCCGCTCGCCGATATCGGATCGCCTTAGTTTTTGGCCTAAACTCTTCGTCGAAACCCGCACTAGCGTTTTAATCCAAAAATTAATAAAATCGGCTATGAATTTCCGGAGAAAATCTCGTGGGAAAATTATATGAAAATCGCCCAATAATCACTTTCAATACCGACTGCCAAGCAACAACAACAAACAAACAAACTCTTACACTTGCGTATGTATTGAAACTGATAGTTTACTGCCCTAGAGGCGCGCGTATAAAATCTGAATAGCTGTTTGTTTCATTGCATAAAAAGTTTGACCACCTTGTGAAGAAATTATTCATACCTGCTAATTAATTATAAAACGAAACTACCAACTTCTTTCCCCAAAGTGTATGTGTGGATTTTACGTGTGCCTTACAAACTGCATTGTAATTGTGGAAGAAAAAAAGTCTTAAAAAACATTCCATAATACACATGAAACTCATGTCAGAAGGCACCCACAATGTACTCGTACAACAACGATATCGAATTACAAACATTTTAAATAACATGATTATTTAAGTTCTAAGCACAGGACATTGTAGAGCAACGAGCACACATTGTAACACAAAGACTATTGCACACGGTACGAGTATCTAAAACACACCTGAACTCATGGTCGTACGTACATTGAAAGGTGGGGCAGAACTAAAAGTCGAAGCAGCAAACTGATGACATTGTTAATAAAATAATGAGTTGACATGACATCGGTGACATGTCGAGAACATGCACATGTTAAATGTAATGAAAAGTTAATGAACGATTTAGAAGACTTAAAGCCAAAAAGGATTAACTTGTGTCCGAGAAGGACACTTAATTTTATCAGCAAACTTATCAAATCGGCTTCTATATGAATTCTTGAAATGAATAACTTTAAATCAATGGCAGGCAACTATTTGTTCAAGGCGGCCTTCAGTGCAGAGCGGCTGGTGTAAAATATTGTAATTGTGTCTACATATTTAGCGCCGCATTGACGCCACGATTTCAAAGTGACTAAAATAATCATGATATTTCTTCAAGTGCTTGAGGAGCTCATGATTGTTGCATGTGTAGTGCACGAACATTTGGCGTCGGTATCTTTCTCTTTATCTATTCACATGATTGCGATTATAGAGCGGGTGATGATGTTACACACAAGTACTTTTCATTTCGTTTCAATATTGTGTCACATACAATTCATTTTCTTACCAATTATTGACACTTTAAATGTCTTTCGAAACGAACAAAATACACAAATAGTCGCAATCACCGTTTAACGTTTCGATTACTTTTTTTTGGTTTTTGGTGTTTGTATATTTATTTGTTTGCATTGGCATTCGGATTTGGTATCTGTGTGTCGGTCGCTACTGCTGTCTCCGCGGCTGGCATATTGGCTTTTCTTTTCTTCTATTTTATTGTTTTGTATTAAAACAAATAACTGATGGAATGATGATGATGTTATATTTGCTGATAACTGCCCCGGTATATTTTAGTGCGTTTTCAGCCAACTTGCCGATGTTTGTTGTCACTTTGATGTTGTTAAATGCTAGAGAGTCTTTGAGTGAAATCATTCAAATGTACACAAATAGATACAAATAGATACAAATGCTTACTCGGCTATTTAAAGCATAAAACGCAGGCAGGTATTTAAAGCATAAAATCAATTTTTCAAATTATTTATGTGGTAGTTTTTATAGCCATAAAACAAAAGCTGTAAAACAAAATGAACGCGGCTAAAGCTGAAATATATTTTCATGTCTTCCAAACTCCACCTGCCAAATTTCATTGATATACTTCAAGAATAGAGGCTTCCGAATCTCTGACACGTAAACGACATTTTTTAAGATCCAAATTTTAAGACTTTTTTTTTTACTTTTTGCGATGCACTCAAAAATCGTTAAAAGGTAACTTTTTTTATTTTTTTTTCTAAGGAGGGAACATTTTGGAGACGGTATAACGCTTGGGATGGATGAATTTAAAATCATTTAAGTTACACTGTAAACCAACAACTTTAACTTTTTTATATATTAAAGACTTTTGCTTGTGTAATTCTCAATTCATTCTTGGGATGAAAGTCTACTGTGATTTGGTATAACAACCAATGAAATCCATACAACAAACAATGCTTTGTTTGTTTATTAAATGTCTGTTTATTGAAAACATAATTTATAAAAAATTGTCTGATTGATAATAGTTTAATAAAGCAAATCTTTATAAAAAAATTATTTTATAAGCCTCTTATGAAAAAATAGTTTTTTATATAATCCGCTGTTAGGCTCTGGAGTGAATACATGTGATTGACCATTGTAACGAATATTTGTTTTAAATCCATTATACGAATAATTATACGTATATTTGTTTTAAATTCAGAGAGACATGGTAAATGTTTCAAGGCACTAATGAAAGCCAACATCAATTTTAATTATTTAACTTCCACAGCAGAGCAGAACAGCAGTTTTCGAAAGCCGCTGCATTTGCATCATCAGTAGTCATGTGTATTTTGATCATTTTAATTTTTTTTTATTTATAAAAATTTTATTAGGAAATCGCATACGAGAATTGTACCAAACCGATGTTAACGCATTTTCAATCCCCGCATTATCATTTGATTATTTTCCTCATGTCCTCTTTTCTGAACTTAAGTTATACTGTTTTGGTTTGAATTCTTTTATACTTAAGTACTCGTACATATGAACGTTTCATTTTTATTTTTAGCTCAAGCCCGTACCTTAAATTTTTATGTAAATATTTTGTATCGTACTTTTTATTGCCGCATGAAATTCAATTAAGATTTATAGGCTGACTAATATTTCGAATATTTGTTTTTGGGCCATAAAGGAAAATAATATTTTTATTTTTTAACTAATTTTTTCCAAAAACTATTTTTTTGTTTTTTCATAAATTTCTACTACATCTGATATGCACATATTGATATGTCCTTGAGCTCTCTCAGCGGTTCAGCTCTTATCTTTTCAATCGTAGCGAAAGGATTCAAAAGATAAAAACTTTGGAAACAGGAAAAAAGTCGCAAAATTAAAATATAAAACGGCGGTCTTCTGTTAAATTTCAGCAATTTGAAAATGAACTCCAGTGCAACCAAGAATAATAAAATAAAAATTACTCCTTGCGCATGATTTACCGTTTGATGACGTATTTGTTCCCTCGAAGAGATTGCCAAATCTTTATTATATGCAAAACTAATACGTTCTCGTACAAAATTAATATTTTATGCTATATTTGGCAACTCTTCACACAATTTACTCAGAGAGATTTCCAATTTACTCAGAGAGATTTCCAACAAGCAAATGAAATCGGATTTATGAATGTACAAGCTTTGTGTTATATTTTATAATAAATTGTGTTATATTTTAAAATAATTATATTAAAATAATTATTAAATAACTTAAAGTGTAAAAAACTTATAAAAACTTGATTTTTAAAGCACATAAACTGTAAACAAAAACCTAAATTAAAGAGAAAAGAGAACAAAAAGAGCCAGCATGAAATGTTCAGTGGGCAATTGCCAACAAAGCAACAGCAAAAAAACAAGTGAGAGATAATTGTGTTAAAATGTAATATTGTTATAAATTTTTTTTGTTTCAAAACGCTGTGTCATTTTATAGTTTTCCAAGAGATGAAGCTCAAAGGAAGTTATGGCTGATATTTTGCAAGGAAAAAAATTTGTTTTGAACGGGGAAAAAAGAAAAATAATTACCACTTGGGTTCAATATTTATATAAAATAACTATAAATGAAAAATTTCAAATAAAAAAAAGTGGAAAGTAAAATTGTTTATTATCAAACAAATTTAATTTGAAAGATCGCAATTTGCCCCACTGTCCTGTTTTTACAATAACATAATAGTTCTCCAGCTGAATTTAATTAGCCAATCAGAACACACGTTGAGTGACGTCAGAGTTCCATCATGCGCAGAAAAGTATTTTTATTTCAGGTTGTTGGCGTAATTTTTATTTTATCATTCTTGGGTGCCCACAATAATCGAAAAAATTTCAAGTCAGGAGCCAAACAGATATGCCGATATTCTCAACAACTACTCTAATAGTGATTCGACGATTCTCAAGAAAAAAATTTTGCATTTCCTCAACATTTTCATCTATTGTTGGTGGTCTGAGGCGTCCAGAAAGAAAGTCTTAGAGGCAGCACATCAAGAAAGTTGAGAATAAAGAGAGCATTTATAGCAGCCATTTCATTTATTCTTTTTACTTTTAATTTATTATTTCCAGTACAATTTGCACTCTGCAAAAATATATTTTTTTCACTTTCCAGTTTTTTAATTTTTAAACATATTTTAAGTCAGTTCCTGACGTTGCATTGGAAAATGTGAAATAAAGTTTTTTATATGCGACTAGAACAAAAAAAAAAGAAGCAACACAGTCTTCATTTGGAACCCAAATATGGTCGCTGTAGTTTAATTTCAAGCACAATTCATCTTCTTCTGCCTATTGATCTTCTTCGACTTAAGCAAATATTTTAAACTAGTTTTATTTAGGCATCATAAGGGGCAAAGTTTGGTCTAATAACTTATAGCGTTTATATTATAAACAAATTTTTAATAGCATCAGATAATAAAAGGCTTAGGCAACTGCTTTAAAAATATTAAATAAATTAAGAGACTTCTCGACTTAACGCGAGAACTTTTTATATCTGCAGGTGAATCCCCTTAAAAAGGATTTACACAAGAAATTTAAAAACTTATCGTGTATTCTTCTTTTCATGTCGGCCGTAATATATTTTTTATAAAATTGAAAATGAATAATAAAATACTTATGGGGTGAAAAATTAAAATTTCTTTTAACAACAACTACAATGTAGAAAATAGTTTCTATTCTATTAAAAATATATTTAATAACAATAAAAAATTATGCCTTCTTCACGATGCCGAAATGGTTTTTTCTTTCGCCTAAAGAGAAGAAGTCTTTCGACAATGTGAAATAGGCTGTTAGATTCTTAAGCTGCACGAAGAAATTCGCACACTGGGCAATTGTCAGATGTACAAAATTAAATATGTATCGCCTTTTTTTTTTTTGAAAATGGCAAGGCATTAGACTGTTTTGCAACTCTGTATGAAGAGGCAATTCAATGAAAAGCAACTCGGCCCATTATCCGCTGTACGAATGGTGTTTTGTCGTTTTGTGTTTTATTTTCTTATCATTTTCCAATTATCTGGGGATCGTTATGAATTTTAATATATGTATATTAATATTAATAAAACAACTTTTTCATATATGTGGACAGACACACTGTCAAACCAACAACAGCAATAAAAAATATTTTCAATATTTTTGTATTCGTTGTCTTTCTTAAATGGTTAATTCAAAACTTTTAACAAAAAAAAAATCAAAAACTTATCATATATTTCTTTCTGTTTTTTTTAATTCTTTTCTTTAAAGCCGCTTTTATCTGCCGCTTTCTCGTTTCATTTTAGTGATTGTCTTTGAATGAAATAAATAAATAAACACTTAATCAAGAAGCAAAACATTAAAAAGAGAAATAAATGTGTGTGTGTGTGTATATAAAATTAAAAAGTGTTAATACACGAACATCTGAAAACGCCAAATACTCGTGCGATTTATTAGTTTGGCCAGCGATGTTTAGCCAACTCAATCAATGCTTGGCTTAATCATTAATTTTCAATCTATACTTTGGCTGGCCGTCATTATCAGTGTTCAAGTGATTGTTTTTTTTTTTTGCTTTTTTATTGTGTTCTTTCTTTCTTTGTTATTCGCTGATGCAAGCAGGCAATTGCTTTGAAAATATTTTACAGACTATTTAGTAAATTGATCACGAAAGCTTGTTGTTAATCAAAACTGAAAATTATAATTAAATCTATAAAGTTATCACAATTCGAAATGAATTAATTTAAGGTATTTGAACAAAAAGCAAATCAACTTATTTTACAGCCCTTTGTTTATAATTTTATACCCTTTAGAG
The DNA here is from genome assembly GCA_951800035.1 of Linnaemya tessellans. NCBI lineage: Eukaryota > Metazoa > Arthropoda > Insecta > Diptera > Tachinidae > Linnaemya > Linnaemya tessellans. The sequence continues at coordinate 40,075,909 of OX637535.1, forward strand.
CCAAAAAGTCTTAAGAAATATATACATAGTTTTTTATAAATATATTAGATTTATTGTTGCAGGTGATGTTGTGTAGGTGGCAATAGTGTAAAATGATAAATTGAAAACTATACGATTTTTATTGCATTAGTAGCCATTTGGTCACACTACGGATCAGTAAGCTCGCGAATTTTTGAATTTCCCTGCCTTTAATTGAAGTGGCCACACTGTTACTGTCAACATTAAAATGTCAGCTGACTTCTGTCAAAATTTGAACTCACTGTGTCACTTAGTTTGTGTTTGGCAGCCATTGATAGTAGACTACCACGTGTTTTGAGAAGAAAAGGGAAAAAAATCAGAATTTCGTGTGCTAATTAAACTTTAATTTTTCAAAAAAAAACCGTTACTCAAATCAAGGCTAAGCTTGATAAATTTTATTTGGGACTCTATAACATCCATTTACATGGTAAAGAAGTAGTTTCCTTGAATTTCGTTGTGGCCGTACAGGCATGGAAGATGCCGAACGTTCTGGATGCTCCGTTGAAGTCTCTACACACGAAACAATTGAAAACAACCGACCGGGTCGAATCTTAAATACCCCCCAAATATTTAGTAAGTAAATTTAAAATGTTTAACTTAACTGTGGGACAGAGTTCCTTTATATAGTAACGTACGTTAACACCCACTAAAGGGGGCGGCGTTCAAAATTATCACGACAATATCATGTTTTCCACAGACGAACGTATGGGCATTGCTAGACCGTCTTAAACTTCATCACTAATCAAGAATATATTTAATTTATGGGGTCCAATTCTCTATGGAGGGTTAAAAACTATATTTTGGCGGGGTCGCTTTGGCAGGGGCTGTGGGGGAACATTTCAACTTTGCCATAAAATTTTAAAAATAAATGCTTAGGATAATTGTATACAAAATTAATTTTTTTTGATAGGGTCATTTAGTGGTACAGGGGGAGGAGGCGGTAGGGTAGAGTAGTACCAGATTTCGTCTCAGCTTCGTCCTTAAAGCTTAAAAATTTTATTTTTAAGGAATGTAGGCTTAAGTAAAACAATTTGTTAAATTTTTATGATATTTTTTAATATAATAACTCCCACTGAAGTGGGCGGGGTCCAAAAATAATTTTTTTTTATTTTATGGCTCCAAGTTTAAGGCGTTGGACCGTATTTGACATAAAAATATGCATATCATTTGCTAAACAAAACTTTAAAAATTATGCGAGAGATTTTGGGAATCTCACATGGCTCAGTGACTTCCATTTTGAGTGATCACTCGGATATGAAAAATCTTTCTGCAAGATGGGTGGTGCGTTTGTTCACAATGCAGTGGTGCACACATGTGCAATTTCCATTGCGAATTGGGCAACGAATTGCTCCCTCTTTCGCTCTATTCTCCACATTTAGCACCAAGGGACTACTTCTTGTTCCCAAATTTGAAGAAATGGCTCGGCGAAAAGAGATTTAAACCCAACTATAAAATCGGATAAACGTTGAACTAAGTGCCCAGCGATGTTTAGGGAAACTATGTTGCAAAATAAAATAACTTTTTATATAAAAACCTGTGTTTCATTCAAAAAGTCACGAACTTACTGACACCACCCTCGTAGGGTTCTGATCTTAATGAAAACCTATAAATTTTTTTTCAGTTGTTTTTAATACTCTATTTACATAAATTCTGTCTAAATGAAAATTATTTCTTTAATCATCAAAGTAATTTTTTTGCTGATATTTTCCACATTATCAGCAAATCTATCGTTACACTAATATGATTCATTTCACTTGTTAGGAAAAATTTCCTCTTAGTAGATTTTCTTATTTATAGCAAAAAAGAAGCAATTGCCAAAGTGCTATTGCAAAAGGAGCATTTTAGCCTTTTCCTCTAGGTGCACCAATACCACACAATCCAATCTTAGTTTTATATGGGCAGCAGTTATTAAAATGTATAAGCCATAAATACCTCATGACTAGTAAAAGAAAACAAGGTCAAGCTACTGCAAACTTAATATAATATTCTCAAACTAATTCTATAGCTTTTTCAATTAACTAATTTAATTTAAATAAGATAATAATCAACAACTAGCTTTTGTATTACTTTCTAGGAAATGAGTTTAAATATATTTAATATTTAATATTTAATAGATAAAAATTATTAACAAACACAAAAATTACCTGGTTGTAAAATTAATTAAATAACTAGAATTTTAGTTATAAAAAAACAATAGATATAAATTAATACAAATTAAAATCTGGCGCCAATTTATTGAAACCAGCTCAAGGGCTCTATAAGAGTATTAGAAATTTGATATAAATTAAATCATTAATATACCACTACTATTACAATTAGATATTAATTTATTATCTTTTTGGCGACCCCGTATAACGATTCTTCATTATTCTATACACAAGAAATATAATTCATTGTGACAGAAATATTTATAAAAACAGGCAAAATGTTGTTTAAGTTTAAAAAAAAAATTGAGAAAAATTTTACCAATACTTCGTTAATGTAGCTGCAGAAAGAATTAGAACCTGCTTTTGCGAGGTCATGGTATTATAGTGTACTTTAATAAACAGTACGACATATTAATATTATCTAGATCTTTAGAGGATCATATGCACAATCCGATTGATATTGAAAATAATATTTATTGTATGAAGACTATTTTTAAGCTAATCCGGCCTTCAATGTGAAAACAACAAGTTGTTACATATATTTTCGTCAATTGTTTGACGACTTCTTCAGGGAGCCTTCATCTAGGTTTAATATTTATTATTAAAGAAAATTTTCAGACCAGCGCTTATGATATGTAACTTCAGTGAAAATTGCTCGCATCTAAGAAATTATTGCCATTCCGTGAACCACAGAATAGTATTACGAATATATATTTAATTGTTTGTACTTTTATTACATTTATAGGGTGATTCGTATAACAATTAACATGTTATTTTATGGATCACCCTACAAAAAATAGCACCACAAGCATAGTAATTGGGATATTCACACTGTGCACCAGAAGACATTTAATAATTTTAAATAGAAATGGAGTTTTTAGACAAATTCATCTTTAATTGTATTAATTTTGTTCTGCTTTGATAACAGCTGATTACAAATGTGTTGTTACCTTATCAGCTGATCGATGTTTGAAATAGCACATTAAGTTATGACAAGCTGTTCACACTAGTCATATTTTTTGTGCTATTATTTTACGAATTATGACTTTATGACTACAGTGTGAATCACACAATTGTTTTGTTGGTATGGAAGTTTCTCGCAAGTTACAGATCATCAGCGCACGAAATTATAGAGGTATATTGTATATTGATTATAGCACAATAGCCAAATGTGTAAGATAGTGATGATGATCTCATAATAAAATTTATTAAAGATACTAGAAAGCAAGTATTGTACTCAGTCTATATTTTAACAAGTAAGAACTCTATATCCGACAGGGTCGAATCTTAAATACCTTCCAAATATTTAGTAACTAAAAACCCTATTTTTATTTTGATCAAAATTTACATTTTTATGATATTTTGGTTAAGTAAACAACGAAAAACAATTTATTTTAATACGATCAGATAACGTCTCAGCTTCAGCTTAAAAATTTAATTTTAATTTTTTTTTAAGTCTTAAGTAATACAATTTCTTAAATATTTACACTATTTTTTAATACATCTTATGTCAACGCCCACTAAAAGGGGCACGGTCAAAAAATTTATTTTTCTGATTTCCTGAACCTGCTTTGGCTTAAAAATATATCATTTGCTTAACAAAATTACAAAAAAAAAACTTTAAAAATTATGTTGTTTTTTAGAGGTTGGTTAAGTTCTTCTTAGGGGAACTTTTTTCCCTCTGGCCCGATTCAGCCTATTTACGAATTCAAACTGTATCTCTAGCAAATTCCAAGGGTCTGGCTCTTTTTGTCGATACTGAATGGTGATTTCTACAAACGAACGGAAGGACATGGCTAGATCGTCTTAGATTTCATCAGTGATCAAGCATATAAATATGCAATATATGGGATCTTAGACTAACAAAGTGAATATATCCTCCAATTCTTTTGTTGGAGGGTATATATTTAGGAAATAGTTCTGAATATATTTAAAAAATTGTAAATAAACACAATGAAGTCTTTTTCATATTGTAAATTGTAAAATGAATGAAATCAGCTCTTATCTGTTTTACTTCTAATGACAAATCTTTGTTTAACAGATCATTTGAAGAGCGAAGTATTCGCGCTTTCACTTAATCGCAACCCGTTTTGTTAAAAATCTCACACAGAAAATTTCTGTAAATTTTCGCTTCACGGAATGCGACTATTTTTTTTTATGTTTATTTTGATAGAATTCGACTGTTTTTTATAATTGTATTCCTTTTTTTAAAATGCTGGTTTTAATGGATTACTTAATTCATTGTATGTGTTTGAAACACATCAATGAGTCGGCATTTAAAACAGCGCAAAGTCAATGAAAATATATATTTTTTTATGTTGCTGCAGCCTTCACATGATGACAAAGTGCCATCAATAGGAAGACAAGATGTCATATTTTGGTTTGCTCACGTCTATTATCTGCGCATGTACACTTCTCTGCAGGCTTGTCAACTTATTATTACACGATTTGCAATAGTAATGAATGAATTTCTTTTTTTTTTAACATTTTCAAAATTCTATTAAAAATGTAGCCGAAATAGATCAATTAAGTTTATCTTAAAATATTAAGTGAAAATTCTAGGACAATATTTCTTTTAATTTCCTCAGCCCACTTATTATAACGTGATAATACAGATATCGTTGTAGAAATGACCTCATTATAGTTGTTCTGTGAATAAATTTCATATTAATATTAATTTTTCGGTTATTCATGATATTTGTCACAGCATTAATTTTGAGAACAGAGTGTCATAAGTCCAAAGCTGAATTTTTGTATGAGATTATCAGATTTAAGATATAGAACACAAAAATCAGTAAAATAAACGAATTAATGTTCCATGGAATACTTATGAAAATAATAAAATAAAAAGATTTCAAGAACATAATTTTATATATAAATAGTTACAAAGTTGTGGTACAATTTTGATTACTTTATCGTCCTTTAATATTTTTGAAACATATATAATTTAAAAGGTATTTTTATGTAGATTTGCACATTATAAATATTTATTGTAAATTGTTAAAACAAAAGTTTAGAAAAAGTCAACATCAGTTTTATTCAACTTACACAGCAGAGCAGAACAGCTGTTTTCGAAAGCCGCAACACTTTCATCATCAGTGCTCATGTGTATTGTGTTTGTCACCACTTATTAGGTGGCTTAGTTGAATGTGATAACAGTTCCTATTTACACCAACATTTTATTGTGAAAAAGGATACGAGAACTGTATCAAGCTGATGTTAACATGTTATTGTTTTAATACCCGTGTAACCGTTTGATTATTTTCTTCATGTACCATTTTTCTGAATTTTTTGTTCCATCAAACTTTTTTGGTTTGAATTTTCCACTTAAGGACATGTGAACGTTTTTCCAATTTATTATTGGTAGCTCAAGCCATAGCTTAAATTTGTATGTAATAAGTATTTTCAGGAACATTTATTTATGAGCACTCATGATGAAAGTGTTGCGGCTTTCGAAAACAGCTGTTCTGCTCTGCTGTGTAAGTTGAATAAAACTGATGTTGACTTTCCTTTGTGCCTTGGAATATTTATCATGTCTTTCTGAGATTTAAAAAAAAAATTTCGAACAATTAGCCTATAGAATCTTAATTCAATTTAATATAGAAATATACATGTTCGTGAAAATACTTACTACAAAAAAAGTATATTTTATAAGCTTTTTATGAATTTATACTTTATATTTATTTTAACAAATTAAACACTAAAATTTTTAAGGTCTAATTTATAAAAAAAAATCAGATTTATAACAGATTAATAGGACAAATTTACATATTTTGTATGAAAATTTGTCCTATTAATCTGTTATAAATCAGAATTTTTTTTATAAATTAGACCTTAACCCATTTCGTCCCAGTGTTCCATTTTTCGAACAGTATATTTCAAGCATTTTAAATTTTTTTATCTGTTTAGGAAAGACTTTTTAATATTTTTTCATGAAAATTTTTAATGAAAATTTTGAAAAATATTTTTTAAAAAATGTTTAATAAAAACTTTTAAAAAAATGTCTAATGAAAATTAAAAAAAAAATTTTTGATAAACATGTTTAAAAAAATTTTTAATGAAAATTATAAAAAAGAAAAAAATTTTAATGAATATATTAAAAAAATTTTTAATGACAATTTTTAAAAAAATTTTTAATGAAATTTTTAAAAAAATTTTTAATGAAAATTAAAAAAAAATTGTAATAAAAATTTTTAAAAAATGTTGGACATCTGAATCGTTTCTTCTGGACCCAAATTACCATTTAACTACGAAGTTTCATAAACTGATTCGAAAAAAATCTCTGGGACGATATGGGTTAAAAATTTTAGTGTTTAATTTGCTAAAATAAATAAAAAGTATAAATTCATAAAAAGCTTATAAAATATACTTTTTTATAAGCCTCTTATAAAACAACATTTTTTTATAAATTAGTCTATAAAAGTTTTAAAAATTTATTGGCTTAATTAAATTATAAAGCACTGAAGTCAGTTTTTTGTGAATAAAGTACTTCTACACTGATATTTACTTATCATAGAACTTTTAAAAAAAATTAAAGATGCCAAAATTTTTATACAGCGAAGTATTTGCAGGAAAAACCATAAAATATATTTAAATATATATAAAAATGTTTTCCCTTAAATTATCACTGCCGTGTCACGATTGACACAATTATTCTCGCGTTGTATTCTTGTTCTTGTAAATGTGTGCCAGGTAATTTATTAAAGTTTATAAATCAATTTCTTTAACTTGGCCACCCGCTAGCCCAGCGCAGAGCTGTCAACTTCATTCAACTTAAGAAACAAAATAAAGCAACATTTATAAAAATAACGAATGAGTGGAAAATGTAGAAAATACACAATTTGAGCACACAATCAACTCCACTCAACCCCAAAAAAAAAAAAAGATTTCGATAAAAATAAATGAGGGGAAATTGCGCACGCACACTATGACAATCAGATAAATTGTTGAAAAATAAAGTTAAAGAAACTTTGCTCCACAATCCACGATACAAATCTAGCTGAACTCTTTCAACACACGGCTCCAACCAAAGATCGTTGGGTTTCATCGAAAAAACAGCAGCCATTTTTGGGGACCGTCTGTTGTTGTTTGCATTGTTTGTTAAAACACTCATATGAAATAAATTTTTTTGTGAAAAACAAACAATTTACTCAAACTAAGAAAATAGTGGGAAATTTTATTAGCCGTAAATAGGCAAGTGCTTTGAAAATATTTTCCATCTTCTACAGAAGGTGGCATTTATGCTGTTGGTTCGGTTGCTGCCAATGCAGGCCTCCTGCCCCACAGCCATCTATATATTGTTGTTCATATATTTAGACACTTATATGCCACAAAAGTTTTCTTTTAGGTATCGTCAAGTCCTTATTCGGTAGATTTTAATGAATTCAAGCTTTTAGCTGTTAAATTCCATTCAAATGTTTATAATTCATGTAGTTGTTGTAGCTGTTGTGAGCTTATTTAAGAGTAATTGTTGGAAAAAGCTTTTTTGTTGCACATTAACAAATCACCATGTGAATTGTAAAGTTTTAACCCTTTAAGTTACAGCAGATGATTATGAAGTTTAAGGTCATAACTCGGTTCACACTATGAAAGTGTTTTTTTCCTAAACTTTAATTTTCTAGTGAGAAAGAGCGAGAAAGGAACATTATAAACTTATTATATTTTTTATGAATTACACCTTAAAAGTCCTAACGTACGCTTTACTTCTACTATGGACAAGTAAAAGTACACTTTATGCGTAAAATGCTCTTTTAATCTTGGAAGCACTTGAAGTTAATGTTAACAAACTTAATGATTGTTATTATATCCTCGAAAGAAGAATTGGAAGGTATTCATTCACTCTTTCAGTCCGTCTAAGACCTCGTGAAATATCTATTCTTAATCAGTGATGAAATCTAAGATGATCTAGCCTAAGAACAACTAATCCGACCTCTAAGAAACAATATAATTTTTAAATTTTTATACCCTCCAAAAAAGAATTGGAGGGTATATTCACTTTGTCATTCCGTTTGTAGCGCCGAGAAATATCCATCTGCGTCCCCAAAAAGTATATATATTCTTGATCAGTAAATAAATATAAGACGATCTGAGCATGTCCGTCCGTCCGTCTATGGAAATCACGATTCAGTCCAAACCAAAAGAGCCAGACTATTGAAATTTCGTATGAATATATCTTGAAGAATAGCACAGGTTAAGTTCGGAAATGGGCTAAATCGGGCAAGAGGGAAAACAGGTTCCCCTAAGAAGAACTAAAACAACCTCTAAAAACAACATAATTTTTAAAGTTTTTTTTTTGTAATTTTGTTGAGCAAATGATATATTTTTATGTCAAAGAAGGTCCAATGGGTTAAACTTGGAGCCATAAAATTAAAAAAAATAATTTTTGGACCCCCCCCCCCCCCCCCACCCCTTTAGTGGGCATTATTATATGCAAAAATAGTGTAAAAATTTAACAAATTGTATTATTTGAGACTACAAGAAATAATATTTTTAAGCTTTAGTGACGAAGCTGAGACGTAACGTGGTACTACTCCGCCCTACTCCCTCCTCCCCTTTTGCCCCCTAAATGACCCTATCAAAAAAAAATTATTTTAAATTTTGTATATAATTATCCCAAACATTTATTTTTAGAGTTTTATGACAAAGGCCTTGCCACAGCGACTCCGCCAAAATACAGTTTTAATTGGACCCCATAAAGTACATATGTATATTCTTGATCAGTGATGAAGTCTGAGACGATCTAGCAATCCCCATACGTTCGTCTGTGGAAAATATGATACAGTCTATTCTTGGACCCCGTCCCCATTGACGTACGTTATTATATGCAAAAATTGTATAAATATTGAAAAATTTTTATTCCTTAAGCCTGTAAGAAGCTGAGGTGTTCTCTGATATTGCAGAGGAGAAACGTCTCTCCAACGGCCCTTCTCGGAATGAGTCTGTCAAAATAGAGATTTAAAATTGGGTACAGAGATGTCTTATAGGAGCTCTGTTCCACCAAGTTAAAAATTTTAAATTTAATTACTAGATATTTGGAGAGTATTTAAGATTCTACCCGGTCGAATATAACGTTTTTATTGGTTTTGTTGTAATTTTGTTTGGCAAATGATATATTTTTATGTCAAAGAAGATTCAAGGCCTTAAACTTCGATCCATAAAAGTAGAAAAATCCGTTTTTCTTTTACACCGCCCCTTTTAGTGGGCGTTGACGTAAGATATTATATGTTAAAATAGTGTGCAAATTTTACTATTGTACTACTTAAGACTACATTCCTTAAAAATACCCTTTTTAAGCTTTTATAACTAAGTTGATATGTTACCTGACCATCTTCTGTCTTACACCCTTCCCCCTTTAGTATTTAATGGCAAAAGTTAAATGTTTCCAGAACTGTCTTAAAGGAAGTCAGACACAGCAGGTTAAACATTTTCAGTTTATCTCAGTCCCTTTTTCGCACGTTGATATAAAATATTAATACGTAAATGTTTATGCTGATGGAAAGGTGCCACAGCCATGCTCCTCCCAACACATTGGAAACGACTGTATTAAAATTAATTTTTTCCTTCATTTACTTAAGTCAAATACCATAAATATGTAAATTTTAATAAGAATAAGAATGGAGTTTTTATTTGTTAAATATTTGGAGGGTATTTCAGATTCGATGCGGTTGAATATAACCTTCTTACTTGTTATTAATACAAATCACTTTCCTTATCTGAGAAAATCACGGAATGGCAACAGTGTTTCCACTACTAAAGTTCTATGTTACTCATACTTTCATTTGCTTCAACTACCAAACTTCTGTGTTACTTTCATTTTAAAAGCTTTGAAGCTATTGTACTAAACTATTGAATGCATTTGCATAAATGCAAGCAGATTCTCTTGGTTGTTGTAGGTGGCATTAAGTCAACTCTAGCACCTAAAAAGCTTTCTGCTATCAGAAATATTTACAAAAGCTTTAGGGAATGTTTGTAATTTCTACTTGTTCGTTTCACAACCAGAGGACGTTTATGCCACAGCAGCAACAACAATAACAACACTTGTATCATAACATATTATAACACAAATTTTCCCGCTTAATAATAAACAACCAGAAACTTAAAATTTCTTTACTAATTGCTAACAAGAAATCCAAAGCAGAGTGGAAAATGTGTCATTTAGTACATTTTGCAACATCAACGCATGCGTTATCTCTGATCAAAGTGACACTTGTAAGCAAAATGTTGTTGTTGTTGCGGCAAAGATGATGGCAATGATGAAAATTTATAGCCATTAAGGAAATCCAGCATAAAAAGAAAGAACAAGTAAACAGCGCATGTAAACAAAGAAGAGATTTTGTTTGCACTGGTGAGTCAAAGATTGGAAATCAACTGAAAGCGGACATAAATTTCTCATCATCGACAACAAACAGCAACAAATAATATCAGTTTCTTTGTGGTGATCAGCCGAAAACCCCAAAAAAAGGTCAAATGTCCTTTGATTTGTTTATATAAAAGAGATACTTCAGTGCATATGAACTCGAAGTAAAAGTACAAGTGCATATCTTTCATTATCGGTAACATCGTCATAACACAACAAATGGGATTTTTAAGGTAATAATGCAACATCATTAACGTTGCATATGTAAATGTTCATATATTAAAAAAAATTTTATAAATATTGTATTAATATCATATCTACTTGTCAGAAGAGTAAAAAATATTATTTTTCCTTTATTGGACTCAAGTTCAAATCTGCAATCAAAATTCATAGATAAATAATTTGCAGATTTGAACTTGAGTCCAAGAATCTTTAGTCTTTAATTAAAAAGTTCGACAAATAAAATTTACATTAATTTTCTTTTTCTTTTAAATTGTGTGTGCATATTTTGTTAATTTACTTTCGGTAAAACTTATAATACCAAAAAAGTTTTGATTTTTTAATAAAATATGTTGCATCTTCTTTTTAATAATTGCATCAACATTTTTCTTGTGTCAGAAATTCTACTAAGTTTTTTCCTTCTCCTGTAAAGTAACAAAAAATCGAGTTAGGCCTTTTTTGTATTAAGCCATCGATATGTATTTATTTATTATTGATTTTAGGTTATGAAGTCGTTGCAGCAAATGATCTATATCTTTTTACATTATCTGAGGGAATATATTGTTAATTCATTTAAATGTTTGTCTCATGTCTTGCACCATGATGAGGACAAATTTAAAGTCATCTTTAAATAAAATTAAGACATAAAATTTTCAATTACAGGCAGCCGTAGACAAATATTTTTCGGGAAAATCTTCAAAAGAAACTGGCACAACTTTTTTACATCGCAATACATTGAATTGCTTTGAAATTGAATAACTTCGTGAGTTTTTGAATTTCCCTCGCAGTAACTTTAAATTATTACCCCGGTATTCATAAAATTTAAAATGAGTTTGAAATGTATGTTAATCAAATATTTTCATACAAAATTTTCTTAAAACAGATTTCAAATACGTTTTATTTTTTTATGAATATGGGGGTTAGTGTTGCTGCCCTCCACCGCATCTATTAATAGGCTACTATCAAATCTTCAGGAAGCTGCGTCAATAAGTTTGTGTTTGACAGCCATTAAAAGCAGAATGTCTGGTGAATTTTATCAAAAATGGAAAAAAAGTTTGGAACAAAAAATATAGAAAATGTGTCAAGAAGAAAATAATCAAACGGCAGCACAAGGATTAAAAGCGTGCTACCATCGGTTTGATACAATTCTCGTATGCAATTTCCTAATAGAATTTGCATAAATAAAACCTGCTATCACATGCAACTGAGTCACCTAATAAAAGATGACAAATAAAAGTACACTGATGACGATAGGGTAGTGCCCTTCGAAAACAGGTGTTTTGCTCTTCTATGTAAACTTGATAATTAAAATTAATATTGACTTTCCCTTGTGTCTTGGAATATTTATCATATATTTCTGAATTTAAAAAGCCCTCTTCGAATGTGCTAAAGCAATTTTAATTGAATTTAATATAAAAAATAATTTCGTGTATTGATTAATCATTATTTAAATCAGGGAAAGACTTGCTAAATCCTATGGCAATAGTGCACCGTCAATTTGAATGATTAAGAAATGGATTTCTGAGTTCCTTTCTTGCCGCACCAGCACAAATGACACGGTAACTTCAGGTCGTCCAAAAAAGTCATAACGCCAGAAATAGTTGATAGCAGTAATGGAGACTGAAAATACGTGAGGTGACTGAGGGTGTAGGCATCTCAGCTGAAAGAGAACATCACTTTTGACATGAACATTTGGGTGCCGGGATTGCTCTCAATCGACCATAAAAACAATCGTGGGACCACTTCAAAAATTCGCAAATTGGGCTACGAACTGCTATTCCATCCTGCACTATATTCCTTTTTCCAAGACCCCAGAAATCACTAGGTGGCAGGCAACAGATTCAGTTCGAAACAAGGGGTCATACCGGATACAAGAGCCTATTGTGAAGACCCTGGAAAGCTTATTATGTGGACGGAATAAACAAGTTCGAAACATGAAGGAATAACTGAATTGATCTAAAAGGAGATTATGCTGAGAAATAAACGCGTGTTAACAGGGAAACAAATTGCATTCAAATACACAAGGAGTGGAGTTATAAAACAGCCCTCGTTCCTTGTAAAATTTTTAGTTTTCCATACAAATACCCCAAACTGGCAATAATGGCGCGCCTGCTTAAACTCGTATGTTCCTGCTAATTAGAAAGAGTGTACGAGAGTTTGTACGACAAGCGAGTTGTACACAAGTCCATGTGTTTTTGAATATCCTTTAATCTTAAAAACAAATGTTGTTTGAAAACAACTTTGTTTGTGTTGTTTTTTTTTTTGATTGTAGGCAACAAACAACATCAACATCATTATTATCATTTTTATCATCTATGAAATTGTCATATGATACAAAAAACACACACACAACATCACATATGTATATGTTTGATACCTGACTTCCTGTGTGTGTGTGTATGCTTGTGTGCCTACTCTTATGTAAATGTTGTACTATATTTGTTGTTTTAATGTATACAACGCGTTTCTTTAGCCGCCGCCTTTAAATTTCCTTTGATGACTTTGCGCTGTGTGTTGTCACTGTCATTGACATCGTCATCGCCGTCATCATCTTTAGCGACATCTTCTTCTCCTCCTCGAAATACTGCAGAAGAAGAGCCAACATATTGTATTGATTTTCTTTTTTTTTTTCTTCGTTTTTATTCACTTCAATTTTCTTTATCTTTTTAAGTCGTTTAAAGTCAATAATATTGAAATGATTTCTTTCCTTCTTTCTATAACTTATTGCGATGCTATTAAAGCCTTTCTTAATGCAGCAGAGCTGTTGGTTGTGTGTGTTTTTTATATGTAAAACATATTGTTTGATTTGTTTCTTATGTTCGTATTGCTGTTTGCTTAGAGATGGTATTGTGAATAGATTTGCAATCATGATCTTAAATGAATCAAAACGCTTCATTTTCGGCTTATGGTCTTCTGCGATCACGTTAAATTAAACAAGTAAAAACGCTATATTCGATCGGGTCGAATTTTAAATACTTTCAAAATATTTAGTAAGTAAATTTGAAATGTTTAACTTGGTGGGACAGAGTTCCCCTATATAATATCATACGTCAACGCCCACTAAATGGGCGGGGTTCAAAAATAGACAATATCATGTTTTCCACAGACGGACGTATGTATGGGCATTGCTAGAGCGTCTTAGACTTCATCACTGATCAAGAATATGTATACTTTATGGGGTCCAATTCTCTTTGGAGGCGGGGTCGCTCTGGCAAGGGCGGTGGGAGAAACATTTCACCTTTGTCATAAAACTCTAAAAATAAATGTTTGGGATAATTATATACAAAATTAAAAAAAAAATTGTTTTGATAGGGTCATTAAGGGGCAAAGGGGGAGGAGGGGGTAGGGCAGAGTAGTACCAGGTCACTTCTCAGCTCCGTCATTAAAGTTTAAAAATGCTATTTTTAAGGAATGCAGGCTTAAGTAAAACCATTTGTTAAATTTTTACACTATTTTTGCGTATCATAACGCCCACTAAATTGGGCGGGGTCCAAAAGTTATTTTTTTTTTATTTTATGGCTCCAAGTTTAACACTTTGGACCTTCTTTAATATAAAAATATATCATTTGTTTAACGAAATTACAAAAAATCTTTAAAAATTATGTTGTTTAATTCTTCTTAGGGGAACATTTTTCCCTCTTGTCCGACTTAGCCCATCTCCGAACTTAACCTGTGATATCCTTCAACATATATTTATACCAAATTTCAAGAGTCTAGCTCTTTTCGTTTGGACCGAATCGTGATTTCCACAGACGAACGGACGGATGGACATGCTCAGATCGTCTTAGATTTCATCACTGATCAAGAATATATATACTTTATGGGGTCTCAGATGGATATTTCGATGCGTTACAAACGGAATGACAAAGTGAATACACCCTCCAATTCATTTTTGGAGGGTATAAAAAGTTAAAAATTATATTGTTTTTTAGAGGTCGGATTAGTTGTTCTTAGGCTAGATCATCTTAGATTTCATCACTGATCAAGAATATATATTTCATGAGGTCTTAGACGGACTGACAAAGTGAATGAATACCTTGCAATTTTTCTTTTGATGGTATACCCTCCATATTATTTGTTGGAGGGTATAAAAAGGGTTGTGTACATTTGATCGACATGTAATTCGATCCACTAAAGCAGTATGCGAAGTCCAATAGGCTTATATGGGTGAACGTAAATGGTGTATGTGTAAGAATATACTTTTTAATTTTGGTGCTATTTTTTCGTGCAGGTGGCAACTCTACATCATTTTTTTCATATTTGACCCCTGTCACCAAAGCCATGGGAGTCTCAACCGTCTCAAAAAGTAGGTGTTTTCATTTTAAATTGTTAAAGTGCACTCTTACTGGCACACCCTTTATAAAGAAATATTAAAAATTTTAAATAAATTGCACAATATATAATCAAACTGAAGACTTTGGTCTACTTATTTTGCTTTTCGAATTGCAGGCCCCTTTTGATAGCGCTTTTTGTATATTACAGCGATCAGTCACTTCCATGTGAGTGTGGAATAGACTCACTCACCATCTCCGCCAGCAACACACCAAGAATTGACCATCTCTACTCTCAAGTGATATTTAAAATTTACGTACATTTGTGTGTGTGTGTGTGCGCTCTCGTGTTTCTGTGTTTGAAAATGTTGTCACAGTTGTTTCTGTAGTTGTTCTTATGTACAATTTTTAGTTTGTCATTTGTTGTTTTAAAGTGATTAATTAATTTCAATAACATTTTGCACATCATTGATACAATTTTGATCAGATTTCGAGATTCGAAAGAGCACAAACGAATCGAAAGGCAAGAAAACAGAAACACAAAATGTATGTAAATAAAAATAAATAAGCGAACGTAGAAAATCCATAATAAAGTTAAATTTATTGATATTGTTTGATATTAAGCCGCTCTGTTTAATATTTGATAAATGCTTTTATGCGCGATTGTACGTCGTCTGTCTGTACTTTGAATGTTGTTCACCGGGTGTATGCGACGACATTAAGAAATAAATATTTTCACTATGTTATTGTAAAGTAATTTATAAAGAGTGGCGATATTGTTGCAGAGATTACCAGCCGGCAAAACACTGCAAGATTGTCTTATTCTAGAGATATAATTTCGTAGCTCATGAAAATAATTAAAGTGTAATTGAAAAGTGTGTAAAATTCAAAGTAAATACGAATATTTTTAGAATTAATTCTTCACTGCTTCCATGGTAACAGCTATTGCACATTTTTGGTTTCATTGCAATAAAGAACATTGAGATAGTTAAGGAAAATTTCAATCGTCCTCTGCAAACCGCGTTAAGAAAATTAAGCTCTCTGCTATTCCTAAGTGTGTAATTATCGCAAAAAATTTTTTAGAAAAGAACGCACTTTTTCTATTTAGAAGAAAATATTATTTAACAAATTTTTGGAGTAATAGTAGAATAATTTTTCGAAACACAGTAAAATCCAATACCATATTTATGATTAAGTGAATAAGCGATCTCAGGATCTTCGGTTTCGTAGTCAACGCGTTATCTAATTCAGGAAACTCTGCTCTTTAAAAAAATTAAGCTTAAAAAACACTAATATGCGTAATAAAAATGATAGGACTCATTCCCAAAAATGTTGAACAAAATACCCAAATTTGGAAATTTTTTCTAATTCTGTCTATACAGTCATAACAATCAAACACTAGAGAGTGGGGTGGTAGGCCAATAGGGTTATTGTTATATCCAGAGCGCTACATCGAGTTCCGAGAACCATTTCAAGAGGCCTACTGGTAGTGCATCGCTGAGGCAGTCAACTTCCCTTAGGAACGATAACCTACAAAAGTTAACCTGCGCTGCTGCAGAGTCGCAGCAGAATTAATTTTGGACTTATTTTAGTCCAAACACCTTTTGCATTGATCAGATGATAGAGAGAGCCTAGATGAAATATATCAGAATGGACAGTGCCCCGTGATGACTTCAATCATGTACTAAGAGAGGAGTATCAGCACCCTCTTTCTTTGGTCCTGCACAAAATTAGCAGCCGAACTGAAGGTAAAAAATAGCCACAAAAAAAATAAATATCTTTCTTAATCTGTGTTTTCAATACTATCCCCTGCTTTGTAGTTCCGGTGCAATGCACTTTTTTCCAAATATTGTGGATGCTGTTGGCTGAAGTAGTAGAACACGATACTAAGAAGCGGAGAGTCCTGAGTTCAACCCTGCGCTGAGTCATGAAATATTGTGTTGAGTTCTTCTGATCAGCACTAGGGCATGGTTGTGTTAGTTGTTTCCAGCCTGTTTTCAATGATGAACTGGTCACTGAACATAATTGGCAGCGACTGACCCTATCATGTACCAAAAGCAGAGTAACACCTCTCCAGCACCCTCCTTCGTCGGTGCTGTAGCAAAAAATTTGCCGGCGAAGTAAAGGTTGAAAATAGCTACAAAAAATTATTCTCATCTTTCATCTGTAACCTCAATACTATCCCCTCCTTTCTAGTTCCGGCGCAATGCACTGCATATATAGGGGTCATGCCCTGAGTGCTGGTCAAAAATAAAAAAAATATATGTATATATTAAAAGCTTTCCTTTCTCTATAAAGAGAAGGGTACAGGAACTTCAATACTCTGCTGCTGTTAATTGTAGAAAACTCTTGGAGTATAAGGATTTACTAAAAAATGAAATAGAAACCATCGGTCAAATTCAGCCTGATTGATATAAGGTATACAAAATTGGGCAAAACCAAGCGTCACCCAGCTAAACTGCGATGGATATGTGGCAGCTGTTATATTTTATATAAAACTGAAAGGCTAATTGTTCAAAAATGGTTTTTTACACCCAAAAAGACATGATAAATATTCCAAGGGTCAAGGGAATGTCATCATTAGCCTTCATTATTTAACTTGCACAGTAGAGAATAACAGCTGTTTTCGAAGGTCGTAACACTTTCATTATCATTACTCATGTGCATTTTTATTTGTCACCACTCGTTAAGTGGTTCAGTTGAATATGATAACAATTTTAATTAATACAAATTTTATTAGGAAATTGCATACGAGAATTATATCAAACCTTTAGCAGCGGCCTCGAAATCAGTACTAATCCGTTCCGATAGTTTTATGATTATAAAAAAAAATTCTAAATACTCCACTCTTAATAAAAAATTCGAATTCAATGAAAATTCTTAACTATAAAAATAATTTGTAGATTTGAACTTGAGCCTGAATAAAAATTGTTAGCTTAATAATTTTCAATTAAGATAAAAAATATTGTGCTTGAAAGATGCCAGCGGTTCCAGGTGCTCATATTAATTATTAAGCACTGATTGTGTTAGGCTGCAAGAATTAGTCCATAGACTCAAATAAACAAACAAGAAAAAAGTAGCATGAGATAATAAAGTTTTCTCTAACATGACATTATTTGGAACATTGTGATGTGGGCTAATGTAGCCGTTTTATTTCCCGGGCTTATTAAAACATTAAATACTTTTTCTAACAAATGCAGTCACATAGTCAAACTTAACCCCCAATAAATAAGGAATTTCTTTTAAAAAACATGTCGGCAAAGTATTCTTTCCATTAGTATAAGAGTGCAACCTATCAAAGTTATTTCTTTTTTTTATAAAATTCTTTTAATTTTAAATTGTATTTTAATAATCCATCATTATGTATTGATAACAAAAAAGGGATTCGAAATGCAAATGAGACAAAAAGAATCTGAAAAACACGCCTTTTATTAAAATTTTAATTTAAAACTTATTAACATGTGTTTCAAAATTAAGAAGACGTAAAAAAATCAAATCAGCTGAAGTATGCAAAATTGTATTAAAAATATTAACGGAAAAAACAGCAACAACCCATCACACTTTAAATCATAATTAACGCTCATCCATCAAGTGTAAAATGTCAAATGCACACGTTAAACAAATCAAAGTGATAGCGAAGTCACAAAAAAACAAAAAACAAAACAGACTAACTTATCCAATACAACGGCGACTTGAATATAAGGACAACGCGAAAAGTCTTTCAAACTCTTATGCAAAATATGACAAGAAAATTATGTTGTTTATCGCTTGTATTCTAACAAAACAGAGTTTTTACAAGCACATCTGCATGTTTGACATTGTAAAATCCAAATTATAAAATCGAAAGTAACGTTCAAGTCTAACACTGAAACAACCCCGTTTATCATGTGCAACAACACGAATTTAACGCTTTTCAATCATTGAAATGGAAAGCCCAGAAGAAAAGGAAAAACTTGTAGAAATTGTTAATTAAATTGATAGATGCGTATGAAAATTTGACAAATTTCGGCTAAACACAATATTCTCTTGTATTTTAGGCGCAATTTCGGTTGTTTGGTAGCAAAATGTTGCCCTAAAAATAAATAATTTATGCGTTTCTGTGTCCCTCTGGCAGGCAGTTCTTTTCGATGAATAATTACCCGGCCAGGGAAATGGTTAATAAATTATACAAGTGTTCCTGGCTGTTTCTTTGTTTTGACCAGTTTATAACTTATATAAAAAAAAAGATAATGAAATGGTCTATTCTCTTTTGGTGTTGTTGTTGCTGTTGCTGTGGCTGTATTGTTTTTGACCAAATGACCATAAAAATGTCACAAATTTGTCTTGACTACCAAATTGTTGGTTCAAAAGCCAGTATACGAGCGTGAGTATATCTTCTCGCTAGTTTTTTACTTATTTTGTACCAGCGAAACAGTAGACAAATGTTGTAGTTGCAGTTGTTGTCTGGCTGACCAATTGACCGGTGTATGTATCTGTTTCGCTTTTGACAAGTATGAAATGGTCTATGGAGAAAACACGCATCTTAACAAACGTTTTTAAACATCCACAACATGTGAGAACATGTGAATGTGTCTCATTCAAGATGTTGTTTTTAAATATAAGCATTTTGTTTTTGCATTAATTATTTTCTTGAATTGTTATACGTTTTTACCTGTTATTTAAAAAAAAAATATTTTTGAATTCCTCTTTTGCATAATTTTACATTTGTTAAGTTAGTCAAGCGCATCATTTGTTTTATTGGCTTAATTTGCTTGCTATTATTGCTGTTGTTTTACTAAATTTATGATATTTAAAATAAAAATAAAAGTATTGGAGCGGGTCAGTAAAAATAAATTAATAAAAAACCAATTTAATAAATGACGTGAGAAATGCTGCTGATGTTTATATATAAATGCGTAATAAATTTAAAATTTTTATGTTTTAAGTTGAAATGCGCAAAACCAGTAGTCATATAGAATAATAATGCTGGAGTATTATAACTGCTGATCCAAGACAATGAATTTAATTCAGATAAAACATTTAGCACAATTATAAATTTCTGTAGAAAATGTTTTCCCTTCAAAATCATTTACTGCCGGGAAAAAAATTCTCCAATTCAATGAACTAAGGCAATACGCAAACAAGCCAGAGAGAGACAGAGAGTAAGAGAGAGAATTTGAATCAGCTGTTTCCTGCTTTCATACCAGCGCACAGTGGGGTGATTGGTAGAGAAAGTGGCGATTAATTCATAGAACTCGTAGTTTTAAAATGTTCTTATTTTTTATTGATGAGTATTAATAAATTCTTCTGGTTTCTTGACCTCATTTTAATTATTATTGTACTCTGATAAATTAATTTCCTGAAGAAGTCACACAAAGGAGTGACGAAATATTGAAATTAAAAATTAAACTAAAATAAAGAGACCCTAATCTTAAAAATATCAGAATACAATGATGAGTATTAATACATACATAAAAAACCAGCATTTAAAAAAAAATTTTTGAAAAATTGTTTAAGCTTTTATGGGCTTTTTTGTATTTTGGAAAAAATGGTCTTATTTGACTATTTTTGCTGTAACTTTGGAATGAAAAACGATAAATTAGTAAATTAAATTGTAAATTAGAGCATACTTTATGTGCCTTTAGAAAAAATAATAAAAAAGATAATACAAACAACTTGTTTTTTTTTTGTTTGATTTTTTCACATTTTAGCAACCGGAATTCTCTCACAAAAACTTTCATAACTCAAAAATCGCACAAATGCGCAAATAGGTATTCTGGGAATTATTAGCTAAAATCTTATATTTTAAGAGCAGAAAAGCATTTTTCCCGCACTCATCCGCAAAGTTGTTTAAACTCAATGTATATATCAAAAATACCACATTTTTGAAGACATTAAATTGTTTTTTTCAAATATTTATAAATCATTTATCTAAACAAAAAATAATTTTTTAAATGCTCATATACCTGAAGTTGACGCTTCCATTAGAAAACATTTACTTATAGAAGTCTTAACAAAAACTATAATCACTTGAAATATCAAAATTTTCTATTTTAATCAATGCGCGCAAAAATAACAAAAATGATTGCACTTTGAACACACACTGTAAATAAAGTGAACTACCAAGAACTTTTATTTTTGCAGTTAGTGATGTAGAATTTTATCTACTTTCATATGGTACCAAATACGGTTGCTATAGTTAAAGTTATTGTTTTGAATTAATCGCCACTTGTGCGGACTTTCACCCCACAAGTGCAGCGTTGCATAATGGGAACATATAAATTGTACTTTTTCGATCAGAATTGTACCAAAAAAAAAAAAAATAACCGCCAAAAAAGCTTAAGCGACCAAAAGTTAATTTTACAGGAGAAGAATTTTTAATTATCCATCGTTTATATGGAAGTAGAACCTCAATATTGAACCCATAGGATTGTAGTTGACTGTAATATTTAATGTTGATAGTTTTAATGAACTTCCTATAATACAATGCATGTTTGTGCAGGTTAAGACATGTTAAGATATTCTCGATGTAGTGAAAAATCAGTTAATTTAACCAAACAATTTAAAAATCATTGTCCTTAGCAAGATGTTCTCCAACTGTTTCATTGATATTCTTGATGGTTTGGCACTACTTTTGAAAAAGGAATATTTTAGCTTAACCGACACTTTGCAGTTACAAAAAAAATTTAATCAAACTAAAAATGTTAAAGGAAAAATGAAGTTAAGCTAAAATTTCTTTACTGTATTTTCGTGAGGGTATTTAACACGATATATTGGCAGATGGTCCAAATTATTGGAAATAGTCGATTATCGTTAAAAAATGATTTTCAAGAAACTTGTCGATTAAGCTTTTTTGGCGGCTATGGCTCGATATTATCAACCTTTTATATGAATTACAAATTTTCCACTGAACTGGTAGGTTAGAATTATTGTAATAAAAGAAAATCACAAAAAATTCAAATGAAGTTGGTTGCAATTGAGGGAAAATAAAAAGGCGAATGCTAAAAATTAATCACAAAGAAATAATAACAAAAATATATTGCACCGTAAATCAGTCAGAATGAAAACGCATAAACTGGGAAAATTTCTTAATTGTACGCAATTTTTAGTTGGTGTACTTTTGAGTCTGCAATTGTACCAAAATAAGTAACACCATGCCTTGGCTTAAGCACAAAGAAAAATTTAGCAACAAGAAGTTTCTGGGGCTAATACGAACAGAAAAAGTTAAAATTTTGTATCAACTGACAAATTAAAATTTTTTATGATATAAATATATAGCATAACTTAAGAACTCGACAATTGTTGCAAAGACCTTCACTCGTTGCAGAGAAACAGACCAGCAACTAAAGTGGAATCGAGTCCACTACTTCCGTACTGATGGGATAATTAAGAACGAAATTGAAAATGAGTTCAATATAAAACAAAATTTTAATAATGAATGTGTATTTTTTTTATTCGAACTTATTAATAAATTCTTCTGGTTTCTGCACCTCTTTTTAATTATTATTGTATTCTGATATTTTTAAGCTTAAGGTCTCTTTATTTTAATTTAATTTTTAATTTCAATATTTCGTCACTCCTTTGTGTGACCTCTTCAGGAAATTAATTATTTTATTTTTATTAATGTAATTGTTATTCTAGGAATTTTTATTCACGCTCAATTCCAAATCCACGAATCTACACATTTTTTTTATTTAAGAATTTTGAAATATTTAGAAAATTGTAATTTTATTTACAAAAACAAGCAGTAAATTTCCAAAACTTTCTTATTAAAATAAGAATTCTTTATTCGAGGTCAAGTTCAAATCCTCGAATTTACAAATTTTGTTATTTAAGAATTTGTATTCAATTTGAATTTTTATTAAAACAGCATCTGTTAATTTGGTGACTATAAAAATTATTCTAAATATTTCCCTTTTAAATTTAAATTTCGAATTTAACCCAAATTTTTATATAAAAAATAAATGCAAATACGCGAATTGATCTGGAGTCTGAATAAAAATTATTGTCTTAATAACAACGTTTAGAAAATTTGCCCCTGTTCTTGTAAATAAAATTAAATTTTTTTTAGGATTTCATATCAATAAAAAATTTAAGGTTTTTTCTTCTTGTTTCAATATGAACTTCCACAGGAAAATTTTTATTTTATTAACAAAAACAGGCAGTTGGTTTGTTTCAGGACGCACTGAGTGTGCCCTGGTAAATTTTTTTTTTTTAAATTTATAAAACAGGGACGCCATACAATTTTAAAGAGTGACTGGGTGTGCTCATTATGTTCAATGTTTAAATTAGTGAAGAAATTGTCTTTTAAAATGATGACTTGCACTTTTTCTAATGACTTCCACTTATCACTTGCACTTTTTATGATGACTTGCATTTTTTATAATGACTTGCATTTTTTATGATGACTTGCATTTTTTATGATGACTTGCACTTTTTATGATGACTTGCACTTTTTATGATGACTTAAATTTTTTATGATGACTTCACTTTTTATAATGACTTGCAGTTTTCATAATGACTTGCACATTTATGATGGTTTGCACTTTTTATGATGACATGCATTTTTTATAATGACTTGCATTTTTTATGATGGTTTGCATTTTTTATGATGACTTGCATTTTTATGACGACTTGCACTCTTTATGATGGCTTGCACTTTTTATGATGACATGCATTTTTGTTTATGACTTGCATTTTTTATGCTGACTTGCACTTTTTATGATGACTTGCACTTTTTATGACGACTTGCATTTTTTATGATGACTTACACTTTTTATGATGATTTGCACTTTTTATGATGACTTGCACTTTTTATAATGACTTGCAGTTTTCATAATGACTTCACTTGTATTTTTTATGATGACTTGCACTTTTTATAATGACTTGCAGTTTTCATAATGACTTGCACTCTTTATGATGGTTTGCATTTTTTATGATGACTTGCATTTTTATGACGACTTGCACTTTTTATGATGACTTGCACTTTTTATGAGTGTGCCCTGGTTTGTTTTCAATTATATAATAAAACATGGAAGTGAAAAAGAAAATAAGTGCCATAAAATATTTTTAATTTGAATCAATTAATTTTATTTTTTTGGAAACAACTTGTAAAGGAATCTAAATAATAAAGACACACGCTGATACAATCCCTTATTAATGAAATAAAAATTTTTGCATTCGCTACCAAAAGAAATAATTCCAAAACATTAACAATAATGAATTGTAATTGTCTTCGCTAAACGTTTATTGTGCCATAACGATGAGCTATAGAATGCGTGTGGCGGTGACCTCAATTTAACGTCGGGGTCCCACCTTAATATCACATACTCCGGATTATAAAGGATTTTATGGTTTAACCATTAGATTTATAAGTCTGATGCTGGTAAGTTTTAAAGTTGGCGCCTTTGCCAATACGCACACAAATTCATTTGATCCTTCATATGGCTGCTTATCTTATCTAAGAGCGAAGAAGCATTTTTTGTGTATTTGAAAAAAATAGACTATGAAACAATCATTCAAACGTAATACATGAGCTGGGAATGACTTTATATTAGACAAGAATTACACTGAATCAAAAAGACGCCAGTATGAGCCATATCCTTTGCTCAATTACATCCTGGTTTTCCTTCTTGGTTGTCCACTAGAAAATAGTACATGTCACGTATGCTTTTATATGACATTTAGTATTTCATTCATTCGGCCATTCATTGACAAACGATTCTAATGGCAACAACATTGATTTGTTATGTTTTTGCTGCGAGATGAATATCTAAATTTTTATGGTTTTAAAGACATCATGCTGAGTTTTTGTAAAAATGCAGGTATTTATACGCTTTTCAAGTCATTAATAAATTGCTGCAAGACTGTTGTATTGTCCTATCTACAAGTCGTTTATGCTCTTGTAAAATGAACATTTAATAGTCGTCAGTACATGTCTGTTTAAGATAAAAAAAAAAAACATTGATGTTCCTGGGGCCTGTCCCGTCTTGCGTTCTTGAATGAAATGATTGTCTTTTACGAGCATGAAATTCAAAGTTCCTTTAAGTTTTTTTCTTCGTTTTTTTTTTATTTATACCGTTGAGTGAGTGGCCTTTTCTTTCAGATCACAACATTTCCTTACCTGTGCTAGTTTTTAGTGTTTTGCTTTTAAATTTACATTCATTTATGAGGAGTGCGTAATTTGTGGTTTGATTTTTTTATGCTCGTACAGGCTGTTGAATGTAAAACATGATAATTTTGATTTTTGCCTTTTTAGTTGTTGTACGCTCGCAGCAAAATCTCTGTACACATTGTTTTTAATTTGCTTAATTTTTAGTTGCAAGTAAGTGGAATAAGTCCTTTATTCGGTTTCAAAAGTAAATAAAACGTTGATGAAACTTTTTTTTAATTTCATTGGAAGGTTTGACTCTTCTTCATCATTTAGGAAAACAAATGTCATTTAAATAGCCTCCACTAGATTCGTTGGAGCAGCCTGATTTTTTTGAGATACTTTTCGACTGCTTCTTCGCATTAACGGCGGTCAAATTGCATAATTTTGGCAGACAGTTGAAGTCGCCAAAACTTGATATTATACGTTCTGGACACTTTTGATGAAACTCTTTTCATGAACACTTTTTAAGGGTGCTGTTGGCTGAACTAGTAGAACAAGAGACTATGAAGCGGAGGGTGCTGAGTTCAACCCCGTGCTGAGTCATGAATTTTGTGTTGAACTCTTCCGATTAGCATTAGTGCATGATTGTGTCAGTTGTTGTCACCCTGTTTCAGTGATGAAGCCACAGCACTCGTTACTGAACAATTATTAACAGCGATTGACACGATCATGTACTAAAGAGCAGAGGAATAGCACCCTCCTTCGTCGATCCTGTAGTAAATTATTAACCGGCGAAGTAGAAATGTTGAAATAGCTACACAAAATTCTCTAACTTCTCATCTATCTTCATCAGTCCTCTCAATACTATCCCTTCCTTTTTAGTTCCGACGCCATGCACTGCATATGTGGGGGTCATACCCTGAGTGCTGGTCCGAATCAAAAAAAAAAAATGAAGCCAAAGCCCATCGTGTGGCGTGGCCCATGAAATCACATATCGTCCAGTTCACAATCTTTCATTGCAGGCCAAAACGAAAACTACCATAATGATCCTTCAGCCATGATCGCAACCATTCCATGTCATTATTTCCTTTCTGATATTCGAAACTTTCAAACGAACCACTTATTCACAAACATTTTTCTGGTGTACATGAGTTTAACGTCTCCGCTAAAACGGACGACTAGGCCGAATCAATCCTACATGAGTAAATAAAAATTCTCCCAATTTTTTATTATTTTTTCTTTTTCTTGTATTTGTGATCGTCTTTCCAACGCACCATAAAATGTAATTTAATACGAGTATGTGCGCGGCTTTGCAGTTTGTTGTTTCTTAATTTTATTATTATTAAATTCACTTAAAAGATTCTGGCTCGCTGTTGATGTTGCGAGCAGTTCGTTTGAACGTTCCTTATTGCCGTGTTGTTGGCATTTTACATACAACAGCCGTATCTATTGGAACATTTGTTCAGCTTGTTGCAGTGGCCGTGTTTTACCTGTTTCTTAATGGCGTTCATATTAACATGAGTTTCTGTTGTTGTTCATTCACTCGTTTTAGATATAGACCATTGCGATTGTCAAGCAAACATTTCATCTTATGCGAGAGTATCTGTCGCAGCGTTCCAAAATGACACACGGCAACAAAAGCCAGTAACATCAAAAGCCGCTGGTTGTTTTTGTTGTTTTGCTTTGTTTTTTTTTTGAATGGCCGAAAATCAAAGAAATTCTTAAAAGAGAGGCAACAACGTTGAACGACCAGAAAAGAACACATAAACAAATTATCTTTTTAATCCAGTCAATATGAATTTTAATATCATTAACTATTTTATAGTTGTTGTAGTCTTTAAGTTATAAATTTGTTATCACTTGAATAAACACCAAACATTTGTTACCAATCAACGTTTTCTTAATTTTTACGACTCGTACTCGTACGTTGCATTCGCATAAAAGCAGAGTGAAGTTTTAACACGGTCATTTGTTGTTGTTGCTGTTGCTGTTGCTGTAGTAATATTTATTTGCAGTTGTGTTTATCTGGCCGTTTTATTTGTTTTACAATTCTGCTGCAGTTTACAATCCGCCCAAAGTTTCGTTGTGTGGGTGTTGCATTTGCAAAATATGCAAATAATGTAACATGTAAAGAGTGGTCCAAGTACAAGTGCCATTTTGACAATGATATGATTTTTTTTCTGCTCGATTAAATGGCGTTCAGAGCAAAGCATGAAAATGTATCGCCTTGTGCAAGAACGAAATTTGACAATATTTCATATCGAATTTGGAGAAATAGGTTGTGACGTGGTGCCGAAATTAAAGCGCCCAGGACTGCAAGACTGTTGTATTCATGCATCTGGTTAATCCATTATCAGAGATTCATGCATCCAAAAACCGCTAGTTTGAAGTAGGTTTTAGGTGGCACCATTGACCCATTTTTTAGCAAATGCTTCTGGCAACTCTGATTTCGATAATGGCTACAGATTCATGAGTATAGATATAAATTTGGATGGTCTTTGTTAATATTACAAAAAAAAATACAAAACGTTTCGTCCTCCTGTGGATGAAGTACACAACGAAGCCTAAGCTTTCAGGTTCGATTCCGCATTCAGTATTATAAAACATGTTTTTATAAGAGCTTGCTGATTTGAAATTTAAATAAAACACATGCCAAATTACGAAATGGCCAAACAAAATTTTTTATTTGGTAGATAATTTCTTGTCATTTAACATTTAAATATAATTTCGGGCATATGGCCACCACGACTATTTTGCACAAAGGTCATTCTGGAGGTTTAATTTTCGACCACCTTTTCAAGCATTTGAGGGCGTATTTCAGCAATGACACGTTGAATACTGGTTTCCAAAGCGTCAATCGTTGCTGGTTTATCCACGTAAACCAATGATTTCAGGTATCCCCACAAAAAATAATCGAGTGGCGTCAAATCACAAGAACGCGGAGGCCAATTCACCGTCCATTTCTCGAAATAATGTTGTCGTTGGAATGTTCTTTCAATAAGTCCATTGTTTCGCCCGCAGTATGACAAGTGGCACCATCCTGTTGAAACCACATTTCGTTTACATCCATATCTTGAAGTTTTGGCGCCAAAAATTTATTGATCATGTTTATGTATCGATTTCCATTCACGGTAACGCGCCGTCCTTCCTCATTTTTAAAAAAATAAGGACCGATGATTCCACCAGCCCATAGACCGCACCAAACAGTACATTTATCGGGATGCATTGGTAATTCTTGACCGGCGTGTGGGTTATCTTTGCTCCAAATACGACAATTTTGCTTGTTGACCATTCAACCAAAAATGCGCCTCATCACTGAAGAGAATTTTGCGGTTAAAAAGCGGATAAACATTTTTAATTGAACACTGTTTTTGAAAATAAATTTCCACGATTTGGAAGCGTTGTTCTGGAGTTAACCTGTTCACGATGATTTGCCAAACAATACTGAGTAGAGACGTCACTTTAAACTGTCAAAACAGCTGTCAGACAACAGAGTGATTCGTATAAAAAAAAATCATAAAAAAACACCCTTTATATGGTATCGCGTTTTCTGTGTGATTGCAGTATTTGTTGTCGACATATTTTAATACAAGCAGGCAGAGCACTGCTCGCAGAACTAAAGAGTGTATTACAGCGCACTCCTTCGTCGGTACTGCAGCCAAAATTCGCCATCGAACTAAAGAATAAAGTGGCTACAACAAATTCTCTATCTCCACATCATTCTTCATCTGTTATTTCAGCATTATCCGTTCCTTTCATGCATCTGGTTAACCAAATATCGGCAAGTCATTGTTAATGAACCCATGCATCCAAAAAACGCCAGTTTGAAGTAGATTTCAGGTGGCACTATTGACCCATTCAAATGGCAACTCTGATTTCGATAATGGCGAGTGCCATTATCATGAGTAGTCATATGAATTTGGATGGTCGTTGTAAATACTGCAAAGTATCCAAAACGCTTCGTACTCCCATGGATACCAGTTGGATTAACTACAGTACGAAGTTCAAGAGGCCGGGTTCGAGTCCGCGCTCAGTATTAAATGTGGTACCGCATTTTCTATGTGATTGCATTATATGTTGTGGAGATTTTTAATGGCGAAGGCATAGCACTAATCGCTGTACTAAAGCGTGCATCTTTACATCTTTCTTCAACTGTCCTCTCAGCACTATCTCCTCCTTTCTTGGTACACACCCTGTGTGCTGCCGGTCCAAGTAAAAGGGGAAAAAATGTAATTTCTAGATTTATTTAGTGAAATAAATTTGATCGTTCTGTATCCATTCGTTGCTTTTTGTCGCTGTAACCACAAAAATTAGTCTCATCATTGTCCTCAACATCAGATGGGTGTCTTTTTTAAGTTTGTGATCAATTATGTATATCTTAATTGGTTTTGATGTTATTTCGTTCTTTTTTTTTTTTTTTTTTTTTGCTTCAAGTTTTTTTCCTTGTTTTATCGATGTCGTTTCGTCTTGATTTTAAAAGCGTGGAAATTTATGATGGTTGTTGAAACTTTAAAGCGACAAAAAGAACAGACTTAAATTTGACTTGGCGCAAGAAACAAACAAAACCATTTTGGTTTGCACATTCTTTTTTTTTTTGTTTTTTACTTTTATATAAATGAATTCCTTTTTTTATTTGTGGCTTTTATTATTATTAACGACAGATTAAATTTCCTTATTTAATGATACAGGAAAACCATATATTTTTATTTAAATGCTTGTTTTTTACGAGTAAAACGGAATAGATTTAAAGAAAAATTAAAATTCATATTTGCATATGGCAAAAGTTCTTAAACTTGTTGGTATGACTGTTCAAATATTTTTGAGTCTTGAAATTCGTTATACACATATTTCGGAATATGTGCTTCTTAAATTGACATCCTTAGAATAAACATATTGAGGATATATTATAAGTAATTAAATAAAAATTTGATGTATTCTGAGCTCCTAAATACAAAAACAATATAATTTTCCAAAAAACTATTTTTTTCCTTATACAAGAAATTATTTGTTTTTAATGATGTTCGAGTATCACCTCATTCACACGATGAATTTTATGACGTCCAATTTTCGACGTCATTTTAGGTTTGATAGTGAACGGGTTAGAGAAGAAAGAGGGGTAGAAAAAATTACTTGATTTCTGATTTCATGGTTAACTTTCATATTTCTTTTTACATTAATTTTTTTTGTTACGTTTTGTTCTGTTTTTATTTTACATGTAAAACAATAACAAAAAGTAAGAATAGACATGAAAACCAAATTCATCGTATGAACGCATAGAGTTTTTGGAACCAATTTCAAAAGGGAATTAATAAAATTAGACGTCATAAACATCATCGTGTGAATTGGGTGTATCATACAAATTGTCTCATGATTTGTTTTGTTATATGTATCACAAAAATTAAATAAAAATTTTATTTTATTCCTTCGACTGGAACAGAAATTCATATGCAGACAAATAATTATTTCACAAAACAATTTCAGTTGCTTTATTCTGTTGGCTTCTTGTAACAATTTTTTCGTGTGTTCTATTTTCTGTTTCCAAAAATAAAAAAATTTTCCATCCATACAAGAAAAAAATCTCTAAGCACATACGAACAACTATTTGTAACAACAATAGAAGTAAAAAAATAAATAAATACACCGAAAATAGCTTCCGTTCATTGATATGTAATTTGCAAAATTATGATTCAACTAAAAGAGATGAACAACAACAACAAAAAAAGAACAATAACTTGAAAACTGTTCAGATAGACATTGGGCGCCACCTGTCACCGCATATGCCGCAAAGAAAAAAAATTACAGCACGACTTTTCATTATGAATATACGACTACTCTTCTACAGGAATTATTTAACTTAAAAAAATTTTGAATGCTGGCTGGTTCAAGTATTGTGGGATGCAAGTAGGAGAACTGAAAGTTTTGTGCTTTTGTTCCAGTAAATATGATGAGCCTTTAGCTTAATCTTAACAAAAGAAATGAAAAGCGAACAAGGAAACACAAGTTAAAACACTATTTAACTTGCAAATAAAAAATGTAACAAAAAAATTATATGTTTGCATTAACGATGCACTGGAGTTGCTGCATCTACGGTTCATTAGAATAGGGAAATCATTTATAAAAGAGTTTAAAGTATATAAAGTAATTTTCTCCATTAGAGAAGACAGATTCCGATGAAGCTATTGGGCGCTACATATGAGTATTGTGTTGTCATTATGTACGGAATATTGAGAACGAGAAAAATCGAATATATCAGCAGGGAAAATAGAGGAGAATGTAAAGGCAGATTATTGACACAGAAAGAGGAGAAGAGGTAGCAAAATGTGGGTGCTGTTGGCTGAAGTAGTAGCACACGAGACTATGAAACGGAGGGTGCTGAGTTCAACCCCGCGCTAGGTCATGAATATTGTGTTGAATTCTTCTGATCAGCATTAGTGCGTGGTTGTTTTAGTTGTTGCCACCCTGTTTCAATAATCAAGGCATAGTCACTGGTCACTGAACATAATTCGAAGCGACTGACACTATCATGTACTAAAAAGCAGAGTAACAGCAGCCACCTTGATCTACCCTGTAGCTAAAATTAACCAGCGAAGTAAAAAGGTTGAAACAGCTACAAAAAATTCTCTATCTCCTCATCTTTTGTCATCTGTCCCTTTAATACTATCCCCTTATTTCTAGTTCCGTCGCAATGCACTGCATATGTAGGGGTTATCCCTTAACAGCTGGTCCGATATAGAAAAACATATATAATTCGATAGATGTAAATTTAACATTT
Organism: Linnaemya tessellans; assembly: GCA_951800035.1. Classification (NCBI taxonomy): domain Eukaryota; kingdom Metazoa; phylum Arthropoda; class Insecta; order Diptera; family Tachinidae; genus Linnaemya; species Linnaemya tessellans. The sequence continues at coordinate 40,107,764 of OX637535.1, forward strand.
CTAAATCGCTATAAGAGACACTACTTAATCTGCTAAATCGCTATAGGAGACACTACTTAACCTGCTCTGAGAGAAATCATAGCGCAATTGTATTCCATAGTTTGGATATATTCTCATTGGGAAACTGATCTTTGAAGTTACACAAATAAGAACAAAAGCTTTACGTTCCATCAGTTGCACTATTCGCTTAGCGACAAGTATGCCACAAAGAGAATAGAATAGCTTCATTATAATGTTGCATGGGCGGTCCAAGAGACGCCACATTATTCTGCAAAAAAAAACACACAATTGTTGAATTTGTGTAACTATAAGAAACATGATTGTTAATGTAACAATGAAAGTCATGTTTTTGTACTTGGACTTTATTAAAACATGAAAACATATTCAATTCAAAGGCTCAAACTCACAAAACCGAAAATAAAACACATACACCTAAGACCTCACAGAGAGCAAAAACAAGATCGCAAGTATCCACAATCAAACTAAAAGAAAAAGGACTAGTTAATATTTGAATATAATAAAATTTACAAGATTTTTAAAATGAGAAATGCGGCAGTACGCAGAGAGACGAGCAGACCGATAAACCAAAACTGTTGACAGAACAAATAAATGTTGTAACATTCAGTTCAGTGTGTCTAGCCGTCGTCAATAACTTATAGATACTAATTTTAACTGGCGCGTCTTTTGTGCAGCATTAATGATGTCGCATTTTATTTTGCTCTCACGTACCTCAATTGCACTGCTTCTAATGTCTATATCTTTATCACTTCCAGCTGAGTAAAACCACAAATTCTATTTTGTCCTCTACTCCCTACTGTTTCTTTGTTTGGCAAAATTCCTTTCAAATCTCATTCAATATTTAATTTAATTTACAAATCATAAAGAAAGAACAGTTTAAGCAATTTCAAAACGTTCTGGTTTCGCTTGTGAGCGTTTATGTACGAAGCAAATATCCTGCTGTTGCAGATTGCGTGTGTGTAGTCTGATGTATTTAATGAAGTTATCCTTAGAGGTCAGCTACATTTCTTACTGGCGTTATTCAGTTTTCCACGTCTACGTATTCATGCCTTTATTTTCTACTTCGAAATCTCTTATAGGAATTCTTTGGCTTATGGCTGTATGACTAAGACTGCGTCTGCGCCTGCGCAAGTAGTTCTCATATCTTATAAAATTTATGTATGTATGTGTGTGTTCTTTGCCTTAAGTGTGTTTTTAGTCCATGTTTTGACAGTTATTAATACCTGAATGTCATTTTAAGTGATCGTATTTTTATTCTTAACGTATTTACTCTTTCTCTCATATTTATTTCCTTGTTCTTGTTACTTTTTATTTTTTTGTTCTGTTAGTTGCTTATTTTTTGCCATGATTTATGATATCTAGATGACCTTATTGGTTTTTTGTTTTACCTGAGACTATGATTTTGTGTTTGCAGTGTTGCAAGTTTCTTTTATCTAATAAAACCGTCTTCTTCTTTAGCTGCAGATCTGTCCGTTTGTCTGGCTATAAGAAAGATCTTATAGGGATCTTTCTATGGTGGCTGTATATATTGTTAACCAGTGGGAAATATAAATAGGAACCCCATAGTGTTTCATTGTTAGATTTTATTTTGACTTCCATTCAATTTTGCAACATCATCTTATGCAAAATAAATTAAGATCCTCTTTTATTTTATTGTGGAATATTAAATACACAATTCTTTGTTTCTTTTGTGTTCAGCATCTGGTGGTGCTTCTGGGATGTGCAATGAATTGCAATCAAATTGAGCTATTTTGTGCCTTTATTAAAATACCTGAAGATTTCTCACTGTAATCTAGAAGCAGTACTTAGGAAAAGGTGTGATAATTTTTGGCACAACAGTCAAGGATTTAGGTTTCACAGAGCATTGAGCAACAAACACTATAAAAAATGTGTCAGGATTCACAAAATATAATAGAATTTATTATGACTCCTCTTGGTCAGTGTTTTTTTTTCTTCATTGTGAGTAAAAAAAAAATCACAACTTAATTTTTAACTTCAAAGAAACAGATTTTTAGTTTGTGTGTATGTTAAAAGAATTAACTTATTGCTTTGGTTTCTGTCCGTCTATTGATCACTCCTTCTCTTTATCTGTCGCTCTCTCTCCATTTTAATATTATAAAAAAAATTAAGCTGATTAATTTTATTCCCAAAATATAATATCACTTAAATAAATGTGCAGCCACAGGGAATATATAATCCCCTAGATTCCGTAAGTATTTGTCGATGTCAATGTCAAGACAATATTAAAAATAGGATACTCTAAGGCCTAGAAAATAGAAAGAAATTAATAAAGCTGTAAATTTCAAGTACTTAATTCGTTGACAACGAAGCGGAAGGTTGTGAGTTCTACTCTGTACACACCCAAGTTATGAACACAGAATTTGAATTTTTCTGATCTATACATGTTCACTCATAAAACTATCACTTGCTAAAGAAAATAAGTATGAGAGTCTTTATCTTTTAAAGTTCGGACTGAATGCATTACAAGAGTATCATAGTATTAAAGGTAAAAATAATATCCTAAAAAATTTCATTTCCTTGTTAAAGGGTCCATACTATACTCCAGTATGGATTTGCAAGTGTTTTACTCAATTTCATTTCATTAATATTTTAATATTAAATTTTGTAATATGTATTATATTAGGGAAAAAACCCTGTCAACTTCAGCTTAAGCGAAATCAAAAATAGGATATACTCCCACTCCTGAAAAACTAAAACAGAAAAAAATTTAGAAAACTGGGTCACGAAAAAAATAACCGGGGATTAAAATTATGTTACCATCGATTTGAAACAGTTCTCGTGTGCAATTTCCTAATAAAATGTTTATAAATAAAAATTTTTATCACATGCAATTGAGTCACCTAATGAGGATGAAAGTGTACTAAAAACAGCTGTTCTGCTCCGCTGTGGTGTTGAAGTTCCCTTGTGCCTTGGAATATCTAAATTTAAAAAATAAATTTTCGAACAGTTAGCCTATCAACCTTAATTAATTTTAAAGCCAGTGCCAAATCACTTGAATCTAAGAACGAAGTTTTTAAAAGCAAAATATACATACAGAGGGCATGTAACAGCAAAAGGGGCCGAAATTTCCAAAACAAAATAACTCGACTAAAATCTCAATTATCCAATGCTCAATTTATTTTAAAATTTGAACATTTAAAAAGAACAGGGAATATCTTCAAGTTCAGTTCGAAAAACTACCACCTATTCCTTTATTGCTATTTACTGAGCAGTGATACGGATGTGTCTTAGCTACCAACTAACTCAATAATTACTAGCGGATACAGCAGAACCTACATTACTTAGTATTACAGACTAATACCATCTCATCTTTACACCCGCACGGTTGGAGAATTAAATAGGTATAAATCCCTCTATTGACATGTTAATGACGTGTTAAACTTTTGACATTTGCCACAATAAAGTGCAAGAGTACTTAAAAATTATGAGCAAGAGACTTACCTTGAGTAATTTGCAAGCATATGAAAGCAACAACAAAAATTCAGTAAGTAACGGAGACACAACGAACACAATAATATGCACCGAATTACCCGTACACATGTATGTATGAATGTTGTATGTCGCACACGAAATAATCTTTGCTTCTCATTAAAACAAACAAATAACACTTTATCCACAAATTAAGCACTTTAATTTTATTAACAACACATTCAAATACACCTTTACATAATTTTTAAATTAATTTCACTTGATTAAACCCGAAAATAATTAAATTAAAAACAGCTTCCAAATTAACACTACCGATTCCAACAACTTCTCACAATTGTGAAATTATTTCTTATTAGAATGAAGCAGGAATGGAAAAAGCTAATTTTATGGCGAATTCGCCCGACAGAATTATATGTATGCATATGTATGTATATATTTTTATGCAAATGTATATATATGTACATATATAAATATATATATTTATATATATATATATATATATATATATATATATATATATATGTATATATATACACATACATACATACATATATATACATACATATACATATATATATATATATATATATATATATATATATATATATATATACATATATATATACATATATACATATATATCTATATATATATATATATATATATATATATATATATATATATATACATATATGTATATATACATATATATATATATATATATATATATATATATATACATATATATACATATATACATATATATATATATATATATATATATATATATATATATATATACATATATGTATATATACATATATATATATATATATATATATATGTATTTTTATACATATATATATATATATATATATATATATATATGTATATATATATATATATATATATATATATATATATATATATGTATATATATAGATATATATATATATATATATACATATATATATATATATATATATATATATATATTTCTAAGAGCTTCATGGCGAATTTGCCATATGTTACATACATATATATAAATATATTTATGTATATATATATATATATATATATATACATATACATATACATATACATATACATATATATATATATATATATACATATATGTATATAAAATATGACGAATTCGCCGTAAATTTGCCTTGCATTATTTAAAAAGTTATTGTATAACTTTTTCCATCCCTGAAGGAATTTCACACTTATAAACAGCGATGCCAATTTAGTGCGTTTCGCGCTAGTTTTAGCGCGATTCAACCATGCAAAACGCGCTGTTTTTGGCCTTAGCGCGTTTAATAAAAAACGCGCTAAATTAGCTCGTTTTTCGTACACTGATTAAAAACACTTCAATTCAACATTTTCTACTTATTTTGCATAAATTTTTCTACTACTATTTTTTACAACTGTTTAATCCATTTTGTGTAGTTTCATTCATGGCCCAATATTTAGGTCGATGAGCCAGATGGTTTAAATGAAAGTATTTTTTTTATCGACAATTATCAATCTTAACTCCACTTTTTTAAGTTATTTTTATGAATTGAAAAGTTCGTTATATACGTTTTTAATCAGTTAGAATATTAAAAAGTTAATTTAAATAAAAAAGACTGAGCAATTGATTTAATATTTGACGGATTTTTGTTAACGTTTTTTATATAATGTTTAAAACATCCTAATTTTTTTTGATATACCAAAAGAATATTTTAATATTTTGTTATCGTTTTAAGGTTCTTACATTTTGCTTATAAGTATCTAATTTTTGTACCTGAATTAATATAAAAACAAATATGTAGATATTTATTTATTTTGTTTCAATAAATATTGAATTTTTTCTAATATATGTATTGATTTTTATTCAAATAAAATTTAACGCGTTTTTGAATAGCGCGTTTTGGTTATAAATATTTGTTAACGCTGTGATCTAGCGCGTTTTAGCGCGTTTTGAGAAGAGCAAAAGCGCGTTTTAGTTATAAAAAGTTGACAACGCTGCCTATAAAAAGAAGTCAGAATCGGTATTTTACATTGGAGGCTGTTTTTAATTTAATTCTTTTAGGGTTCAATCAGGTGAAATAAAGTTAAAAATTATGAAAAAGTTTATTTGAATGTGTTGTTTATAAAATTAAAGTGTTCAATTGGTGTATAAAGTGTTATTTGTGAGTTTTAATGATAAGTAAAGATATACTGTGTGCGACAAACTACGTGTGTACGGGTAATTCGGTGCATATTTTTGTGTTGCTTGTGGCTCCGTTACTTTTTCAGTTGCTGTTGCTGGTTTCTTCTGCTCCTAAATTGAATAAGGTAAGACAAAGGAAAATGAAAACGCTTTTATATGACGATACACAATATGTGGGTGGAAGTTGGATGTAACTGGTGAAAGATCATAATGTTATTTGTATTTTCATATATTATTTTAACGAAATCCATCCATCTACTTTCTATCAACTTCTATTTAAAAGAGCATCCATATAAAATACATATATTTTCAGAAAATGTTATGTGTATATTATTTAATAATATCCAGGCATATTAATATCCATACATACGACAAACAAAGCAAACGTTTGTTCCTATTAGTACAACAACTATCGTGCTGTCAAAAAGAAGAAGAGCATATGCTCTCATTCAATCAGCAGATTTAATAGAGTTTTGCCACAAAAACTGGTAAATTCCAGTTTTTCAAATTCGGTAGTAGCAACATCTATGTATAGAATTTGCAACAGACAAACGCAAATTACATAGTTCAGAATAGTGTTGGAAACACGGTACATATATGTGGGTCTTTTCCAAGGCGAATTACTAACAGGTGAAATCGCTGCGAATTCGCTGTAAGTTAGAATGTCCAAATAGGTCTGCTGTACCCTGGATATATGTAAGTATATATATATATATATATATATATATATATATATATATATACATATATATGTATATATGTACATATATATATATATATATATATATATATATATATATATATATATCTATATATATATATATATATATATATATATATATGTATACATATACATGTAAATATATCCATATTTCTATGTATATGTATTTATTTATAAATATATATATATATATATATATATATATATATATATATATATAAATATATATATATATATATATCTACATATATGTATTTATATCATATATATATATATATATATATATATATATATATATATGTGTGTAAATATGTATACATATATGAATATATATATATATATGTATATATATATATATATATATATATATATATATATGTATATATATATATATATATATATTTATATATACATATATGTATATGTATTTATATACATAAATATATATGTGTAAATACGTATACATATGAATATATATATATATATATATATATATATATATATATATATACATATATATATATATATATATATATATATATATATATGTATGTATACATATACATAAATCTATATATATACATATATCTATATATATATATATATATATATATATATATATATATATATATATATATATATATGTATATATATATATATATATATATATATATATATATGTATATATACATATATATATAATTATATATATATATATATATAGACCTACATATATAATATTTGTATATATACACACTATGTACACAAATAATTTTGTTGGACGAATTCGCCGCAAAAGTAGTTTGTTCCTTCCCCTCTCCATTCCAATAAATAATTTCACAATTGTAACAAGTGTAGTCGGGATCAGTAGTTTTACATTAGAAGCTGTTTTTAATTTAATTATTTTAGTGTTTAATCAGGTGAAGTAAAGTTAAAAATTATGAAAAAGTTTATTTGAATGTGTTGTTGATAAAATTAAAGTGTTCAATTGGT